>CM063255.1:6948093-7548093 GCA_032158295.1 Pycnopodia helianthoides
GTTATTGTAAATAAATGTGTACATTCTTGTAAATATCAATCCGTTTCCTTTGCAATCTGATTCTGTGTATAAACAACTACCGAAGGTCATGGCCGCCGAGGTCGGAAAACGACACGGGGTGTGACAACTGGGGGCTCGTCCGGGAAATTCTAAAACAATCCGGTAGTTGTTGTATTGTTAAAACATACAGAATTTGATTGTATTGTGACAAACTGTACCTTTGGCTTTATTAAGTAGGTGATAGACAAATAGACAACTATTCTCTGGGTAAAAAGACAAGTTGGTAAAGGTCTATGTCGAACTTTTATGCTGCCAAATTGCGCTCAGTTTGCGATGATTTTAGGAAACATGGCTTTAGCGACAAGGTGTTACAGAAATTTTTGAGAGCTAAACCATCCAGTGAATTAGAGACAAAAGTTCGTAATTACCAGTTCACAAAAAGCAAACATAGAGTTAGTCCCTCAATTTGTGTGTTGCTCATTGTATTACTTGCTTGCACCATGGAATTTGAAACATTCATATCACTAGGTAAAACACTGGGTTTGGACGGTAAAGATCTTGTGGAATTTGCACAGAATAGAGAGTTAAAAGAAGAAAAGAAAAGAGAGAAAATGGAAAACCTGAAGCGTGAACAAATACAGCGCGAAGAAAGGCATGCCAAAGAAGAAGCCGAACGTGACGAACGCGCAGAAGAAAGGGCGCACGAAAAGGAAATGAAGGAATTTGAATTGAAAGCCGAACAGCAAAAGAAACAGTCAGGGGGAAAGGAAAAGGGTCAGTCTGATCATGAAACGCGTATCAAGAAACCTAAGCTCCCTTCATTTAGCGATGGTCGGGATGATATGGACGCGTATTTAAGACGATTTGAAAGGTTCGCAACAATGGCAAAATGGGCGAAATCAGAATGGGCGCTAGCGTTGAGTAGTTTGTTAACAGGCAGAGCGTTAGAAGTCTATTCACGATTACCAGTTGATAAGGCCAGCGATTACCAAGACCTTAAGTCGGCACTTTTGCATCGGTACGAGCTAACAGAAGAAGGTTTCCGAGTAAAGTTTCGTAGCTCTCAACGAGAAATAGGGGAAACATTCTCACAGTTTGCTGCTCGGTTGACTAGTTATTTACAGCGGTGGGTTGAACTTGGCGAAGCCACCAAAACTTACGATGGCCTATCTGACTTGCTTTTGCGTGAGCAAATCATTTCAATTTGCGGCAAAGATTTGGCAATGTATCTAAATGAGCGCAAGCCGGGTTCAGTCCATGAAATGACAAAGATAGCAGACCGATACGTAGAGGCTCATCGCAGATTAGAAAGCGAAAAACCAATACGGAAATCTACTAATGACAAGTTACATGAGAAACCAAGAGTCGAGCAAAATACAGGTGTAGTTGCTTCAAGGCGCGAATATGACAAAACGCGCAGTCGAGATACGCGAAACTGCTATACATGCGGCGGTATAGGTCATATTGCTAGGAATTGTAGAAGCAAGTTTCGCAACCGAAACCAAAACCAAAACCGAACAAGTTATGGTAGACCACAGGTATCATGCGTAGAGGTTAGAGCAAGTGACAAAGATTTAATCCAAGAGGTTGCTGCGTGCATTGGGCAAAAATCATTGCTTTGTGACTGTGCAGGACAAATTGGCGAAAATGTACAACTGTCATGCGGACATTCAATTCCAATGATAAGCGCTGCGTGCACAATGGGAAACCATATGCCGGTCAAAGAGGGTCTTTTAGGAAATAAACGTGTTAGTGTCCTTAGGGATAGTGGTTGTAGCACTATAGTAGTTAGGCTCGAGTTAGTCGAAGATCACCAATTCCTTAAGACTAAACAGAAGTGTTTACTTCTTGATCGCACGGCACGTAGTCTCCCTGTCGCGCGCATATCAATAGACTCCCCGTACTTCGTAGGCACGGTAGATGCGCTATGTATGACGAACACTCTGTATGATCTTGTGATAGGCAATGTTAGCAATGCTCGAGAACCAAAAGATCCTGATCCGAATTGGGCACCTCAAATTAACCATGAAACTGTTTGTGATGATAGACATGCGTTACCATTTCAAGTAGCCGCAGTTGAAACTAGAGCTCAGAAGATTAAGACAGCTAAAAACCTACGCCCACTCAAAGTTCCTCAGGCGGAGAGTTTTACAGAAACGCGCACAGATATCAAAAAAGCGCAACGCGAAGATCCAACTTTGAATAAGTTATGGAAGTTGGCCGAAATTGGTCAAACGCGTATTACGGGAAAGGAAAACGAAACAAAATTCCTTATTTCAGATGAACTTCTTTTCCGCGAATTTCAGTCTCCCTCAGTAGAACACGGCCGAGTCTTCAATCAGTTAGTTGTGCCTAAGAATCTCAGACCCAAGGTACTCAAACTCGCTCACGACTCAACCATGTCCGGTCATCTCGGAATCAAAAAGACCACAGATCGAATACGTGCAAACTTTTATTGGCCCGGTTGCCAAGGTGACATTCATAGATACTGCATTTCATGCGACATCTGTCAACGAACGGTAGCAAAAGGTAGTGTACGTAAGGTTCCGTTAGGTCGAATGCCACTCATCGATACGCCGTTCAGACGAGTTGCGGTAGATCTCGTCGGTCCTATGCAACCGGTGACAGACCGCGGTAATATGTATATTTTGACTCTCGTTGACTACGCCACTCGTTACCCCGAGGCGGTAGCTCTCCCCCGAATAGAAACCGAACGGGTAGCCGAAGCATTATTTGAAATGTTCTCGCGTATGGGCGTACCTCACGAAATCCTATCTGACATGGGAAGCCAGTTTACGGCAGAATTGATGAAAGAAGTGGGTAGGCTTATGTCTTTAAAGCAACTGCACACAACACCATACCATCCCATTTGTAATGGATTAGTAGAGAAATTCAATGGTACATTAAAGCGCATGCTGCGTAGAATGTGCAATGAACGTCCTCGCGACTGGGATCGCTATATTCCGGCACTACTTTTCGCGTATCGTGAAGTACCACAAGAAAGTTTAGGGTACTCACCATTCCAACTTATTTATGGTCATGCAGTTCGGGGCCCATTAACCATTCTTAAAGAATTATGGACAGGTAATGCACCAGAAGAGGTCAAAACCACTTACCAATATGTTGTCGACCTACAAGAACGCCTTGAAACGACATGCAAACTCGCACGAGAAGAACTTGCCAAGTCAAGCACTCGCTATAAGAAATACTATGACACCAGAACGAAAGATAGAACTTTTCAAGTAGGCGACCAAGCTTTAGTCCTCCTACCCACTGATAACAACAAGTTGCTTATGCAGTGGAAAGGTCCATTTTATGTAGTAAGAAAAGTAGCACAAAACGACTACTGTCTAGAAATGAAGGATAAGCAGCGAACGTTCCATGCCAACTTGCTAAAGAAATACATAGCACGGTCAGATACCAGAAGTCAAGAAGAGCCAGAAATAATACATGCCGCAGCAAGCCTTAAGCACCTTACATCTAGTGTCATTGATGATGACAACGAAGAAGGATTGATGGAGGTCAAGTTGTTTCCCATTGAACAAACTGAGATGTACACAGATGTAAAAGTATGTGAAAACAGAACAGAGCAGCAGAAACAGCAAATTGATACAATGCTTAAAGGTTATTCTGATGTCCTTACTGATGTTCCAGGTCACACTGAACTCATGCAGCACAGTGTAGAGCTAACCACAAAAGATGCGATTTACTCAAAGGCATACCCAGTCCCGTTTGCAACCCAAGAAACGGTCAAGAAAGAAATAAGTTCTATGCTAAAACTTGGTGTGATTGAACGCTCAGAATCTAAGTATGCGTCACCAATAGTACTGGTCAAAAAGAAGGACGGCTCAGTTAGATTTTGCGTTGACTTCCGGAAGTTGAATAGAGTCACGATTTTCGACCCAGAACCAATTCCGCATGCCGATCATCTCATGGCACAAGTCGCTTCTGCGAAATTCTTCACTAAATTAGATTTAACAAAAGGGTATTGGCAAATACCCATCGCCGACTCGGATAAAGATAAAACTGCGTTTATTACATCGGAAGGATTATATCAATTCACAGTCTTACCGTTCGGTATGGTCAACGCGCCAGCCACTTTTACACGCATGATGCGCAAGCTTCTTGATAAGCAACTAAATGTTATAAGCTACATTGATGACATTCTGATATACACGGATACCTGGCAACAACACATGCGTACAGTAGAACAAGTTTTAGAACGTCTGCGCAACGCACAACTTACGGCTAAACCTTCGAAGTGCCTGGTTGCTTACGATTCCTTAGAATTCCTAGGTCACGTGGTAGGAAACGGTGTACTAAAACCTCAACCGGAGAAAATCACAAAGATCATGGACGCGTCACGCCCGCGCAATAAGAAAGAAGTGAGATCCTTCATGGGGCTAGCAAATTACTATCGGAAATTTATACCCAACTTCGCCGCCATTGCTGTACCGATAACTGATCTAACCAAAAAGGGGAATTCTAACATAGTAAACTGGAAAGAACCGCAAGAGCATGCATTTAGCACACTCAAAGAGCGACTCTCTGCTTCACCCATACTGCGCTTGCCTGACCATGAAAAAGGGTATATCCTCAGAACTGACGCCTCTGACGTTGGCCTTGGGGCAGTTCTCATGCAGCAAGAGCGTGACACTTTGTTTCCCATTTGCTATGCAAGCCGAAAATTGCTACCAAGAGAACGAGCTTACGCAGTTATTGAGCGTGAATGCCTAGCTTTAGTATGGGCAATAGCAAAATTCCACATGTACCTTTATGGGAAAGAGTTTTTGTTAGAAACTGATCACCATCCGTTAGCCTATTTAACCACAGCAAAGGTAAACAATAGTAGAGTAATGAGATGGGCACTAAGTCTCCAACAGTACAGGTTCACTATTAAGGCAATAAAGGGTAGTGATAATCTGGGAGCAGACTTTTTGAGTAGATGTCCAAGAGAATCCCATGTAAGGATATAATATCAGTTTGGTGTTGTAATAATAAGCAATGAAGATATCGCCAATAATGACGTATGTATAAGATATGAAGATGTCAATCACCATAAGAGTATTGGAGAGTAATTCTCTAAGATGGGAGACATGTCACAGAGTTATGTGAATTTGTTAAGAATTACTCAGTTTCCTAAGTTTCTTCATGTAAATAATTTATTTATCCAAGAGTAACAAGAATTTAAAGGGTGATGGCCAAAGCGCCTCACATGACGTAGCATTTCCTTTCGATTGTATACAAGTTTTGTTAAGGTATAAGGCTACCAAACTTCTTAAGAGATTTAAAGGTTGTGATTGGTCGATATCGAATCGTAACGATAGTTCTTTTGTATTTGAGGTTTGGAATGTGGGATAGTCACGAGATCTGGTCGTAGGAATTTGTAGGGCTAATTTGTGGGAGTAAATTACTAGGTGTGGCAGTATTCGTCTGAGATTCCCGAGGAGAGGACCGTTTGTCAGCCTCGACGATTTTTATATATTACTGAGTTATTGAGAACTCCTTGAAAGTAATTTGCAGCATGATAAAGAGTAATTGAGAACTCTTAAGTCTGTAGACAAGTTTTCGCTGCTAGAGTTTGACGTCTGCTGATATAAGTAATGCTCACGAGAGTACGAGACTCGCCAGACAGTAATACCCCAAAACCAGGATCGTCAGAACGACCTGTAAGTAGTTATTTAATTATACTTTTTATCAAGGAGATTGTTGTACTAAGATTAAGACCGAGTTGTGCTTTATGTAATTGTGGAGCCAATTTTCACAAGAGTTTTGATTTATTGTTTGCTTCACAAAGATGTTTGAGAGATGTGAAATTCAAACAACACTTGATTTGAACCGATTTTTCACTAGAGTTTGATTTATTGTTTGTCTCACAAAGAGGCTTGAGAGAAGTGAAATTCAAACAAAATGTGATGTATATGAAATATTGATTTGCGGTAACAATGGAAGTATACTTTCAAACCGGCCTAAAGTAAAGCCTAATACTGTGATTCTGCTATAAGCTATTTTATTTTAGTTTAAATGTACAATTGGGTTTATTTGATAATTCCAGGGTTTTCCCGCAAGGGTTAAGACACTTTTGAAGTTGATGTGATGTTGGAAGGGTGACTTGCGGCGGGACACAGTAAGACCCAAGGGGGCCCTATCATCTCCGACGGGGACTGTATAAAGAGAGAGAGAGAGAGAACACACATACACACACACTACACCACCGGAACCGCCAATATTAGGTTACTCCTGAGCTTAATGTTTAATATTCTTATTTTTGTGAAACTTCAAACTTATGTTATTGTAAATAAATGTGTACATTCTTGTAAATATCAATCCGTTTCCTTTGCAATCTGATTCTGTGTATAAACAACTACCGAAGGTCATGGCCGCCGAGGTCGGAAAACGACACGGGGTGTGACACGGGGTGTCTACAACGTTTGATGGTTAGAGAGGTTTACACGGATGGCTGTTTCAGAGACCGACACAAGCTATTGCCAAAATCAGGTTGCGTGAACCTTGAACAGAGACTAGAGTTTTGTGTACTTAGAACTTCCTGTTTGGACCGGAAGGAAAGGTCAAAGTAGGATCATGCTTCGGAATAAAATGTCAAATGTGTGTTAAGCTACTAGACAACACAAATGTTATGATTTAATGACATGTGGTTCAGGAGATATGATTTGTATACTTTGGACTTCCTGTTTGGAACGGAAAGGAAGGTCAAAGTGGGGTCATGCTTCGAATAAAATGTCAAAATGTGTTTTAAGCTAGCAAGCAGCACAAATATTAAGACTTTATGTTATGTGGTTCAGGAAATATGATTTTTCATAATTGAACTTTCTGTTTGGACCAGAAGAAAAGGGTAAAGTGGGGTCGCGCATTTGAACAAAAATAATGTCACAAGTGTTGTAAGCTACAAGACAGCACAAACATTACGACTTTATGACATGCGGTTCAGGAGATATGATTATTTGAATTTTTGAGCTTCCTATTTGGACCGGAAGTAAAGGTCAAAGTGGGGTCATTCGTTTGAACAAAATGTCACAAGTGTTGTAAGCTACAAGACAAAACAAACATTACAACTGTATGACATGTGGTTCAGGAGATATGATTTTTAAAGTAATAAGCTTTGAATAACTGTAACTTAACACCCGATGACGTCATGATGAAAAATGTGTTTTTCTTACTAACACATTTATAAGGTACAATATAGTATATAATCTATCCCATTCAAATGCCTTAAAAAAAACATTATTTACATAGGAATTACATATGTTGGTCAATGCACAAATCCATTGGGGTACATGTTTGTACTAACCAAGTGGTTCACCTTCGGTTAGGAATAAACTGCGACGCAATCTCAGACATGGTGCTGTAATTGCGCATGGACGGCTGTTTTAGAAACTAACAAAGCTATTGCCAAAATCAGGTTGCGTGAACCTTGAACAGAGACTAGAGTACAAGCATGTTTGGACTTTAGACTTTGTGGTCAATAGAGCGAAAAGCCGCTCACAATGCAACTGGTATAGATCACGAATTGTGTAGGTTTTTAGTGCAGTTATTTTCCCGCGGTTTGACAGCGGGTCAAGGCATACCCGATTTCAACCGGAAGTGAATGTCAAATAGGTAACATCTCTGTGGCAAAGCTTGAGAACGCTTCTGGACCTACAACATGATGTAAAAATTGCGAACATTTCAAACAACCTTAACATTACTCACCTTTCAGAGCAGCTTTGCCAACAAGCACCAACAGTGTAAGAGCTTTTTTTATCCGGTGCCGATAGCACGAAAAGTGTATATCAGATTAACATTGAACACAGTGAGTTAACTTAATATTCTCACTTGTCACTACCATAGCAGAACGTCTCGGTCACCACTGGAGGCACGGACTTCAGATGTATGAATAACTGAGTAGTTCCACTATATATCAGCCTAGTTTTAGAAAGACAGTTTCTGAATTTATAATATTACAATCGATAACCACGCCAAGTGAGATAAATTAGGCTTGGTGCCGTGCGGCTAAATGATGATGTTTGTTTGTGCAAAATGGCTCGAAGGAAACCATGGAAACCTTTCCAGCCACTTTTGGAGGGAGAGCTATGTCTTTATTAAACCACGTATTATTGCTTTCTTGGCGACAGCTTCAAGGTTTGCCTAAATATTGAACAATTTTTAGATTGAGAAAAGATTGACTTTCAGAAGCATATATTGCTTTTGTTGATGCCATAACTCAATAAGCAGAAACAGTGGGTGCAGAGTCTTATTACAGGATGCTTGACTTTTTAAGGTGAAGGTTTTACAAAATATTCTTACCTTAAATATTTTTACCGCGAAGAACTGTTCACGAAGTGTTGTATAGTTGCAGTCTTCCAGTAGGACTTCTTCGCTCAGTTATTATTAATTTTAAACTACGTTAATTAGGCTTACGCTAAATAAATAGAGTTAACTTATGTGTATTATACAATTACGTGGTAAGTTGACTTTCAACAGGGAAAGTTACTGTATAGGAGTTTACACTGCCAACTCAGTTCCTATCCCTGCTTCCAGTCAACTGCTAAATATAAAGTCGTACAGTGTAGCTGAAGACTGATTTCCAGTGAGAAAAAGCAATGTGCTTTTTCTCTCTCTCATAGTTATGTAGAAGAGTTATTGTGCCCTATTACTTAGTGGTTACAAAAGAAAGGATTATCTAACTACAAAAACTACACTATTAGAAACTCTCCCGGTTAGGGTGGAGCCAAACTATTTACAATACATACTTTATTACTAGCTATGAAAGGAATGGTGCTAGGCATTGATGCCTCTACACACCTGGATCTACGCTGTCTCAGAAATGCAATGAATTCACTACAACTACACATCAAACCAACCCGCCCTTCTTTTCGAGGCTTACCTGTATTGATGTCGATGACTCGTTTTCCACACAGTAAAGGGTGGTATAGTTTTGGAAGGAATTTACAGGAACGCAAAAAAGTGGCTTGCATTGGCACCAAGCAGATGCCCTCAACATTCTGGTCCAACCGACTCAGGGGAGATTGAAAAAAAATACCAACAACCAACAATCATAAAACCAATTAACAGGGGCAAAATCTGCAGAGCACAAAAATGAGCAGGATACTTTTTACATGGTGCTTGAGTGACATGATATTTTGGTTGGTAACCAATCTGCTGGTTCAAAATTTCCTGTGAATTCCTGGGTCCCATCGACCCATAGTCATGACCCCTGAATAACGCAGAATCCAGGTTAAAATTCCCGCTTTTTTCACGGGTTTTTGAGAATGTTTCTTTTATTTTATTTCTAGCGGCCAAATGGGTCAAACTGAAGACACTGGCTTCAGACCAATCTATACGCGAAAGTACTGTACGTGACGCTAGTAGCACAATGTTTTGTACGCAAAGATTAGACAAAACCGTTGTCTGTTTAACTTTTTATGTGAACTAGGTGTCTTAATCGAAGATGACCACAATTTTCCAGACAGGGCAGCATGGCATAACGATGTAGAACTTTGCTTTTTTTTTGCCCGGGGCCCTAACAAAATAAATTTTGCCTCACAATACTCATCATTGAATTTTAGACGACAAAGCACCACTGAAGTTTACCTATAAGCGTTAAACATTTTCCCGGGGTCCTTCTCTGGGCCCAAGACCTTCAGAGGACCGGGACCCCTAGCTTCAAGATACCTTGTTTGTGGGTTTCGCAAAGTTGTACTGTTATGGGTATCTGCCTCAACCATACCTTCGACAGGCATTGACAACAAGCCCTCAATAATTATGAAAAGCATGTTTTTTTCTCGTACTACTAAATGTACCGAGTCCGACAGTTCACAACTTGCATTTCTGACTTTTTTGTAAAGGCTCACAAGTTCCATGGAGTTAAGAGTTTCTGAAACCTCAAGACTGTAAACCAATATTACAGAGTTCTCTGATACTCTTTAAACCTTTTGCTCAAAATCAGGGGGGGGGGGAGTAGATAGGAATCGCCTCAACTTGCACCGGAGAGCTTCTGAATTCAAACCATTCAGGGGCCTCTATTATGCCAAATTAGCCCTTGCAAAAGAATAACTAGTGAGTAGTCTATCCACTGATTATCAGACGCCCATTTAAACTATATTGACTTGGCTTTTACTACGGCCTACGTTCTTCAAACAAATAGTTGCTGTTATGTTGAGATGCTCTAACATTATTCTGCAACTGGCCCAAGGGTAGAGTACACAAATACACAACGGGGAACCAATATTATGAATAATGTGTCATTGCATTTTGGCTGATGACCTTATTCTGGTAAGCATACTATTGTGCTGTTCTTAGCAATTTTTTGACCTTTATTTAAGCAGCTTAGAATGAAATTGGGCCCTGACAGGAGTCGTAATTGTTTGTATGTGAGGCTCTATACGATAAAGATTACAATACGTTCAAATCAAAATTGGTTTTTATTAACTTTAAAAAGAAATTTCTTTTAAAAGAGGGAAACTTTGTGTAGTCCCGCAAGTTAAAAACAAGTCAATTTCAATAGAAAAGCTCACGGGAGACGCTAATAACAAATGACACAACCCGAAGACGTGGTAACGTCATTTCTTTCACAGAGTAGTTGGTAACATAGGCGTAAACATAATATGATGAATTTAGTTCTGACCTGCATGCAGCAGACATTAAAGGAATATTACAGAAATGGTTTTTGCTAACAAAATAGTTGCTGGCAGTGTAAGCACTTTATGTAATCCAGCATGTCCATAAAATGACAAACCTAGTAGAAGTTTGAGTTCTGGGTCACGAGAAAATAGTGAAAAACCGATTACACGTTTGCATGAAATCATATAGATTCAACAAATGAATAAAACGCTCACTGAGCAATAAACTCAAATCGGAAAATTTATTTATTAATTTCTCATCAAATATGGCATTTCAGACAGAAACATTTCAAGTGATGTTTTCTACTATCATTATCATTAGACCATGTAAGTTTTATGTAAATCTGTGATCAAAAAGTATATTTTACGAGGTTTTTTCTTACCAATTCTGTAATGTTCCTTTAACTAAAAGTTTCACCAGTAGAGTAGTAGTCATACCCGTACCGACTGACACCCCTCCACCTAAAAAGAAAAACAATTCTGTCCGCAACGGGAGATTGGCACACTGTTTGCGGTGGTGTTACCGAAGACTTGGATTGACCCAGCGTGCCAGGCCCAGACTCATTATCCATCTCCTTCGCTAGCCCGAACATCTGACGTCACACTTCGGGGCTCGTGTTTTACGCCAGAGACCGGCTTTGAGCGTTTGAAGGAATCCTGACAAACGCACCTTTGACCCCGCATCCCATTGCGGTCTTGCAGATAGGGGACCAGTCGAACAGGGGACCAGTAGCAGTGACCATCTCTTTGATTAATAGACCGGTGCCTGTCCTTATCCGTGCGGATAAGGACAGCGGACCAGTCTACTCCTTCGCTCGCTTGAATTTTGTTATGGGGTCTAGAGGGCCTCTATCCATCAGTATAGACCATTTGAGAAAGGATTAGAATCAGCAAAACAAACATATTGCATCTATCTCCACACCTGCTTCCCCCAAAAAGTACCACCAGGTAACAAAGGTGATAGATTTTGATGCTGCACCGCAGAACCCTCCGATGGCCTACCGGTCTGCAGCCAGTAGACCGAAACACATTTTAGTTAATTAGTCGTTCAGTTTTTAGCAAAAACAGGTTAAACCGTTTAAATACTATCCTCAGACAGGCCCAATCGACATGGCCTATGACCCTTTAGGCAGTATGACCCATGGACTCCGAATCCCCAGTTATAAAACACTTTTTTTTATAGGGTATTGTACAGCAAAAATCGCGGTTTTACAGTGTAAAAGCATAGTAAATAATTGAAACAAATTAATTAACAACATAATTTGTTTAATTTATTTTTTGGCCAAACTATCACTACAACGTCTGGAAAGGTTATTAGTTTTGAAAAAAAGTATGAAATCAATATTGTTATTGAGGTACACGTTTTCCTAACGTACTGCACGCTGCAGTACCCCGGCGCTGCCGTGTATATCCAGCAGGGGAGGTGCATTTAATGTGTGTGCAGTCTGATGGGTACATTCCTGCGAGTGGCTTCCAATAAACAAACGACAACAAGTCAAAGCGTGCAACGAGTATATGAAGCAACTGTGGAGAAATGTTTGCATATTACTGAGATCATTCCATTAGCTTCTAAGAGTGGATCAGATTGCAACACTATACCGGGTGAGTCTCTACAGAATTGGCGAAATATAATCTCCCTTATAAACACACATATCAAAACAATTAGATTGATTCCAATCGTTTCAAAATCTCCTGTTTTTATTATCATCAATAATATACCAAAGATGTACAGTTATCCAATAAATGTTTCGTATCAATGAGAGACTTTTGAACGCTAGCTGGCAGCAGACATACCAGGTAAAATTCCATCGTTTACGTAGTTCTAAGCAAGCGCACATTGCTGAGAACAATAGATTTACCTGGTAGGTCTGCTGCCACCCAGCGACCCAAAAGTCCCCTATAAGAACAGAGCACCGCATCAGAGATCTGGTAAAACTTCTCCAAGATAAGGACAAGACATTTTACTACAAAAAAAATCAAATACAATGTAATATAATACAGGCATGTTTCTAGATCAATAGTCGATAAGTATAAAATTTTGATTTTAACCCTTTGGTACGTGTATTTACATTGTTACATCATTTTGACCGTTAGTAAGTCAAGTCAAAATTGATAAGGGAACACATTTTAGTAATAGGTTTCGTAAAACAATGCTTTGTGAAGTCTGTAAATCCTTTTAAAAAGTTGTCATTGTCCTAAGAAATATATCTTCGAACACAAAACTAGCTTCTGAGAAAACAAGTTAAGCAGTCACCTCTTTCATTTCACTTTTATCTGTTTATTTTGTTGTCGATAAAATAAATGTCTAAGTTCGTGGCTTGCGGTGAAAAAAAACAAAGTCGGTTCGAAAGAAAAAAATCAGGCAGAGAGGAAAAACGTTCCAGAAAGTTTAAGTGAGATTACAAAACGATGTTAGACAAACTTTTAAACAATTTGGCTTATGGGCACTTCCCTGAAAAATGCAGAGACTATCCCCATTTTAATGCGTTTAAATTAATACCTACAAAACAAAGACAAAATTTGTTAACTTCGATTTTATTAAAGGGGCTGTGACGTCATGCTGTACATGAAATTATAAACTCCCACCCAGTTACTGCACGCACGAGCCCTCCCCCCCCCCGTTCTATGTAGAGCGCACACCCGCGTTCTGTAACGGGGGGGGGGGGGCATAATTTCATGTAAAGCAACAAGCCTGCTTTGGTCATGACGACACGGCCCCTTTAATGTGTAAATAGTTGCCTAGAAACCTAAATTGAATCCATCAGATTTAGTCCACACAATCCGTAAAATGAAAAAGTAAGAAGAAGAAAAAGAAAAGAAAATTAATATTATATACTCGGTTTGCGGTAACACCATGTGTGAAAAATATCTACTTGCTGTGTAGATTTGTTCTTTAGAGAACCTGTCTTGCTATTTATTCTACTACCGCGGAGTAGATTTTCGGAATTCGGGAGACTTCTCAGTTCTGAAAAGAACTGTCCTGCTTATTAACTACTACCTGGGCGGGAGGTAGGAAATCGGCCTGGACTACTACTTTAGCTTAGTGGATCGGGGGGACTTCTCGTAATTAACTGCACTGCCGTGGAGTGAGTTCTTTTGGTCTCAACGTTTCGACTAGCTTGCTCTAGTCATTGTCAGGAGACTGAATATAGTTACAAAAACACCAGATCATTTTTTTCATGGGTAGAGATGCTGTTCATGTGTATTGTTTACCCTCCACCGATCTTCATCTAGTTTTATCGTAACTGTGCTCAATCAAGACAGTGTGTGTTTCTGAAGTGAGAAGTTCGCAAGTTCCTCAGTTGGGATTTGCACAAATACCTTCCCATTCGTTGATGAGTTAGTTTGTCTACTGAGAGTACGAACAATTTAGAGAGAAACAATAAATTTAGTACGCAAAAGTAAAAACTTCATGGGCATAGGATTGTTTATATTGAATAAAACGATAGTAACTCTTTTGTATAAATCTATTGATTGTTTTACATTATAAGAACATTATTTACTGCACCATTATTTTCAGCTTTGAAAAATGCATATTAAAATAGTGGTGTATTTTTTAAAAGAATGGATGGTGTTTTTTTTCAAAAAATTGTAGATACACAATCTAGAAACTTGAATAAACTCGAAAATTGAAGATAATGCAAAACCAACGACACATACATAGGCTACTGCAATACTTTGTGTACGTTGTATTTAAAATGAGTGATATTATAACGTTAAAAAGTGACAACAAAAATCTCCAACAAAAAATTAGATGAAAGTATTCTTTCGTTTCTGATATCCCAAGGTGACTTTATCAGTTTTGTCACCTTTTACTTCAAGAACGTAGTGATTGTTTTTTTTTTACAGGCAGATTTTCTTCTACATAGTTCTACAAAGTAAAACATTTCCCCCTAAAATACAGTTTACAACGATATAGGCTTTAGGCTTCGGAGGAGACTCTTTCAGCGTGATTGTGTAAAACATTTTGTATCGGTAGACAATCGTGTTAGCGCCCTCTTGTGTTGGTTACGCGCCATCATGTCCGACATGGACAAGTTTGTCCGACAAGATGTGTCGACAATTAAATGTAGGTCGTGATGCTTTGTCAGACAAAATGGTCCGACATAATTGGTTTGTTGGAGACTGATTGGGCGTAGCACCGTTAGAACATGATATAAATCACCTGTCGGACACAATGGCTCATGTCGGTCGTAATGGCCCGTAACACAAGTCATGCGCACAACAGAAATGCAAAGTTGCATGTACATGTATTATTGTCCCAAGAACATGACAAACAGAAACCACTACTCTTGCATAGTTGACTCCCGATGATTGGTTGACCTTTATACTTTACATAATTATAACATGCGGCAAGCTAATTATTAAATGGCGTCCATGTTCAATTAGCACCGATCTGGTAAGTATTGTATTTAAATTAAGCTTTCCATTAATCATCGCAATTGTTAATAATAATCATTGCACAATAAAAGTTAAAATTTCTAAATGTTTTAATTACACTTCAATAAATGTACACTTGACTTGAGATGTTCTTATCTTATCAACATCTTTTTTTTCCGCACCTTGTATTTCCACCACGTGTGTACGCAGTAGCAGTATCCAATTATGTTATTATTGTTCTTTTGTGTGCCCTTACACTGATGTGTAGCACTGTATACCAAGCACTTTCCCGAATGCTGTGAAAAAAAATCTCACAGTTTGACCAGATGTCTTACCACTAGACCACCGAGCTAGCTTGATGGCTAGAGGCAGTTCGATTCCTAAACAAATTTGCAGCGGGTACCGCAACAATAATGTAAATTTTGCATTGGGGATTTAGAATAACAATAATAATTAGTTCTTATGTAGCACATTTTACAAGAGCGTATGAATGCACTTTACATTATTATAATAATATATTTTTTGTCCTTTACTTCGATGTATACTCAGTATTTTCCCGAGTCACGTGAAACATCCATTTAAAAGCACACAAGAATAGTTTCAATCCTTGGTTTGATGCAGTGATTGGAAGTTGTTTCGTTACAGTCGACAAATCTATCAAGGGATCATAATGTTTAAGCAAGATAGAATTACATCATTCTACTCTACTGGATTATCGGCAAGATTAGTCATTTTGGGGGAAATCAAGGACATTCGGGTATCTTTGAATTCCTAAGAATTTTTACAATTTAAAGCAATTATACAAAGCAACGGCTTTTGGTAATGATACTAACAGTAAGGCACATGGTGGCAATCTCATTAACATTCACGCTAAGTTTTTTTTTGGGGGGGGATCCATGGTAAAAACAAAACATTCAAAAGATTATTATTATTTTTTTAAACAATTTCCTTTGTGTTTTTCCACAATTACACTGACTAATTGTATACATTGTATACATGAGGTAGGCTTACATAAAGACCAGATATATTTAAAATTTGGCATTCAGTGACGCACACACAAAAGTCCATAGCAAACGAAATCGCCGCCATGGCCTGTGAAAAACGGTGAGGGAGGAATCTTACATCCAGTGATGTTAAACAAAAATGGGTGGACGGGCCCACTTTGTAATCTCCCCCTTCTTTGAAGACAGTGGACCTAGGTGTCATAGGGTATTTTGTCCGGTGGCATGTGTGTGTCCCATAATGGGATGAAGAAGTACAGTCACAAGAGGGCGCTAGCAGACGACGTGTGTCCACAGTTCGCCGTACAGGGGACAGCCCGCCACACCGATGGCATCGTATCCCTTTTGTTAACAGAAAAGTGTTGGGGGATTTGCTCAAAGTGCATTTCTCAAACGCTCAGCGTTTCGCCTTGCAGTTGTGGCACGGTGGCATTTTGGTAAGTTGGCAATTCAAATTATTACAATGATGACAAATCGATAATTGCATTCAAACATTTCGGAATATCACAATATCAATGTAAATGTATATATATACAAAAGTAATGTATTTTAATTTAGTTTTTTTTTTTAGTTTTATAATAGTAAACTTTTTAATAGAAACATTTTTGGTTAGTTTGGTCGACTAGCTGTATGATGACGCCCTCTCTTGACCGATCACGAAGGCACTGATAAGATAGCGGGCAATAATTTCGGTTAAACACACATCAAAACAATCATGGCAACCTGAAATCTACGCGAAAGATTGTCTGCATTTCAGCTGCTCAGTACTTTACATTAAATAAGTTATTCGTGTCATTTCATCAGGAACAATCAAAATGACAAACCACCATAGAAAAAAAACTTTTTATGTACAACTTACCAATTATAAATATTAGCAATACCGGTGGTTTTTTTAAAAAAAGGACTTGAAAAGTATAATTTAGTTACTTGTTCAAAATAAAGTACTGATTCTTTCTCACGACTCACACATACTCGTACTCTAATGAAGTATACGTGCAGTACAGGATGTATCAGAAGAAAATGCTCATTGTTTTTTAATGATAGCTTCTTTTTTTGTTAAATAACATAGTTTTTCTGAGATTTTATAATTACTAATAACATATTTTCCGAGTAATAGACCTTCTGCGCATGACGTCTTTTGAGTAGGGCGCCCTCAGCTAGAGGTCGAAAGAGGGTAGCCCGTTGGCTGGTCCCGTGCGCATCGCATAATGTAGCCGTGCGTTTACAATTTGTTTCAGCACAGTTTAAACTCTAAGATGGCGGCGTGATGACGTCGATGCATAAAAGGTTCCCCTATACTTTTAAAAACAGGACAACAGTTCATTTTTATGGGGCAAGTTTACAAGTTACAAATAATGGGCAAATGGGTGACACTCGAGCATGAAATGTGGCGTAAGAAATCACATGATGCATGATGCCATCGAACTGAAACCTGCTGAGATGGGATGAAAACATAAATCCATGTCCCCACTTTCCACCGATTTAAACCAATTTCGTCTCCAGCTTCAACTGATGATGTGACGAACGATGACGTTTAAAACAGCTTCTAGGCCTATTTACAAATATCACGGACCAATAAAGTAAAAGCATGACATTTTAAAGTAAGAATTTGTTGCAGTACGTTAATCTCTCTGACATTGTTAGCCTGTGCTAGGTTCTGACGTTTCCAACACCCCTCCCCAGCTAATCGAACTTTTTGGCTTACTTGGGAGCCAGTGATTATATTGGAACCTTCGCGCTCTTGTGTAATTCCTGGGGTTACTCCCTGACTGCTAAGTTGCTTCTCATACCAACTACGGCCTAGTCAGAGGAAACGGCTGCTGTTATGCCAGTGTTATCTAATGACACCGCCACGGCGGTTGGTGGGGAGGGATTCACCCCAGCAAAGAGTGTGTGCGCAGCTGCCGCTGCAACCACGTTACTACCCGACTGTATGCCGCTGTGACTGCTGTGATCCGACCCGGGGCTGACCAGATTCAAGGGGCTGTGGCCCGCAGAGCTCCCGTTGGAAAGCAAACGACTGGTGTGGCCGGTGTTGATGTGATGCTGAATGTGGTCGAGGTGGTGCGGGTTTTGGGAAGAGGCGGAGAGGCGAGACTGGGTGTTGGGGAGACTCGAGAGTGAAATGTGACTGGGTAAAGAGGTTGGCATTCCGTAGTTGAAATGCGGCTCCATCTGAGGGGTTAAAGATAAACAGACTCAAATAAATAAGTCAGTCCTCACAGAAAGGTCACCAATTAGGTATGGTATACATGAACTTATGGAAAAGAAAGTGCCTTAAAGACACTGGACACCTTTGGTAATTGTCAAAGACCAGTCTTCTCACTTGGTGTATCTCAACATATGCACAAAAATAACAAACAAAAATTTGAACTCAATTGGTCGTCGAAGTTGCAAGACAATAATGGAAGAAAAAACGCCCTTGTCACACGAAGTTGTGTGCTTTCAGATGCTTGATTTCGAGACCTCACGCGTGAGGTCTCAAAATCAATTCAAATATTTGAGTGAGAAATTACTTCTTTCTAAAAACTACGTTACTTCAGAGGGAGCCGTTTCTCAAAATGTGTTATACTATCAACAACTCTCCATTGCTTGTTACCAAGTAAGTTGTTATGCTGACAATTACTTGAGTAATTACCAATAGTGTCCAGTGCCTTTAACTTAAGTGGACTCAGCCACGTTTATACAGAGGATCTAGACTCACGTTACAATGAGATCGCTGGGACTGGCCCAATTACCTCTTTATATTAACAGGAACACTGTTTTTTAGAGGACATCAAAGCAAAGAAACACAAAGCTATGAGTTTTGGGACTTCAGAATGTACTCTTTACAAGCAGCACCTTTTTATAGCGTGCTCTTTATAACGGGGGTTGACTGTACATTACTCTCCAAATTCTGAATGAATTGCCACTGACATCATGTTCGGGCATCGGGGATTTGTCCCCGGTGTGTGTGTCGCCCATTCGCTGGTCCCAGCGCCTTGCCTTAAAACCAAAGGCGCTGGGATGGGCAAACGTATCGTTAACGTTAATGCTCAGTCCCATGCTCAGTCCCGATCATGCATCACACTCACACTGCAAGCACTGCACGCATTGACGTACTTCCTGAACAAGAATCTGTGCAAGCTGATTAGCCCATCCCAGCGGTCCTGGATAGGCCGCTGGGGCCGAGCGAATTGAGTTGGGCTGAAGGAAGTTGGTTCAGAAGAGGGCGCTATCAGACGAAATTTGTACACAATTCTCCATCATGGGGGACAGAATCATCTGCCGCACCGGATAAAATACCCTCGGGTTAGGTGTCCCCTTGTGTGCTTAGGAGAACCTTTGGAATATTTCAGTATCCTGCCACCACTTTTTATTTGTAATGAAATAGAATAGTATCTAATTTACTCAAATAAGATTTCTTGTTGGTTAAAAATTAGTGAACAAGTGATGGCAGGATACAGATATTTTTCCGAACCTGCCTCATGAGACACAACTTCCTAGACAATCCAGGCAATTCGGTACGGGACAGAATCTCAAGCCAACTTGGAAACTGTTTTATTATTGGCGAACATTCAAAATCAGAAATTAAAAATTATTCTTTCAGACTAAAGCAAGGGGAAAAATCTGACATAACAATTTGTGAGAGGACAATATTTGAATTAGAAGAAAGGTACCTTAATGATGGGCTGTGCATGGACGTTGGTGGCAGTGTTGAGTGAACATCTTTAGGAGACTTCGTTGAGGCCGACTGTTGTCCATTCATCTGCTGCTTGGACGAGCCCTTGGGTTTACGCTTGCGAGTCTGAATACCATCCTTCTTCATCGCTAGAGGGCGGTTCACCTATGATTGGAGTACAATTGATACACTATATAACTCCATGCCACGGTATCCCTCCTGGAGTTTTATTTGGCCACACATCAAGTCTTCGACTGGATACATCACTTGAATTAACCACATGCTACGATCTTGTCACACAAATCCTTATACTTAACAAAATGCTTGCTTCCAAACCCCAAGCTAGGTGGTACATGTCACCTCCAAACACAAATACTGGCTGGAAACGCATGCACAGCGACTACTACTTCCCAGAGCTCTCCAGGATTATTGTAACTGTCCAGTGAGCTTTACGGTGATCACAGCATGGGACCGGCGATTTAAAGCCCTTGATCTAGTTTGATCCCCACGCAGCCAACACGCCAACCCGAGTCCTTCCTGGTGCCGCGATAGCAGGGCGCCTTGCTGATCCCCCACACACTCTGGGGCGACGAGAAATGGTTTCCATCAAAAGGGTAGTACTGGTAGTGCTTTCGTGGTAAGAACATTCAATGCGTGCAGCACAATGTAGCTGTTTGTACATGCTATTCTTTTCAGTTTCCGGTTGAAAACCCGGGGTTGGGAAGAATGCATTCCGATGCTTTTATGTGGGCTTGGAAAGCGCGCATTCATTCAAAACATTTAGTTTCAATCATATGGGAAAATATACCGACCAACCGGATGCAGGATTTTTGAAGTACTCTGGAAATGTTTTTATTTTTTTTAAATTTTATTGTGCATAAGGCAACCCTCCTCTCCTTCAATATTTGTTAAGACAATAAAGAAATAAACAAGTATACATAATGAATATAATCAAATTTAACCACTTTAGGGAAGATGATCTAGAACCGTAATATGGTGCTAGATAACTTTTCTTCAAGTTTCATCAATAAACTGTACCACGGTTAAATAAGTGTTTAAGCATTACATACGAAGTCTGGACCTCAGAACAAAAGAAGTCCACTCAATATAGGGACTTTCATCACTATGTGGACTTACACACGTCCACACGGTGTTTTTTTTTTTAGCGTGAAGAAGATGTTTTTTCTGAAGTGCAGAAAAAAAAGGAATAGGTCAACAGAGTGAATGCAACACAAAGCTGGGTGTGTGTGTGTGTGTGTGTGTGTGTGTGTGTGTGTGTGTGTGTGTGTGTGTGTTTTAACACTGGCTACCTTAAAGAGACCGAGGACAAAGCAAAACAGAGAAAAACAAAAAGGTCTACAAAGGGGAATTTCAAAGACTGGAGTGCTCCACGAGGAATTTTGAACACAAAGTATGTGGGAGTTTGAAGTACAGGGACAAAGAATAGAATAAAAAGATGTCTCCACAGAGATGTAAAACAATTCGAATGCGGGTGTTTTTCTTTTCTTCTTCATCTTCTTCTTCTTTTCTTTTGGCAGCAGGTCTTAAACAGTTTTGACAGGTCACTCAACTAACATTCAAAGCAAAACACAATCCAGATTAATGTTCCAACTGAGATATAAGGACGTAAAAACGGGTCATTAATAAACACACACGTGTTTAATAAGACCCGAGCTTTAAAACAACATGGACATCAAAATTTACTTCGATGACCACTTACGGCCTCAACTATGCAATAGATTTATGCCAGCCTTCCAGGACTGTGATTTAAGATGACTTTCAAGCCAAACATGAGTGCTTTTAGCTCCGATTCGTGTAACCACATAATTAGTCTTGATGGGACATTACAGTAATGCAAGAAGTATTTGGTTGCTTTCAAGTGCGCGTACAAAGCACTGTCACATGCTGCACTTAGCACGTTGATTGATGCCATTTGCCCCTGGGATTGAAGACCGCCCCCATTGGCAGCAATAGGGTCACTCCAAAGGGTCGTCTGGGCTGTCTTGTGTTTATTGAACGTAATCGTTAGGTATGTCCCAATGGACCATGGCTCACTGACAGACATCTCAATCACCGCTTAAATGGCTCCTATTTGTTCACAACACGTCATTATTATGGTGGGTTTTTTTGTGATCAGCGTACTGTTCAATGTTGTGTTTGTTGCAATGGCCATGTCAAACAGCGCAATGTTCACGTCCAACCAGTTCCAGTCAATAAATATCCAAGAAGACAAACAAAAATCATATTTTCATAAAACTTCTTTGGGGTTTGTGATAAACACTTTTCATAGAACATGTCTTTAAAGGTAAGGTCACAGGTTGGTAAAAAAAATACTCAAACAAATACTGACCGTAAAAAGTTACTTTGAGAGAAGCGCCACAACTGTTGATAGTATTAACTATTTTGAGAAAGAATTCCTTTCAAAGTAACATGATTCGGAAAAATGTTCACCCCAAAAAATTGAATCTGAGAAACGATTCTCAGCTTTCTGAGAGTTGGTGTCCGTTCGCGAATGCTGCGGCCAGAGATGCGCTGTTAGTACCAGCTGTCACCTCGCTAAATGTGGATGGATTCGACGTTCTTGTGAAAATACCGTAACAGTTTTATTTGCTTTTTTCTCAGCAAGTAGACACTGTATTCAGCTGAAGCTGTCCCATGTGGCTTTGATCGTATCTTTCTTTATAATTTGGCTTACAAATCAGCTTTACGTTGACAATGACCCAATCTTTAAGCACCGAAAATGAACAATACTTACGCCATGAAGTTTAAAGTAGAGTCCGCATGCGTTGCAAACAGGTTCGCCGTCTTTATTCCTCCGCCAAAGTGTTGTGGTGCTGGTGTGACAGTTTGCACAAATTATCCCCTCTCGTCTGGATCCTGACTGCTGTGAACAGCGGGCAAACAGAGAACACAAAAAAGGATGTTCCATCAATGGTTGGTTACCTTTAAAAAAGTTGCAATTTGAACAAGTATAATTGTGATTGCTAAACAAGTATAATTCAAAACGTCCAAGAGTTTTAACTGTTACAAAACCGTGCGTTCTGCGACCAACTCTATAATCAAAATGGCCGCGAGCACATGCACTTTGGGACAGGTCACACCCGCTGTGCCACGCTTACGAAACTATGTATCTACTTTGAGAACTCTTAAAACTGTCTAGGTCTTTTGGAAGTCCTGCCAAACAAACTTCTTAAAAAAATATACCTCTTTTAAATGTGTTCCTTTCTCCTGTTCTTTTACAAAAACATTTCCTAATGAATGTGCGCTTTGTGGAACCCATTTTGCTGTTACATGTATCATTAAAATAAAGGTCAAATTCGGCAAGGCCAACAAATGTCAGAATTGCATCTCAGCACTCGGAATAATCTCGGCACTCATGCGGCGTCAAAGTTCGCTTTTTTCGTTAGAATTACCGTGTTTTTTTTTATTTACAATCATGCATATTAAACTGTGTTTAACTTTATTAACCCAAGAAAAAATAAACTGCATGCTTCAGTAATACACTTTTGTTTAATTTGTTTTTTAAGTTACATTTGCATGCTTCAAACGTTACAAACTTTTGTCGTTTTCGGCTTGTCTGTTTTCAGTTTATTTGTGAACGTTCTTCACGAGGGTCTCTGTACCTTCATTTAGCCACAATAAATGCGAAATGAAATGAAAGTATTGCGAGACCACGCCTTTTCGCGCATTGAGCACTGAGATTATATTCTTCATTCCTGGCCTTACCGTGTTTGGTTTCCAGCGTCTGTCTTTGTATCGAAGTAGAGATTGTTCCAGTCCCTCCATTATAATGTCTGGTCCCTTGTCGCAAAGGTCACCCATTTCGTCCTGTTTTAAATGCACAATCAAAACATTGCTCGTTCAGTGTTTAACTTTAGAATTAGAAGAAGAAAAAAGAACTAAACGGTAACTTTTGTGACGCTAGGTGGCAGCAGACTTTCCGCATATAAATCAACCGCTCTCGAAAGATGTGAAATGGATTTTTGTATTTACTCCTTGTCTAGCAGACGTAGCCAACTCGTCATGTATTACTATTAACTCGCCATTTATTACCAACTCGTCACAATAAACTAGTATCATTTCAACAACGCCCCTAATTATCAAGTCGTCACTCATTTTGCGAAAAAAAACCTCGCTTTATAACTTACTTCAGATACTGCCACCTCGAACCCTAATTCGACAATCTGTATTCAAACGCATCCCTGGAAAATTTCGCGTTGTGTTTATGCCTACCCCCCCCCCGTAACTAAGTAATGACTATTAATTACTATTAACTCGCCATTGATTACGAACTCGTTACAAGCAACTCGTCATTCATTTCAACAACACCCGTCATTACCAAGTCGTCACTCATTTTGTGAAAACAAAACTCGCCAACTTGTTTCAAATACTGCCGCCTCGAACCGTAACTCGACAATTTGTATGTAAACGCATCCATGTTTGTGTGTCGTCCCCCCCCCCCCACACACCACCACCTACCCTAATCAAAAGTTGAGTCACCTTTTGCAAATACGTGCAAATGAATATCATATCGACAGACTTCTAAAGTTTTGTTGCGTTTTTTTCCCCTTTTAATTCTCATTTCATAGACATTTTGATTCAACTGTTCTTGGACGCGGCAGACGTACATCATCCATCAAAAACTCGGGTATACTGTCCTTTTCCTTTTCGTATTTTGTTTTCTTTTCGCCCACTCCTTTTTCGTATTTTTTTTTTATTTTTTTTTGATTGATGACATTTTTATCCTTATCAATGTGTTACTCAATATTCACCAGGCCATCATGGAGATAAAACCAGTACTTGATTTTCATGACTCGAGAGATAAAACTGAGCATTGATAGCCGTGTCAAGCTTGATGTCCCTGATGCACGTGCGAGTGTGGAAAGTGCACGCCTTTCGCAAAAAAACAACACTGAAAAGGACGGTTGTCAATTTCACATGTTAAATAAAGTAAGGCCCCCCCCCCCCATAATGTTAAGCGTCCTATCTTTTTGAAAAAAAGAAAGGAGTTTTTTTTTTTGGGGGGGGGGGGTTCAAAAATGTTTTTCAAGATGGTTGCCAGCTTTTTTTCCGTGGTTTTTTCGTTGTGCAAAAGTCTAAAAATACGACCATTTATAAATTTTATATATATATATATATATATATTTTTTTTTCAGAGATTGTTAAAATGTTTTCTTTAAAAGAAAAGACAGAAAAAAAGGAAGCGCGAGGGGATGCTAAACATGTTTTGTTTAGTATATTTGGCCTAAGCATCTCTTAAGTCTTGAAGCTTACACTCTGAAAACTTCCGGCAGAGTAAAATGGACCCGTTTCTGGGTCAGGCTCACCCGGAAAAAACTGGTTAACAAAATGGGACTTTACTCTCGGATTCTGCGTCAATAATTATGACCGGTTTCCGGGGTCGTTTTAACCTAGATTCCTGGTCACACTAACCCGGAAATTTGTCAGGCCCAACGGGACCCCGAATCCTGGTCTAATCTGACCCAGGGGTTTTTAGAGTTTACATTGACTAGAGTATGTTGGTAACCAGTGTTTAATAACAAAAATACATTGCCCATACTTTTATAGATTTTTTTCCCTGCTTTTTAGCCCTATGAAAAACTTGTGATACATAACAAGTACACATTAAAATGGATTGTTTTAAATAATGCCGTTCAGTTAGTGAATTTGATCAAATGATAGGCTCTTTGCACAACCTATTGAGTTCCTTTTGAGATAAACAATTAAAACATAAAGAAAACAATAGGCCAATGCAAAACAAAAAATTTCCCAACGTGTTGCTTTAACTAACAGTGGATAATTTTGGTTCCTTCTCTCGAGATAAATCGCTTGAAGTTAACAGGATGTACTTCTCCTCTGTGCCACTGCACGAGAGCAACCCCCTAGCGAACCGTTAGAGGCGGCGGTGAAAAGCTTGACTTACCAGGCGGCGTTGGGGCTTAATGAGAGGCCGACTCATGCCGTTCATTTTGTGGTACAGCCCGCATGCGTTGCACAGGTAGTGCCCGGTACCGTCGCGTCTCCACAGCGGAGTTGAGATCGCACCGCAGTTCACGCATTCTCTACCGACTATAGGAACGAAAACACAGGAAGGGAAACCACATAAAATAAAATATATTTTTTAAAACGAGGAAAAAGGTTCATTACGTTTCTTTTGTAACAAAGGACTAACTTCGGTAAAAGAAAATTGAAAATCAAATCGTTTCTTTTATAACCCTCGAATTTATGTGGAAATATGACATAAAGTGTAAAAATTTCCAAAACGACCAGTGGAGTATCTTGGCTGCCTGGAATTGCCCAAGAAAGTACAAAATCACTCTTTTTGTAAACAAAATTTTAACATTGTCTCGAATGTACGAGCTGTACATTTATGGGACGCACAAATGCCCTTGTAAGGCCAACAAAAAATAAAAACATGTTTTGTTGTTTTTTGGTTTTAGCTTAACAATCCCGTTGCACGATGGAGGTTGTTCCTTTGTACATGCCCGTGTCATGATTCTTAGTCTTACCCCTTCTCAAATCGTAAGAGATGAAAGGTTTTTGTTTTTTTCCCTTATACTTACTTCCGAAATCCTGCGTCCACATATCATTGTCTGTAGAAGGGGGGAAATAAAAACAAAAAGGATTTGCTATCAGAATTCGGCCCTTGTAATTATTGTAAGGACACATTGATTAGTTTATTCGATGACAAGTTACTTTAAAACCCTCAAATGCGGCACCTAAATTCGGACGAACGTTGTCTACACATGCTGACAAGTTTTTTTTCCCGTGGGTTAAAAGGGTTTGTTATGCTTTTTCTTCAACGATTTCTTTATCTTAGTGTGTTGTTTACATGTCCAGGTATGGCCTGGGTGAGTTTAAGCTTAATGTTTGCTTAATTAATTTATTTAAAAAATTTGGAACATCTACCATTGACAAGTCACAGTTCCATTGAAAAGTACAACACCAACATCCCTTTTCACACAATGGCACAAAACCAGCCTTCCGTGAATACAACCCATCAAGTCTGTGAAATATTACAAAACTAAATATGAGCAACTTGAAATAACATAGATTGACGGCCAACGGGGGGGGGGGGGGTCGATGCACCAAACACCAGACATCTGTGTTAATTTGAATGACGCGTGGAAAACAAACACGATCCATCCGTCCAATAAATGCCTCCAGCGTGATCTAACTCTCTTTCCAACTTCTCAATTTGCTCTTTTTCTAATTCACAACCCGTCCAACTTCATCCACGAAGACGAAGAAACAAACAACACAAACCTGAACCAACGACAGAAATAAGTAGGCTTGGCCTCCTGCAATACAAACAGTTGCCTGGTTTGTAAATGTGCCCGAGTGTTATGACAGATGTCCGCAGACAAACTCGGATGCGTCTTGGACCCATCAAGAATGCCCTCTTTCCGGTGTGAAGTAAACGAAGGAGGAGGTCAGGGCCCAGGGCTATTTTTGAAAAAGGACTAGAAAGACTAAAAGGAGGGGAAGATGTGTGGTAGTGGGCTCATCGTAGATCCTTACTCCACGACGTATCCAAGGGGGTTAGTCCTAAATCATCCGGAAGATAATAGCTGATGCTACCTTCCCACAAAAGAACTGGTGTCCATATTCGTCTTATGGACACCCCACATGGAAAGGAAACTCGGGAGGAAACCAGGGCGAAAGCATACACCAAAGTGAAATTATGCTTACCAGAATAAGGTTACCAGCCTAAACGCCATTTCTCTTGTCCAATCTGTGACTGGTTTCCTGTCTTTTTTTTGCTCAGCAGAAAGAGTTTAAGTAATATTTTCTGCTTAAGCAGCTCTATGAAATTGGGCCCAGATCACACCACCATTGTTTCCATTTTCAACCTCGTACCCATCTTGCCTTTCAGGTCGTGCTCTCGCAACTCCTACCACTGCCCAAACGACCACGAGTTTTGACAGGGTGAAATGGGTGCACGCGAGCGTTTACCGATTTCGTTGGTCAATGACAAATTACACTGTACTCTTTCCATCCCCGAATTTATGTCTTCTTTTAATTTCTTAGGCCTATATACTATGCCGTACATGGCGACAATATGCGGGGTTTCCTGTTAACGTTGATACCATGCATGCAACTGTAACTTCACCAAAAAAGAGGAAATTACAAAATGTCAATGATTTTGTACAGTATTTTTCAATTTTGAATGGTAAAACTGAGAATAAAAAAAGAGGAAATCAGCTGATCCGAGGAAAAGTTGCATGCCTGTGATACACTTGAAATTCTTGCTTTGTCGAATAAAATGACCAAAAAATGCACATCAAACAAAAACTACTTTCAGGAAAATTTGCTACATAAATTTGGAAGACAATTCCTTATCTTGATTAGACGTTGTGACAGGCGTAATACACTTAACATGTAGGTCTATTAAGATGTATAGATCGCAATCGTTTCACGGCGTGACTCGTCATAATAACCGACCGTAGCTCGTACGATCCGGACGTCACAATTACCGCCTCATGACCGATGTGTTCTTTTGTTCCCCCTTTGTTAATTCGCTCACCACATCCCCCATAAGGGGGTAATACGTCATGGTGAGCATTTTAGTGGTGTGCTGACTGCATCTTAATGACATAATAAGGGGGAGATTTTGTACGGCTGCATACAGCACTTTCATCAAGTCAAAAGTTTTGAGTGCAAATTTGATTGGGCTTCCGAAAAAAAAACTGATCAAGTACAAAGTGATTGACAAAATATTAAAGGCTCAAATCGGAAGACTGTGCAGTGCAAAGTCTCAAAGATTTAGTTATTTTTATTTAAAGACATAATTGGTTTGTTCGTGGAAGCATTGAATAGTATTTGCGATGATCACAGCCCTACGGACTAGTGCTGCAAAAGCGATGTGTTCAGTATTTATGTATTTCAATAATTCGATATGACATTTAAAGGTATTACTCAATTAATAGAGCTAACAAAATAGTTGCAGACAGTGTTCATGTATTGTGTATCGACCATAGATATATTAAATACCGTAACAACCCTGGGAAAATTTTGGGCTTAATCTATTGTGTGATTCAGGAGAAAATAGTGAGAAACATGCACAATTTTCAGCATATCTACGCATTTTCCATAATTTTTGATGTAAGACATCACCGTTTGCGTTTGTTGTTTTGTTTTTTTTTGTTTTGGTTTCTTTTGGGGGGGATGTTTAGATATAGTTTTCTCTATTTGATTTCATTTCAGAGGGAAATATTCAACAACAACAAAATTGTTCTAGTATGAACTTCACAGTTATTGAAACTGACCACGTTCATCCGTCGTAAGGGGTTAATTAATTTGTTTACATTGTACGATGGAAATGAAATATTAAAGTATTTCCGCGTCTGAATTAAGCAAGTTCGGCTACGGCTATGGCTGCAACGACAACGAGTATTAGCCATAGCCACTGGCTGCAGGGGGCCGTTGAGTTCGGACAAGGTCTTGTGGCTGTAGGGATGATGCCCGGTGCGTAGGAATCGAGTTTAGGCGAGATATACTTCGCAGTGACTTTTACAATTATTTCAAACTATAGCTATAGAAAGATAGATAAAATGATAACATCATTTGACAATTAACGTATCGTTTGTGTTTGCTCATAGTGAATGATGATGGTTATCTAAGAACTGCTGTCGATTTCCATCCATGTAGGCCGTGCTACTCCTGAGACAGATAATGTACGCATTTGGATTCCCACAGCTGGCAGCAGCGATCTGATAAAAACCTGCCCAAGTCTACAGTCCATACCCTTTTATTTATTTAATAGAAAAACCCAGCCTAAGTTCGAAATGCGAGAAAACTAAAAGTTACCTTAAACAAAATGGGAAAGTATTTCCCAACGTCTAATGACGTGAATAAGCAGCCATGTGGATAGTTCCCACCGCGAACGGCTCCGGGGAGGGAAAGATAATATTATCACAAATTTGAAAAGTGACATTTTCGTTTAGAATAGCAGGACTTTATAACCAAGGAGATAAAAGATGTTTTCACTGATTAATACAATTCAAAGTTATAAAAATGCACGTGACAATGAACATCGTGTAAAATAATTAAACCGGGTGTCGCTAAAACAAAAACTGATCGATTTTTTCGAAAAAAATTAGGTTAAAGGTAGGGCGTCATATTTTCTTGATGATGTTGACCCGAAAAAAGAGTGTGTAGTTTTTTTCACAAAAATTAGTTAGTGGCCTGACGTTTCGACCCTAGCAGAGTCTTTCTCGAAGGCTAAACGACAAGACAACACACATACATGCATACAAGGGGGACAAAAGCAGTCAAGTGGAAATACATGAATAGAAGAGTGGAGAGAGAAAAGCAAGAAGCATTCGTGACAATGAACATCATTTTCCCTAACTCTACTTGTTATGAAGATGGTTATGGTAGTTAGCACCAAGCGAAATTAGTTGGTCTCGCTGATTAGAGATCAATCAAAGTATGTCACTAAATTTGAAATCTCCAACTAGATCGCTGGAAGTCGACTTTTGGAGATTTTAAATTTCGGTGGTTGTCCGTTTGTGAATGCTGTGGCCAAAGATGCGGTTGGTACCCGCTGTCACCTTACGGTTATGTACGTGAATGAATTCGACGTTCCTGGTGAAAATACCGTGACAGTTGTTTTGCTGTCTTCTCAAGTAAAAACTGTACTCAGCTGAAACGCTCACAGGTGACTGTTATTGTATCTTTATTGAAATGTTGGCAAATAAATAAGCACTAGCATGACAAAAACCAATCTCTAATCAATAAAAATCAAAAAGGCAAAACACATTTCCGTGTTGGTTGCACTTGCAGGACCGACGTAAATATTTCAAGCTGTTTCTGTATTGCAGTCTCAACTTTTACTTGCCGTTTCTTAAATCCTTTATTTTATTTATCTATTTATTTAACTATTTATTGTTGTTGTTGACTATGTGTTTTTCAGGAATTGAAGTTGCAGACACGACGGCTGGGAATGAAAGTTGCAATGAAAGTTACTTTCTGATTTGAAATAAATAAATATCATTTCACAACCGCTCTTGTTTTGTAACTACAACCACCCACTGGTAGGTTCAAGCACGTGGTTCAAGTGCACAGTCCATAGGATTTGCGTGGCTGAAAGTGGCGGGTGTGAAACGATACAGCGGCTCGGCTACGGATACGGGGCATGGGAACAGACCCATGTGCCTCAAGAAAAAACCATCGGTGGCTTCCGGCAGTGACGACCAACAACTCCTTCATGAGCGTGGCAGTCAAAAAGCGCTTCATTAAAAGATCGAAATAAATGACTGTATAAACACGGTCGAGTCCAATTGGTACAGTCAACAACTATGACGGAAAAGGCAGCGCTGTAACCCTTAAGTACCCAATAAATAGCAATCGTTGTCAAATGGTGGTGTTTGAGAACAATGTGATTACAGCCGATTTCAAGGGCATGTAATTGTAATAAATTACCGGTAATTATAAAGGGGGGTCCTCAAGCGAGAACTAGGTGGGGTTGGGTTTTTTTTTTTCAATGCTGAAAACAGTTGGGACTGGAACCCAATTTCCCATCAATATTTATCTATGGACAATCAGCAGATTAGCTTTTTCTTGTTTAAAAAAATAATAATAATTATGCAAGTTCCAATCGCCCCAGACAAGGCTTAAAGCCACTCTTGGTGAGGGGCTACAACAAGAACATATTTGAAAGATGAAAATAACTCAGGGGAGCTGAAGGTAGAATTGATATTCCTCTTCAAACAGTCGAGTTTGTGGTAAGATAGAGGGAAACACGCACCAGGCAAGAAGTCCCAAAGAGGTGCAGTATTATATACAGTAGAACGTGGGGCAAAGCGGCCTCTTGTTCTACATCTCAGCAAAGTGTGTGAGAGAGAGAGAGAGAGAGAGAGAGAGAGAGAGAGAGAGGAGAGAAAAGGAGAGAGAGAGAGGGGAGAGAGAGAGAGAGAGGAGAGAGAGAGAGAGAGAGAGAGAGAGAGAGAGAGAGAGAGAGAGAGAGAGAGAGAGAGGAGAGAGAGAGAGAAGAGGAGAGAGAGAGAGAGAGAGAGAGAGAGAGGAGGAGAGAGAGAGAGAGAGAAGAGAGGAAGAGAGAGAGAGAGAGTAATGGGTGAGAACAAGCAGAAAGCCTGGCTCCACGCTCAATCTAAAACGACCAGCAATTTCTCGTGACTCCGATGACCAATATTGAGCTCAAACTTTCACATGTTTGTTATTTCATCTTCATCTTGGATTACATAAAGTGCGGATATAAAGTGCAGAGACTTGTCTTTGACAATTACCAATGCTGTCCGCGTGCTTTAAAGACACTGAACACCTTTGGTAATGTCAAAGACCAGTCTTCTCACTTGGTGTATCTCAACATATGCACCAAATAACAAACCTGTGAAAATTTGAACTCAATCGGTCGTCGAAGTTGCGAGATAATAATAGAGGAAAAAACACCCTTGTCACACGAAGTTGTGTGCTTTCAGATGTTTGATTTCAAGACCTCGCGCGTGAGGTCTCAAAATCAATTCAGATATTTTACTGAGAAATTACTTCTTTCTCAAAAACTACGTTACTTCAGAGGGAGCCGTTTCTCACAATGTTTTATACTATCAACAGCTCTCCATTGCTCGTTACCAAGTAAGTTTTTATGCTAACAATAATTTTTAGTAATTACCAATAGTGTCCAGTGCCTTTAAAGGACTTCTGCGGTATTATTGTCCTCTACGCTCAGTGAATTTGGTTTCATTATTCATAATGAGACGGGTTCTTTTTTTCTGACGCAACAGGAAAAGGCATTGCATTGCTGAATAGAGATTTTTGTTTGTTTTCTGTAATGGTTCTTTTCAGCTGCAATCTGGTGATAATCGAGTCAAACTCTGGTTAACTTTCGGTTTATATCTCAACGGTTTTTTTCTTTGTTTCCTACGATGCCCTCCCCCCCCCCTCAAAAAAAAAAAAATACAGAAAAAAAAATACAATTTTTTTTTACAAAAAACAACATATATATATGCATATATATGTATATATAATGTATATAAGTATATGATAGTATAGTATAACTCTTCAATCAACAGCGTCCTCTGTTGACATCGTACCAGAGTCCATGTTGTCCATGGCTTTGTCTTCAAGGTTAAAGGTCAGTGGAATCCTTTATTTGGAGTGCTCAGTACTTTTCACGAGTCAAACTAGTGGGAAACTATACGCGGATTTTTTTCCTTTTTGTTCTCAATGTATACATTAAAAACCTAGTGAACTCCGTGCGGTGTTTTTTACATTGGTGGAGTGTGTTTGCGAGATAAGGTGTGTTTTTTATATTTATAGGTCGACATGGAGACCATTGTGGAAAGCCTGTATAGGATAGCGTGTGTTCAACACTGGAAATCTTAAGCGTTACTAACGAGATATGAGAGGGTGTTGTACTTTTGCCGTATCACTACAACAGTTCATCAGCCGAGGCACAGTCGCATCTTCCCCTTGGTTTTAAACAAATAGGCCTTACTCTAGGAAATGTAACCTTGTTTATTTCCTTCTATTTAAACTGAGATTATTCCGTTTCGGAAGATAACTTATCGAGAGACTTGTCCGTATCTTGTATTTTAGGACTGGTACTGATCGTGCTCATGACCTGTAGTATATTTAATGACTAATCACTTTAACAATTGATAAATTCTTTCCCCGATTGGTTTTTACAAAGTTTAAGTTTCAAGCTTAGTCAAATTCCCAAAGGAAGAAAAGAAACTATCGTTAAAACTTGTGCTCGACAAGGTAAGACAAAACCGTGTAAAGAGATATGTCTTTTTTCGTGACAGTTTGAGTGAATGCTTTCTCTTACAAAAACCAACGCTGCACCATCCCTTTCAGTACAACTTGGGGGGGGGGGATGTTTCGACAAAAGTGATTCTTTCATCAAATGCATTACAGACTCCGTTTGGCAAACCACGCCCCCGTCCACGCTTACCCAAAATAATCTAGTTATAATATCGCAATAAGCAATTAAATTCGACATTCAATAAACAAGCCACAAAAACCCACACAGCTATTTCCTTTACAATACTATCTCTAGTCGGTCAATGAAAAAACCGTTACAGTAACCTCATTCGCACCCCCAGAGGACCCACAGGGGCTGTGTATTATTGTGCCGTTTTAACTTGTTTTATCGAATTTTGAACATCACTTTATCGATGCACTATCAGGGCAAGTTTGTCTGCTAAACATAGCGACATGGACATGTTTTGTCACAGTTCAGCTGCTACATGACTCTTATCGAAATGTCTGAGATAAAAACAAAAAAAATGGGGGACTCGAGGTTAGGCCCACTTGTGGTGGTTACGTGTTTCCTCTCAAGAGTTGTACTTGTCGACCCCCCCCCCCAACGCGGTTGAGTAAAACTGAAATGTATTGGCTACAGTATAAACAGTAATGTCTTCCATACAAACATGTGCCGTGTGTTTATTAACAACTTAACCCGGAGTTTAGACATTAATTACCCACTTGTACAGAATCTAAGGACAGTCACACATATCAGTTACAATGTTGCCCCATCTTCAATGTTACTAAGGCTGTAAGCCCTTTTCACACGACAGCAATTTAACAAGGGACCCTTGCTTAATTTGCATTGTTTGGACTGTCCAACAGTGAAATCTTCTCAAAGTTGCCGTCCTTTATGAACAGTATAAACATTGCTATCCTTTCACATGAGGTGCATTTTGTAAAATTTCGCAACCATGCTAAAATTAAACAAGGGACCCTTGCCAAAGGCTGTCATGTGAAAAGGGTTCTAGCCTATCTCTACTTTGGAGAAAATTACACAATGCACTGCCTGAACTACTTAAAATAGTTTGAAAACAGGAAAAGGACAGGCATGCTATCGCGTCTGCAAGTCAACGACCGGTTCATTGCCACAACTGTAACTCACTGTACTAAACCGTATTTCTATGGGTGGCCACAAAACAGCCCAAATAACGTGTACAACTCCAGCTGTATTAATATTTTGAGACTCATGTGACTTTTGATATTGCTTAACTTTTATGAGAAAACGAAACAAAAAATATCAAAAAGGAAAATGCTATTTTAATTTAGAAATCATAATGGGAAATGAAAGGATGACGTGGATATTTAATTGCATATTATATTTTTCTTAGATGAAATTGTTGGCTTCCTTAGGCGTGGGCGTGAAACTTTCCATTTCGGAGAGCGGATTACAAAATAAACATCAAGACATGAAAACACTAAATACAAAGAGTTGGAAAAGAAATCCACGTGGTTAATTAATTTAAATCATAGAAAGTCATAAATCACAGAAGGTCAAACAACAACAAAATGGCGAAAGATTCACTTGAGAAATAAAATTTAAAAAACAAGTTGGTGGCCACGTGTAGGCAAGAGGTGTGTGCCGTGTTGGAGTTCACATGATCCTGTAACCGAGCATTCTATACCCGATGCAACCGAGGACTTGAACAAAAAGGATCCGTGAGTCCCGACGGATCGGGGACGTACATGTACTCGCTTCGCTTACATGTACAACACCAACGAGGACGTTCACTTCAAACATTATGTGTGTAAGGTGTGTAGGCCTACAAACAACTGTAAAATAGGCACTTTTTAATGAGTTTTCGTGTGGTAAATAAATAACAATCGTGCACTTTCACTTTGGGTGTTCAGTTTGTTCACTCCCTCTTTATTTACTCAAAATTACACGCACTTCAAACCAAGCGACTCAGAAATTAAAACAATACAAAACGGTATTTAAAGCCTCCGGCAACCTCTGACCTTGGTCCATGTGTGGTCCCGCGTCATAAGACCATCACGATGTCTCAGCACCGGAGAACAAGGTTGAGTGACAATGTCAGTCATTGCCGCACATCCGGGTAAGTCAAGATGACGACCGCGCACGCTCACGACTTGTACGCGATATATGGCGAGGGTCCCTTTCAAAATCAAGGGGTACAGACACAATATAACGTAAGGCTAGCGCTGTTCCATCAAGATCATTGCGCACATGGTAGAAATTAACATGGATAGTGGCGAGTCTTATAAGAGCTTTACGAAATAGAGATAAACGAAACAGATTCCCTAATGACAGGAGGAAGATTGATCCAAATCATTGGTCCAGCTACACTGATACATTTTGACCAAGATCATTGTTTGACCGAGACTCCATTTGCAATTGTAAAGCTCAATGCAACAACCGATCACCCCCCCCCCTTATTTTTTTTAAACTGGTGTTTCCAAACTAAATGCTGTATCAAAAACAGTGCTTTTTCTCGAGAGACCTCGTGGTACAAATTCCAGTCTGCAATATCTTCGACAAGAGCCCTTTTGAAAAAATTTTTTCCAGAACAAACGCTCGATTTCTTTACACAAATGTGCAGCACATCCCTGACTAATGGTAAATTGTTTTGGGGCGGTCGCTTGAGAGTGCGAGTATCATTTTAACGAACACTTTCAAATATGTTTTGTTTATTTGTTTGTTGTTTGTTTTCAAAATTTGATGCGACTACAATGACTACTTGATTACGGTTTCTAAACGTGTAATAAACGGACTGTTAACTGTATCAGAGCATAGAGGTAGTACAGAGTGTGGCTATAGTGATGACGTACTGCCCACGTGACCAGCAACAAGGTTTTACTCATTTTGGAGCCAACTGTTCTTCAATGTAAATGTATCTGAAAGGAAAACAACAGCCAGTTTGTGTCTACGTCTTGTTGTAGTTTAGACTTCTCCCTGCAAAGTGACAGTTGCCAAAAAGTGTTTGTCTCTGGCCGAGTGAAGGCCTCCGTTTGTCCCCAGTCTCCGTGGCGGGCGCCTCGCTGCGGTCGCCTGGCGGTGCCAAGCTGCCACGCCACGGTGAAAACATCATCAGTTGCCTGGATCAATCACAGCTCTCCCCCACCACTCCCTGACAGACAACCGGGCAAGCCAGGGCTGTAAATTAAAACGCAACTGCCACTTTCAGCACTAACCACGCGTGCCAAATCATCTTGCAATTAGTCCTTGATTACTAATGGCTTATGAACGAGAGAGAGAGAGGGGGAGAGAGAGAGGGGCCGAGACGAACGGGGACTTTGCAAGTGGCCCATGCGAGGTATATCCGGACTGTTTATATAGCCCTAAAGAGAATGATCTAATACCGGGATCTAACCAAGATAACCCCGGGCATTCAGAGAGCTTTTTCCCCCACAAGAATGTCCCGGCATGTTTACTTTCAACGCGTGGTTGCATTTCGTAACAGGAGGTACTAATTTCCATGGGTGAATCGTAACTTTATACTTTTTGTTTCCCAGAGAGTCAGTTGTTCAAGAGGGCCAGCCGGTACGAGAGAGGAGGAACTGTCTGTACATGATGGAGGTGGACGGGAGTGACAGTGTCAGTTAAACGCCCTAGACGTGTCGCCTAATTACTTGTGACTCGAGCATAACGCAAGATAGGGGGAAATTTGATTAAGCTTATCTTAACGAGAGGGTTAGATAACACACTGTACCCAATTGTGCTAATCACAACAGATTAAAATGTGATGCTATTATACTGAATGGACACTATACTATCCAACAAAACCATATAATAATTGGCACATTCTGAGGACACTTGTAATGTACTCGGGATGGGAGTAGAACAAAAATAAAATAAAAATTAAACACCATGAAAAGGAGTTTAACCAAACTTTCATCCGTCATCTGATCACAGCCACAGATGAATCGATGGTAACAAAACTTACAAAAAGAAGATTCACGTTGAATATAAAGTACTTTGTTAACCAGTTAAAAGATATATTTGTTCAATCCCAAATCGGTTAAAAAGCAGTTACATCACACATCCTGACACAGACGATCGATTTCGTAGAATATCATGACTCACACAATATCCCTCGATATGTGTGGTGTACCTTTCTAACTTCACGAACTAACACTGTCCGTAACTTTAGTGGCATTAGCAAATTGGTTCTACCATGGAGGACAGGAAAATGGCGGACCGTGTTAGTTCATTACTCACTAATTACAACACACAGTAGGCGTTTTTAGTGCATGAGGGACTCTTAACAAGAATAATTTGAGTAATTCCAAACAGCAACATTTTGGGCAATGTGTGCCCCTTTAATGTCAGCGCTGTGGCTTTTCATGGTGTGTTTATTGAAAAAATATAGGATGAGGAATAATTCACTTTTCCAAAAACATACATTCAATGACAGGCGAACCTCCAAGGCCCGTCTTCAATGTCAAGTGTTGCCAAACAATTATCATCTAATGGAATGATCATGATTTCAACAACATCCGTCAGTCAGCGTTGTTTACAAATTCATCCATTATTCACTTCAGAACGTTTGACAAGCGCTGGGACAAGAGAGCCAGCCACTCCACCATCGCCACCACCGCCAGACTGGACCGCATGCGGGGAAACTCGAAGACAAAACAATTAGCACAGAATCTCAAAAATGAAAGTTTGGACTTGTACAGTACATGATCGACGGATAAATAAGAACTGGACTCCTGCATATTGTGTAAAATCAACACTGCTGCAGGTGTATATGCACAGTCTAGTAAATGACATTATTGATCATTTATGGGTTGTTGGTTTTTTCAGTTTGTTTTATGTTTTTTTTTCTTTCTTTCTTCCGGTTAACATCCTGTTTTGGGAGGCGAGATTTAAAAGTGGTGCTCATCTTTGCTTTAATAGCAGAACATTGTTAAGCCATATGTTCTGCTTAGAACATCTGTATGAAATTGGGCCCCTGCTCAACTGATCAAGGTTTTTCTTTACTTGGCAAATTTATGAGCAGAGTGGCTGTAAAATTAAAATGTGCGTTTTCGAAACTACACTGTCCGACTTGGGCTCCGACTTAAAGGCCCCATCCGCACGTTTGAAGACCCGTACCGACAGCCAATGTTTTCAAAGTAACTGACGGAGCCAAAGACGGAGCCCACAAGCATAAGCCGACCGACACAGTTTTCAAGACAGCTGGCCGGGCTATTTTTTCAAGATGGTTGCCAGCTTTTTTCTGTGTGTTTTTCGATGTGCTTAACTCAAAAAATACGACCTTATTTAATTGAAAATTCGAGATTGTTAAAATCTATATTTTAAAATATATTTTAAAAAGAAGGTGGCATCAGCCTCTTAAAAGGAAGCGGGCGGAGATGCTAAATAGTTTCTTTGTTTGTTTGTTTGTTTGTTGTTTGTTTGTTTGTTTTTTTCTAACCTACAAGTACAGTCTATAGATACTATCTTATAACCTATATAAATAAATGGCTTCCTCCAACCCGTAAAGCCACGGCACCGAACTGCACGATTTGCCTTGGTAGATTCAATATTAGGAATAAAACCTCGAGTACCGGTCGTTGGTTTAAGCCGGAATCAAAAGCGAAACGAACAGATCAAATGTTTGCCTTTTAAGAATATTGTGCGACTCCAAACTGCCGCATTGCATTAGTGAATGTATTTTTTTTAATAAAAGTGTCTACGCTCCTTTGTTCGAATGGTCTGCACTTGGGGGTCATCTATGCAGCCATTGGTCATGTTCCCTGTATTATGAACCCAGAAAAATCCCAATTCGTACCACGCCAACAAGGCGCCAGACTGTCTCCCCCCTTGGCCCTTTTCGAGACAACGGTTTTGGCTTAGGCTGTGGCTGGGCTCTGTCAGCAGTTTGCGTTCTTTTGGCACAGGCAGACGGGAGCCCAGGCCGTGGTTTCGAAAAGGCCTTGGTTATATATATTTTTTTTTCAAAAGGCGCAGGACAAAATGGCCGCGATAATGACAGCAATCTAAGTGTCTAATAGCAATATCTATTAATCAAAAAATGTTTTGCTGTAGTTCAATAATATGGAAACGGATTGTTCATTATTTGGCAATATTACTATAATTATTTGCACAAACGATTTGCGTTTCGAAAAGAACTTCGGCATTTGCACAGTAAATATTATAACGTCAACAATTAGGTCTGCTCTCAAAACTTCAGTAAACATCAACAAGTTGGACTCAATGCAGTTTGGGCACGATTGTCTTTTTTTCCCCCGTTTAATTCTCACACGGATCAGAAACACAAAAACGCAGTGACCTTTGACCCGACTGAAGGTTGGACTTTAGGAGTTGGACATTGCAGTGTCGGTCCAACCGTGTGTCATTTATTTCACAGTTGCACAATGGATCTGCTACTTATAGGTCAACACTGAACGCTTAAACAAACACATCGGAAATTAATTTCGAATTTTTAATGACAACACGTGACTCTGAGAACCCAAAGACAACAGATTAACCTGGCCCTAATAGCCAAGCTAAACTGACCTGATTTCGAAATCGAAAGAGCATCACACACAGAAAGAGATAAGACCCAATAAATGCGCATTTTGTCTGAAACCTCAAAATCTAAATACCATGTCCGATATGATATGTGGCAAAGGGAGAACCCTGAACACTCATCGTGGAAGAGTAGCGGTTTAATAACCCCGGTGTTTCTGGTTCACATAGCAAGCACCCTTGTTTATCCCCAGGCTTGCGAGCTACAGTGATTAAAGGGTGTGCACAACATTGGCCAGATTGAAAATACAAATGTTCACAGAGTTGCACATGACTTACGTGGTATATAAAGATGGTCATGGTGGAAAACTTCCCTTGAAATAGTTTTGCTTGAAATGCTATGTTGGGTCAAATAAAGTGCGGATACCAGTCTTTGAAAATGACCAACGTTGTACATGTGCTTTAAGTTCACTTTTAGGTTCCATAGCCAGAAATGTATACATAATAATACCATTTAATATGTATCTTTGAAGTTTTTACGTTCTACCTAGGGAAATGCTTCCGATTACATTAACACTATCACAGTATCGTTGCTATGGTGACATCTTTGTCAACAACGAGTGGCGTAGCTAGGGTTCTTGGCGCCCGCGGGCAAGGTTAGAGGGACGGTGCCCATTCACTCGCTTGGTCTTTGGGGGAAACAAATCTTAGCATTATTTTTGAGATATTTTGTCATCATAACCATAGGCTCAGACATAAAGTCACGTACCCGAGGGGCATTTTTGTTAAGGTGGATATCATCCTCGTCAAAGAAAACAAGTAATTAAAAGAAATCGTCTCTTTGGTGCCAACCGAAAGGCAGCGCCCAGGGCTATGCACCCCCTCCTAACAATGCACAATTACATCGAAGACAAAACAAATAACGTTTAAAGGCAGGGTATACTTTTGGTAATTGTCAAAGACTAGTATCCTCACTTGGTGTATCCCAACATATGCATAAAATAACAAACCTGTAAAAATGTGGGCTCCATTCGTCATCACAGTTGCAAGAAAACAATGAAAGAAAAAGCACCCGTTGCATAGAATATTGTGTGCTTTCAGATGCTTTCTCCGATTCAAATATTTTAGTGAGAAATTACTTCTTTCTCTAAAACTACTCACTGTACTTCTGAGGAAGTCGTTTCTCACAATGTTTTATACTATCAGCAGCTCCCAAGTGCTCCTAACCGAGCAACTTTTTTATGGAAATGCATTTCTTTAGTAATTACAAAATGTATCCACTGCCTTTAAACCCGATTAAGACTGCTTGCAAAATTGATAAATGTGTGTATCAACTGACATTTGAAATAACAGTAGGTAGGGCCTATAGGTCCCAGTCTTGCACTTCTAGCAAATGTAAATGGTCTCTCTGAAAGTATTGAACCAACGAAAATTATTTCTACTGACCAACTGGTGGTAATCGTCCCGAAAGGTGGCAAACAGATACCTCGGGAAATTGTGATAATTTTAAACTTGGCCCTCGGTGTGTAACTACGCCACGTTTAGATCAAAACTCAGTTTCATGGCAACGCAACGATTCAATACTGTTCAAATTCTACTGCTTTGGAGCCCCTCGACGAGGCGTTGATGCTTAAAGGAACATTACAGAATTGGTAAGAAAAAAAACTTGTAAAATATACCTTTTGATCACAGATTTACATCAAACTTACACGGTCTAATGATGATGATAGTAGAAAACATCCCCTGAAATATTTCTGTCTGAAATGCCATATTTGATGAGAAATGAAGAAACTAATTTTCCGATTGGAGTTTATCGCTCAGTGAGCGTTTTATTCATTTGTTGAATCTATATGATTTCATGCAAATGTGTAATCGGTTTTTCACTATTTTCTCGTGACCCAGATGGCCGATCAATCTCAAACTTCTACAGGTTTGTCAGTTTATGTATATGGTGGATTACATAAAGTGCTTACACTGCCAGCAACTGTTTTGTTAGCAAAAACCAATTCTGTAATGTTCCTTTAAGGGGGGCGTTAGTGCCCTGGATCCAGGGGTAGAATTTGAACTCGGCAAACAATCACCGGGGTTAATTTGGAAACAAGGGGTCGCCTGCCACCAAGGTTTTAAGGATTATAAATGACTGTAACTCCATCGGAAAATATTGACTCAAAATGTTTGCCACACAAAAAAAATATGGGGCGTTGGTAAATAGAGTACACACAGAGCGAGAAAATGGCTACATTTCATAGCGGCATTGTTCTTGTGTGTTAGAGCCAGAGATTCACCCTGTGGTGGTTGTATACACTACAAGCCCGGTACATAACACCACTGCTAAATGCCGCTACCTTCCCAGTGTATTTACTCTTGACGAGGGACGAGATAATAAAAAGGTTTTAGGGGATGTTAAGCCTCGACTTGAGCAAACTCTGGGGCAGATAAAAGACCTTTTTATCGGCCAATTCGGCCATGGGAATGGGGGATTAAGCCGTAATGCTGTGTACATAGTTATTAATCCTGGAGATGGATTAAATACGGTGATTAGGGGAGGACTTGGGGGTATAATCGCCCGAAACAATGGACTTCACGCTGAGGATTTTACAACTTATATTAATAGTCTTGTTTTAAGTTATTTTCAAAAGTGCACCGAAAATAGTCTCGCTAACGCTGATTCATGAAGATCTTTGAACGAAAGCAAAACAAATACGAAATCAAGAATTTGCATAAAGGTGAATATCAAATTGTTTTAACACTCTTGTCGATTCAATCAACTGTTGAAATAAAACGATTTCCGACTGATAGACTCCAACTTGAAAAAGGTTAAATGAGAGGAAATCAGAATTTAAAAATCTTAAGTGAATCGTTAAAAAATACTTAGCTTTTTTGCAGATTATGCTAAATGTGCAACTTTGTAGTTGCAACAATTTCCAGATAGATTATGCTAAATGTGCAACACTACCAACTTTAAAGGGTGTGTGCACAACATTGGTAAGCTTGAAAATATTAATGTTCACATATTTGCACATAACTTACATGGTATAAAGATGGTCATGGTGATGGAAAACTTCCCTTGATATAGTTTTGCTTGAAATGTCCAAAACCCGATGTTTGAAAACAGTGAAACATATGATTGGTTATTTCACTATTTTCTTGTGACTCAGATGAGCTTAAACTTTCACATGTTTGTTATTTCATGTATATATTGGGTCGCATACAGTATCTTTGACATTTACCAATGTTATATTATACGTGAGCTTTAAATGAAAGAAGGGATCAACTGATAAGCTGAAAAGTTGCATGCCTAAATATAAATGGGAAATGACGAACCATCGATTTTTTGTTTTGATTCACTTATTAATATTACTATCAGTTTTACAAGTTCTTTCATGATACGCTCGTGTACTGATGTGTATAGAATGAGGGCAATGATAGGCTTAAACTTTTAAAGTTCACTTGGTATCTTTCAAACATAAGTGGTTATTAAATCTCAATACTATTCGTATTCATAAGTGCGGTTCTGAATGTGGTATCTTCCAATAGCTACATATCTTCATGTGTAGTGATAAAGTCTCCCGTACTAAAGTGATTGATATCCTCAATAGTTTGTGAGACGCGGCTGTTGAGATTAGGCTTCTTATACTTGTCGTGGAGTCACTGAAATTTCAGGGCAAACCACGCAAATTTGTCTCTAAAACCCTTTTAGAAATAGAAGGTGATGGCATTTCTTATAGCACATGTGACAACATTGGTAATTGTCAGAGACCAGTACCTGCACTGTATGTGACCCAACATATACATGAAATAACAAACATGTGAAAGTTTAAGCTCAATCGGACATCGCAGTTACGAGAAAATAGTGAAAAACCCTATTTTATGTTTTCACTGTTTTTCAAACATCGGATTTTATCACCGTGGTGAAGACAAAAACTGTGCATTTCAAGCAAAACAATTTAAAGGGAAGTTTTCCACCATGACCATCTTTGTAAGTTATGTGCAAATCTGTGAACATTTATATTTTCAACCTTACCAATGTTGTACACACCCTTTAAAACTACTGTATAAAACATCATTGGTTTTCGGATTCACCCTGTCCACTGGTTTTTATTAAAGACACCGGACAACCAGACTGTGGAGATATCATCAATTTCGTGGGTTACGTTTTCGTTGGAATATTACGTTGAAAAAAAAACGATTTAAATATGTTTTCAGTTATTTTCATTCACGGTTCAAATGACGCCTTATTTGAATTGTAGAATAACTGAAACGAGAAGCGCTGGTTTGCATTGCCGCAACCAGGGATTTCCATTTTTTGGGGGGGGGGCAAAGACATAAATTGGGGAGGGGTATCAAACCAATCATATATGCATCTTTTCGATCTCATTGCTGGGGAAAGAGGGTGCAATTGTTCTGAGTGAGGGCTGCCACCGGCCGCCTGCCCCTCTATGGTTACGCCACGTCTGATTAAGGGGAGGGGGTCTTCAAAAGCCATTTTCTCGCCAAACAGAAATAACAAGACCTGGTTAAAAAATATTCTACCTATAATAACATTACAAGAACAAACACATTTTACATTGGATTTCAGTGTACATATTACATTTTGAAGGCAAGAAAAACATGTCTCTGGAAAAGGTATTTCTGTTTCTTATTATAGACGAATAGTTGCAGAAGACCTTCCTGACAAAATGATCCTCTGAATCGTAGCAAAGTCCATACAGTTTACTTCCACGCGTGTACAGCACCTTTAAACTGAAACTAAATTCCACATATGTGTACCTTTTTATGGACATATTGCAAGTAAGCATCGATACTCTACGGTACTGTTAACATTTTATTGTATGTTGTAAAATAACCCCTCAACAAACTTTTGATATTCATGGTTTTCAAAGGGTGTGTACAACATTGGTAAGATTGAACGTATAAATGGTCACAGAATTTCACATAACTTACATGTTATACAGATGGTCATGGTGGTAAAATTCCCTTGAAATAGTTTTGCCTGAAATGCCATAGTTTTTATTAAAACAATTAGTCTTTATCGCGCGTGTCCGAAACCCGATGTTTGAAAACAGTGAAAACATATAATGGGGTTTTTCACTGTTTCCTCATGACCCCGACGACCGATTGAGCCTAACATTTTACAGGTTTGTTATTTAATGTATGTTGGGTCACATAAAGTGCGGATACCATTCTTTGAAAATTACCAATGTTGTACAGGATTCTTGTAATGTAATCAAGTTTAGCAGAATAGAATGCAATTTGTATTCACGCTCCGTCCCTATATAGCAGAGACTTCCTCCGTTATTTGCACGGATCCGCCATGTGCCTGACAGCCTCGTCTTCATGCTTCATTTCTATTGTATTTATGTATCTATTTTATTTGCATGAAAGTGTCATCACATTACCGTGACAATACAGTGTCATATAATGCTTCTACTGCTGTCACCAATTCGAGGCTCTACACGCAAATGGCTGAATGTGCAACGGGCGAAACGTGAAGCATTTCTAACTTAGGTCGTTTGAGATTGCAACCGCTAAAACGAAATAAGCATGAAATATCATGACAGCCATTATTCAACAAAACAAAAATAGCTTAACTATTGGTCTTTAACCAATCGATCCACGCGGTCAAATATAAACAGCAATTGTGTTTCGTTTTAGACGTCCAACGCACCGTTCCCCTGCACGTTCAATATCGATCGAGTGCGCCCGGCCATAATCACCAACACTCATAATCATAAATCGCGTCCAATCACAGTTTTTATTGTTTTGCACGATATCGAGCAAGAGGGAAGTAGAATGCATTGGCTAGACGTTGCCCGCGCTCGTCTAGATCTCTGTGCAGGGATTTCATATCATGACATGTCAATGATATGAACCTCAGATATGAAATGTTAATCGCGGGTCTTTAAATGGTGATTTATCAGTCGTAAAAAAAAACAATTGAGCGCGCTAACAAGTGTCACTAATTATTAGTATTAGGCCTATCATTATGATTTGTAAAACCAACTCCATGGAGAAACTGACTCATCCATACACATGTGATCATGTACTAAGTAAATTATTTTCATAGTTCATTGTGTAAAGCATGAAACAAGAAACTGAGTATATATAAACAAACAACTCTAGCCAAACAATGCGGCAGTTCCTTTCCTACTAGTTAAGTTCGAGTACATTAAAGGGGAACTCCATTCCCAATAGTGAGCAAAATCTGGAGTTGCACTCTCGAGAACGCCAATACACTGAGAAGGATGTAGAGAATTATCCGTAAAAAAAAAATGACAACATAATGACTTTAACCATCAATTACTGCGTTGCCTAATATTACTCTAAAATAAATGTGTTAGTTTCATATTGACGAAACACAGACGGAAATACACTGACCACCGTGGTCACTGGCTCCGGCAACTCCAAGCCGGTAAGCCCGTCACAAACATTAGGTCAATCTAGGTGGTATTCTATAATCCGCAGGGAAAACCCGTACAAAATTAAACTCTACAATAAAAAAGCACGGGACCAAGCGTAAACCGGTATGCAATTATTGCAATAAAGCAAAACCATAGACAGATTCAGTAATTACGTACAGGTCATGGACCATGCGCAATCAATGAGCAACTATCACATACTAACAATATGACATGGGATAGATCCATCTTTTTTATTTAAATTCAACTTTGGCACGTTATTTTCTGTATGTTCGTTGTTTTCAAGTGTTGGTTTTGAACACTCTCAGCATGCAATGACTTCAAAACATGCAAGGGGCTACCAACAAGTGTTGACCAAAGTTGTTAAAATTGTTGCAATAGTATAAGCACTTCTATGCAACCCCCCCCCCCCCATCCAAAAACCCCACCCGCCAGACCCCTGCCGATTAAGTATCTATTAAAATGCAAGTTGAGGCCCCTCCCGAGTTCACTTTGCTTGACTACATAATAAACATCTTGAACCACAGCCGACCCCCTCTCTTTATTTCCAATCAATTATAACACAGGTGTGACTAGAACAATCCTGTGACATTGATAGCCTACACACAGTGACAAACAACGCACTTCTTGGACCAGTTCCAACGCTCTATGAACAAAGCAAAGTACCAAGGTGTTTTGTTTTTTCAAGACAAGTCCTTGACAGTAGTCAGTCATTGAACCGCTAGGCCGGTTCGCCGACCCCAAGAGCCTGCGGTCTGGATTCCATCTTACGCCATAAAGGTAAAAAAAAAAGTAAAAAATTAACTACGGTTGTGGACAATGGAGAGCCACCGCAGGGCTGTAAAATCCTCTGGACAATGGAAGACTAACAAGAAAGTCATGTTGACCATCATGATCAGCATACTTACATAGTAGATGGTCCATTGAATGTGGGGGGACTGGACACTTGGTCATGCAATTCATACGACCAATTCTACCTCCATGAACATTTGATACGACGAACCACGGCCCAATTAAGCAAAAAAATGCTGCTTATCAATTTCTTTGCTAAGCAAAAACTGAGTTGGGGACCATTGGCAACAATGTGAACTTTATGACATTTTGGCGGGTTACCTGTTTCAAATGAGTTAATTTTTCTGTGCTTAGCAAGTTTTTGTGCTTTATGAAAATGGACCCACCAGATCCCAACGTATATTGGCTTGATATTGAGGGATTCAAAGCAGAACTTAGTCTTGAAAATATTACTAAAAATGAGGTATCACCATGGAGTACACTAGTATAGCAGACGTTCGTCGTCAATGCAAGTTTGCTTAGCTATTACTAATCCAAGCGGGCTGAGTGCGAAGTGCCCAGCTTAGCGGCACCCCGCCCTTTGAGTGTGGGTTACTACTATACATGCACAAGGACTTCACAACATACCGCTAAGACGTTTAATCCGACTGTACAATAACCGAGACAGGTACTTAATTCTACTGTGTGTCTTTCTTGAGGCGGCTGGCCCTTGCTTCAAGTGGACAAATTGACTTCTTTTTAATGAGGTGAGGACTGGGGAGGCGACCCAAAGAAACCGCCTTTAATGAACGATACCCTAAGGTGTGAAATCGTCATGTATTGCCTTCTTACAATGACCATAGTATTTAAGTTCCAAGTCAATAAAATCTTCTTTGAAAAAAACATCACAACAGTTTAAGAGTACCATAGGCTAAACACAACCGCTGACATCGAACATTTTAAACTTTTTATAGCCTTCGTCAATATTATTTTATTGCATGCACTTTGAGCAAAGACAAAGTGCTAAAAGACACGTCTGAAATGGGTTGGAGTGTTAAGGTTTCGACAGGCAAGTGAAGCTCCACAGGAGAAGTGACTAACAGAACGTGGAAGGATCGAACAGAGAAAATGGTTAGAGTTACTGGTGATCCTCGGTAGTTTGTAGAAAAAGCCAGGGTTAAGTCAAACCCTTTCGATGTGATCAATTCAAACCAATAAGGGCGTAAAATTATAAAGAATTGCACATCGTGTACACTTTAAAATCTCCCGGGTCACAAAAGACGTGGATTCCGGGTCTATTGGGGGGGGGGGGGCTGGCCCATTCCGGGTGAGGCTGACCTGGAAACTGGTTTTAAAAATTTGATTTTTCACTCAAACTCTGTGTCATTTGGACCCATTTCCGGGTCATTGTTGACACCGCTTCCGAGTTAGACTGACCCACAAATGGGTCAGGTCCTACGGAACCCGGTTCCAGGTCAATTCTGACAAAGAAGTTTTTAGAGTGATGAGTGAGCGTACATCCCAATAGTGGAAATCAACGGAACTGAAGTGGGTTTTAGTTATCAGAAAAATATATTTTGTTAGTAACAGCATAAAGGGTTTCCTTGGTCTGGTCTGGGTTTATTTGTATTTGGGAGCATTTGATTTAAGTGAGGGTAAAGTGAGACGTTCGTCTTACCTGGACTGGGGCGTCTTGCGATCATGTTAGGATGTAACGCTACGGAGCTATCGAAAGGAGCCGACCAGGAGGCGATCTCGGGGCTCACGTAGTACGCACCAAGGCCGTTGTGGGCCGTGGCAGCATGCCGGGCTGTCAGGGGGCTACCCGTCGAGGTAATCGGCGGGCTAGGTGGGAAGGCGAACCGCTGACCCACGGGTGGGTGCGCTGTAGTTGTGGTGGTGTACCCACCGTCTGATTGTTGGCTCCACACGGCAGCTGCGGCGTGGCTGCTTCCCTGGATGGATTGCTGAGGGGAGCCAGCTGGGGCGGTTGCTTGGAGGTATTGGGGGTGAGCGTGAGGCATAGAGAGCACAGCTGGGCGGGTCGTGGGCACGTAGACCGGACTTCCAGCTGAATGCAAGAAAGCCGAGTTATCATACGAGTGCTGTATGCCTCCCGCTGAGACACTCGGGAGGTTGGTCATCGGGGACTGATACATCATGGAGGTGTTATAGTGTGAGTTCTGGTGGTGGTGAGGGTTCACAGTCTGATGGGGAGGTTCGGGGATAGTTGGGGGGTTCTCACTCCTAAGGAGGTTCTGTTGAGGTTGGTTATTCGGAGAGGGCTGGCGATCAAGGTGACTAAAGAAGACCTCAACGTCTTCACTGTGAAGAAGCTCTGAGGGCTCGGCAAGGCAAGCTGAGGCGCCTCGGTATAGGTCGGCGTTGGAGGTACTCGTCAAGAGGTGATGGTTTGAGGGGATCTGGGGAGGGGTTGTGGCTCCGAGCTGCTGTTGCGTGGGAGGCGTGGGGGATGGGGTTGTGCAGGAGGCACCACTGACGGAGTGACGATCTCCTCGCGATGAGGAGGCAGATCCGGGACTCCGGTCAACCTCGTCCTCGCTCGATCGAGATTCACCCCCGGAACACTCGCTCTCTGCTTTCACTCCTAGTTGTGGCTGCTCTAAGTATAGAGACTTGCTGATTGCTCCTTGATGGGGCCAGGCGGGGTCACTTTGTTCCATGAACATCCATAAGGGTAACGATGCACATCCGTAGAATAATGTCCAGCTAAACGAGCAGTGAGGAGGATCAAATGTGTAGCATCAGAGTGTCTGCAAGTCCAAAAACAAAACAAGAAACTTTTAGAATAACTAGATAAACTAGAACTTCCGTTTTTGTGACATCAAAACAAAACAAGGCGTTCGTGTGCTAATCATTGAATTGAGTTTTATTCTGCATGACCTCATTAACTCATCATGATTCAAGATTCGAGATTTGTTGGCTTCAACTTCTGGTTTGAAGCGAAAGAGCAGGCAAAATTAGGGTCATATCTGTGAACCGTTTGTTCGGTTTAAGAACAACTTTCCAATGATTATTATACAATTCCAATGTGTTTAAGTTTGATTTATTGTAAGGTGAACACCTGATTACGTCATTACGATGTCATCAAATGCGTGTCATCTACATATTTAGGTAGATAAATTAAAGGTATATACATATTTATATATAGGTGGTTTTTTTTATAATAAGCTCGTTCAAACCATCTTGATAACGAAAACGCCATAGAGTTGTGCACTGTAGGCAGACGCACAATCGCGTATGCGTCACGCCACCATCAGCCAGCCCCGATTGTGTTAGTGCGCACGCGCGATGTGCAATTTACACATTTCATGGGAAAGGCTAGCCGAACATCTGACGTCACACTTCGAGGCTCGTGTTTTACGCCAGAGACCGGCTTTGGGCGTTTGGAGGAATCCTGACAAACGCACCTTTGACCTCGCATCCAGTTGGACAGGGGACCAGTAGCAGTGACCATCTCTTTGACTAATAGACCGGTGCCTGTCCTTATCCGTGCGGATAAGGACAGCGTACCAGTCTAGGGAAAGGCTAACATTGGTAACGGTGTCAAGTTAAATAAAAGAGTACCCTTCCAGTTTAACAAGTCATCAATGTTTTTTGTTTTAATTTTTCAAAGAAGTGAGTCGGTACGAGTAGACTTAAAGCTTTCCCGTCAGACCAGCATTTATCGAACAAGAAACAATAAAAGACAAGCCCGGCTCAGCGCTGCTGTCACGACCCTCAAACACACCTTGCCTGACCCTGAAACAACCCACAACATCACCCACTGACCCCTCTCACACCCCACTCTTGAACCTTAACCCTCATGGGGGACTGTGTCGGTATAGAGCAAGGACCAGGTGTGTCAGTTAGCTTGACTGTCGATACTAGGGGGCGTGGTGGCTGTAGTTGAAATCAATCCAATTGCGATTACAGCCTGAAGAGTTCGTTGCCTGCCACATATTTAAAGCAATGTACAACATTGGTAATTTTCAAAGACAACAGTATCCGCACTTTATGTGACCCAACATATACATGAAATATCAAAGCTGTGAAATATTTAGCTCAATCAGTCGTCGGAGTCATGAGAAAATAGTGGGAAAAATCATTATGTGTTTTCACTGTTTTCAAATATCGGGTTTTGGACACGGAGATAAAGACTAAAATGTTTACTCTTTTCCTAAAAACAAGAGCATTTCAAGCAAAACTATGTAAAGGGAAGTTTTCCACCATGACCATCTTTATACCGTGTAAGTTATGTGCAGATCGGTGAACATTAATATTTTCAATCTTACCAATGTTGTACACACCCTTTAATGGTGGTGTCATGGGTTGGTTTTTATCCACGTAAGCTGATTTATAGGCAAATTTTTAAAGCAAAATACAATAACAGTCACATGTGACAGTTTCATCTGAATACAGTGTCTACTTCAGTTCTTCTCAAGTTTTAATGGTCAGTAATTTGTTGAGTATTTACCATTCTATGTCCCTACCTTTAAAGGGATAATTATATATTAATAGTTTCACCACAGTTTTACACAAACAAAGCAAATTGACCATCCTTTAGTTTTCAATATAAAAGAATAAATCATCAAAACAACCTTTGAAAATGTCGTCAAATAATTTGGCTCCAGACCCAACAACAATGCTTTTGCCAGTGAGTTTGTACAAGTTCACGTACTGATTTTGAATGCCACAATGGTATTTATGCGGGTACTCAATGGCCCAATTTCATTGAGCTGCTTAGCAAAACAAAATTGCCTAACAACTTTCTGCTTAGCAAAAGTGAGCAAGATACCAGTCACAAATTGAACATGTGACATAGTTTGGCTGGTAACTTTGTTCTGGTAAGCATGATTTTGTTGTGCTTAGCTACTGTTTGTGCTAAAGCAGCTCTGGGAACTTGGGCCCCGATCCTAGTTTGTTTGATTTGCGGTAAATCTAGAGAGAGGACTTGGTACTGATCTAATTAAATTTAATAAAAAGTGCTCTTTCAGATTGTTTTCCCCCGATATTCATTCATTCTGTATTGTCTCAGTGCGAATTGTTATGTCTTTTTCTCAATACATGAACCTTCATCTTTGGCAGAAAGTAGATCACGTCACTAACACGGGCGAAGTCATAACACCGCGGAGTTTGAGCAAAGCCATACTGCTCTGTCGCGCGAGGCTCCGCCGGGTATTAACGCCTCTCTCCCCCGGGGCCCACTGCTTCGACAGTGATGAGATTAACCCCGTTGAACCTCGGGGTCGGGCCCCATCGACACTTGACTAATGCACGCTCTCGACCAACGTAAACTTTGTCTTACTTCGGACTAGACTATCATCAGAAAGGGGCTTCATCTGTGGAGTTTAAAAGACGCTCGGGTTGCGACGGTGAGTTTTGGATGAAAACCACGCGTGAAGGGGCCTGTCGGGAAAACAACGCGAAGAGGAACACAAAACTATTAGTCCACTTCAACCATGTCTTAAGAGTTAACCGTCCCCACTTTTGAGCTTCTAGGAATAGCACACTCAAGATATGGCTACAATTTTACACAAACTAAACAGTTTAAAACGCCGTAAATAACTCCAATTGTGGTGTTCTGAGGAATTGAAATGATTCAAGCCACTCGCCAGAGCAGCCGGAAACGGAAAGATTGATTGATTTTTTTTTTAGTACTTTTTTGTTTTCCTTTTCGAAATTGTGGGTCCAATTATCAATGTTTTAAGATTTCTACGTGTTTTTGTTTTCTTTTTCAAAAATGTGGGCCAAAGAAAATAACTGATTAAATCAGAAGTTGGGACGGGAGATAATAATTCTTAAAGGGGGAATTAAATTATAAATCTAAAAACATTTATAAATCTGAATGGCCCCTTAAAGACACTGGACACTATTGATAATTGTCAAAGACCAGTCTTCTCACTTGGTGTATCTCAACATATGGATAAAATAACAAACCTGTAAAAACTTGAGCTCAATTGGTCGTCGAAGTTGCGAGATAACTATGAAAGAAAAAACACCCTTGTCACACGAAGTTGTGTGCTTTCAGATGGTTGATTTCGAGACCTCAAATTCTAATTCTGAGGTCTCGAAATCAAATTCGTGGGAAATTACTTCTTTCTCGAAAACTATGTCACTTCAGAGGGAGCCGTTTCTCACAATGTTTTATACTGTCAACCTCTCCCCATTACTCGTTACCAAGTAAGGTTTTATGCTAATAATTATTTTGAGTAATTACCAATAGAGTCCACTGCCTTTAACTGCGAGTATAGTATCACGGTCAAAATGTCACAAAGTGTACGTACATTTCTCTATCAGTGGTTTGTGTACGGTTTGAAGTCCAATTATCGGGTGACCCTTTTTAATGTTCCCGAAGTGAATAACAGATAAAAGAAAAACAATGTTCAATACAAACAAAATGGCCAGTTCATTGTCGTTCAACTGATGTACAAAGGGTAAATATTCTACGTGTTCTGCCCTTCACGCGTTGGCCGTGTACCCATATTTGCACCCCAAATTTAAAAGTTGGGTTGTTACAACCAAAAACTAAGGCCAATGTGTTTACATGCTGAAAATTGTGCATGGTTTTTTACTATCTTCTCCTGACTACGTACAACGGATATAATTAGCCCAACATCTCACAAGTTTGTAATTTCATGTATATGGCCGATCACCAAAAAAACATGAACACTGTCTGTGAGTTATTTGTCAGCTCTACCAATCCTGTATAATATAATTATTTATTGTTTTATCACTTGCATACCGTGAAAAATAAATCACTTCAACAACAATTCTTAAAAAAACCTTGGCAACAAAAGCCAATATGTCAATTAATCTGTTTTTACAAATACCATTTCATAGTTATGCTTGAGGGTCATTCGAATAATGGGCATTTCACAATGAGGAAGTAGTTTCACAGGATTTTCCGATTGATGTTTTCCAAAAACACTTCCAGTTTTTTTTTTTCACTTAGAGGCCATCTTGCCATCCGCACGTCAGCAGAACGAAAAAGCCAAAATGGATGTCATTACATAACACCATCCGTGGTGGACAGGATAAACGTCCGGACGGATGCCATTCACACAATGCTGCAAGTGAACACACTGTTGTGAAACTTTATATATTTTAAGGAAACGTCGGTCATTCATCAGGACTAGACCATCGTAGTAAGGGATGCATTGTTGTAATAAAACAAAATACTAGTTCCTTATCTTGTTCCAACATGAGGATGCATTCTACAACACGCTGCCCCTTGGCGGAATATGATCTACGAATACATGAATGTGGCGGCACAAAATGACATTAACAAAACTAAAAATGTCCACATTTCATTGATAATAATGTTGTGATATTTTCACAAACTACAATTACTGCTGATGCCATTACAATACCAAATTTAAACCAAAGAACTCTTTCAATAAAAACGTCGACACGAAAAACAGTGATTTTTTTTCTGAGGCTGGCTCACTCCATGGGCTCGTTGCATTCGTATTACGGGGAGTCCAGGGACTAACTTTGTATATTGAGTAAATTACCGAGTATTAAAGCTTTAAAACTCTGGTCTCGATTTCGTATACAGCTGACTCTCGTTATAACAAGATCACTGGGACTGGCAAAACTACTTCTTTTTAACAGAAACGCTGTTGAGGACAGCAACACAAAGCAGACAAGCGATTCAGGACTTCTGGATGTATTCTTTGTATGGAGAGTCTATTTTTTTAACGTGCTCTTTATAACGAGGGTTGACTGCGATACTTTTGAGCAAAAATATTTTTTTTAAATATCTTTTTAAACAAAAACAGAAGTACAACAGTCGCTACAATGTTAACGACATTGAATATTTGGCTGGTAAACTGTTTATGTTAAGCACCATTATTTCTATACTTAGCATTATGAACTTCAGCCCGAAACTTATTTGTTCATTTTATTTCTTCTTATTATTTATTTCTTATATATATATATTTTAATCACAAAGCTGGTGGACATGCACAAATAACACGGAGGTTATCTGGTTTTCAAAAGGGGCTCAACTTTGCCTGCTTAAAGCTGGTGACTTAAAATTCAGTGTGGCTAGCTTTAACTCCCTTTATTGGTCAAAAATATTGACAAAGCTGTGTTCTTTTGGTCGAGTCTTCGGTTAAGTTTACCGAGCTCTCAGGGGATGGAGACGGGGGTCTTTTCGTTCGCTTGACCACTCGACTCTGATCAAACAAAAAATCCTCCGTGATGAACCAAGCGCAACCGGTGGATCTGTAAGTACAATGCCCTTTATGACTGTGTGTGTGTGTGTTTGCCCCAACAATGGAGCTGAAATTACTGACTGTAAAGTGATATCCTTAAGAGTCAATACAGTCAGTTCAGTTATTTTGAAATCACAGAAATTTATCAGTTTATCTTTAACCTTGAAAATTTGTCAAGAATGTCTGTTCGGGGTTGAAGTGACACTTACATAAATGAAACATCAAAAGGGGAATTATAATGCAATGTCTGAGTTGGAGTTCATTTTTGTGTTTGGGCTAGGCGAAGAGTAATAGTTTGGGAATTCTTTCAGAAAATCTGGAGTGTGTGTGTGTGTCTTGGGAGCAATTGGGGGTAGGTGTCACCATATAGCAAGGGTGTCCCGCTTAAAAACTGCTTGTAATTGTTCTGTTAAACTACAAGCGAATGTTCATTTATGCATCAATCAATGGGTATAACGTAATGGTTTGTTTATCAATAACTTTTGGCAAGTCATTAGCTCACGTTTTAAGGGAGTACAAAATAATCTTAACATTTCGAAAGACGATTATTTAGTGGGAGTTTACAAAAAAAAAAAAAATGTAAACCTCGGCAAAAGGTGGCCGCAAAGATGCCGAAGCTGGAAAGTCCAACAAGTGGGATTTACCGAGAGCAGACGTTACCACACAACCGTCCAGTGCTGGCATTCGACGGGCCAGTCATCCCGGCACCGTTAAGTCAATCCCGCACCGGCTGCACGGCCCGCGGTTGGTTGGAAACACATTTTGGATACCGTTCTGTGCCGCTCGCACGGGTCCACAAGTCAAGTGGCTAGTCCCCTTCAAACCGCGGGGCCCTCGTGGGCTCGGAAAAAATGCCAGCAATTAGGGTACATATTGTGGGGTATAATATATTAGCCCATTGAGTACAGGGGGAGGGGCGTTGTAGTTATATAGGTGTAGAGAGAGGGAGATAAAAAATGGATATGGCAGAACTTTGGCTGTAACAAAATTTACGGGCGAAGAGATAAGAGCGTTGGCAAAACCGCAACAACCCGGTGCACACAGTCCCTCTGGGCATGTAAGCTCACGCTGCTTGCCGGTTTTTCAATTCTACCCCGTGGTTCGACGTGTAAAAATGGGTGTTCTGCAGGTGTGTTAAAAAGGAACTTTATCCGTGCTAAAAATTGACACAACTTGTATTGATCTTTCCTCGGTGTTTTGACAGAGTGGATGTTTTCAAAGTTTGACAAAGGGGCTTTTTATTTCACTATCGGAGCTATGGTTAGCAATGTTGTTGATTTCAAATGATTCAACCATCCATGTTTGAACCAGACTTGAGAAGGTTACGGTGTCGAAGGTATCAGTAGGCGGTGATCTATTTGGTGATAATCACAAAATCCAATAATGTTCTTTTTTAAAAGATCTTGTTTGAAATCAGTGTTGTATGATACCAATGTAGTCCGGGGGTCGGTTTTAAACGCAGTTGTACCTCAGTACTGCGTATAAAATTTCACCCTTAATTCACCCGCCTTGCAAGGCTAGTTGGGACAGGTATATATTTGTCACACATTATTTACGAGTTTCATGGTTTCAAACATTGTGAGCGCCGTTGGGAAAAAAAATATGACTTCAGTGGAAATTAAAACTAGGCAGTAAAATGAATGAGTGCACTCTTCCAAAAACCAATCCCCTTTCGAACATGCTGATCTGAGAACACTCTAGCTGTGTGCAACATTCTCTACCGCTGGCCAAATGTTATAGTGAAAACAGCTCAAGACCAGTCAGAATTATCATCAACTGGTCCGGCTGGCTTAGGCCAGTTCTGTGTTAAAAAGCCACCCTGTTCATATAATGAAACAGAGATTATAGTGCAAAAAGCTGACGGACGAGTGAAATTGATAAGCTAACTGCTCTGACTGGCTTCGTCTCCGGAAAAAATTAAGGGCAACCCTAACGGGCTTATACCATTAAAAGCAAATAGTGTAAAACAATAGCTGCAAGATGAAAACAGTAAAATGAAATAAAAACCATCGAACTGTAATCTCCTTATTAAGTCCAGAACTACTGACAGTACAGACGAATGAACCTTATTTGACGTGCAAGACGTTATGCTGGTGTTTAGATGGTGTTTAGATGAAGTTTAATCAAGTGAGATGATTCGGGGATGTGTTGTGGTCCCCCCCCCCCCAACTCGGCCCAGCCGGCTAAATTGCCAAATTACCGTCATTGTTGTTTTAGTACCGTGCACGCCTTGCATGCAGCTTTGTCAATACACCAAAGCTACTACTACCATTCAGCCAGAAATGGTAACACTAAAACTACATGATTTAATACCTATATCTGTTTTCGTTGTGTAAGTTTCAATGTGAAAGCTCGCAATTGTTTAAGTCCATACAACTAACCCATCCTCCAGAGAAATACTTCCCCCAGAAATAAAGTTGAGAAAACAGCATTTGAAAAACCCCAAATGACCGTTGCTTGTTTCGAAAAACAACAACATGATTGAACATGCACAAATCCTTGACAAAAATGTTAGCTGTTTTTTTCGCTGTTTCCATTAAAACTTTACCATTGATTTTGAAGAATTGTTCACGATTGGAGGGATTGTGTTTTCACTGAAAACCAGACGGTAAGAATTCGTCTACACTCCCAAAAACAATGGTGTACTTTTTGTTTTCCTTTTGTATGGACTCTGTATTAATTATACGGTAAAGTCATTTCAAAATAAAAACTTCGTAAAGCTGAGAATTCAGATATCGATGCAACCCTTGTCGTTTGCCAATGTTCTTAACTCGGCTAGAAGCCTCTTCTTTTCATTTCCAAATGAAACGGGCACCTTTCCTGCGAATGGTAGACTCCAAAAAGCCGACAATCCTAAAACATTACAGATTTTCCTTAAACTTTATTATTAATGGAGGGGGGAAACAACCCCAAGTTAGAGAAGTTAAAGACAAACACTCCTGAGGACGCACAGTAAAACAAACCATTTTCAGAAAGACAGGCAGCGATGACCGTTTGTGAAGCATGCAATGGCCGATGAAATAATTGAAACAATTTACATTGAGGAATTTTGGCTGTCTTTAAAACTAAGATCCTATACTCTCTAGCCAGTAGTGCTGCTACGGCTTTTAAATCTGCAAGATTTTCTTAAGCTAAAACTTCATTCGATGACAAATGAAAATTTCGATAGTTTTAAAAATTTCGTGTGGAATTCAGTATTGTTGGGAACAGACGACAGAGTTGTTTCCAACACCTATCGTTCTGCGTGTTTTAAAAATCAAATGATGAATAAATCGGTGATCCAATAAATCTGCAGTTTATAACTAAACTAGGAGGGTATTGTACGCAAACTTCACTATGTGATTATTCACTGTACCTGTAAGTGTCACCTGTTTATATGAAGTAATAATTCACAGGGCAAACTGACTACATGTAATTAAATTATGAAAACTTTTAGGCTTACATAAAATAGTGGTATTTTCATTTGCAATCAGTAATGAATATTCAAAAATGAGATTGTGACAAATGCTTCTATTGTCTACATTTGTTTAGTTGTGAAGTCAAATCAAAAAGCCCTTTCAACATGGACCTCAATGAAAGCACAAAATTTGCTTTTACGGCCTTTTGTTTTATGAATCATTTTATCATCATTTTAAAACCTATTGACGAAGGAAATAAATACACGATCAATAAGTACAATATTTGTAAGGCACAAAGTGGAAATCAATCAAACCGCGAGTGCGAAGGCGCGGAGAAGATCGAGTGCAAAGGAGAAAATTCAAATCGACTGCTCTCAATCTAAAATAAAAGTTGCAGACTATTTCTGAAATAACATCATCTTTGAAAATTGTGTTTTTCATCTCCTGACAAGGGCAATATCAGAAGAAAAAAAACGTTGAAATGTTTTCATGCATCGAACAAATTACGCCGATTTTTGTTTTGTTCTGTTCTGTTTTGTTTTGTTTTGACTTTAATATAAGTGTACCAATTATGATTATATTTTTACAAGATAATCTCAAACATATGCTTCTGAAAATGCTGACATTTTAAATGAATGCACACTTTGAAAAACGATTCTTTTTCTTCGGTGTCCGTTTTATCGTTCTTCCTTTTTTTAATGCGACGGAAGACAAAGATATGTCCAAAATATCTTCCAGTTTTTCAGAATGAACCATGCACACGAGCCAACGTCACTAGTACCGTATGTACAACCAGGAATGTTGGTTTGGGCAAAATTTGGTTACAAAAATCCCGTAATATTTTCTTTTTATCGTTTTGTTTTGCTTCGAAAAGATAAAATAAAAAATGGTTATCAAACTGAAAGGTTTACAACCTTAAATATGTAAATAAACTTCACCGACAAAAATGGACAAAACCAGAAATGATGCAGTGTAATTTAAAATACTCATTTTATATTCCCACCAGAGACAGTATGGCGTTTAAAAAAAGACACAAGTGTTTGACAACTACTTCGAGATAAAAAGTCTTCGATTGAAGCTGTGTAGAGTAGGGTTTGAATTGCTTGAGTTCCAAGAGGGCAACGCTCGCACTATTTTGAGGACAAAAGTTGTGATATCTTCAATTCTAAACATCCACTTGGCTATCTAGCGATAAACTACCAAGGAGTTAGGTGATAAGCACCGTGCGGAAGTACGCCGGCCCACCGGCACTGTAGCGAGTCGCGCGTGCTTGCTAATAACCGAGAGATTACGGTGTATTTTAGGGACTATAGACTCCGTGTGCACAGACTCGCAACAATTGCCGAGTCTCTCTATCACAACCTCGTATCTCCTCTTGTCTATATATCCCCAATGGCCCATAAAGATTCACCGATACCAGCCTATCTCAGAATAAAGGTACTTACAAAGTTACGAATGTCAGATAACTGGATAATAGTCGGACGTCGGGAGCAAAAGGCAGGGCTATCTGGCACAGGACAGTGGATCCACTCACTCCTGCAGAACGAAGAAGCTTCGACGGTTTGACTTTTCGTAAAGTGGGTGTTAAAAAAGAGCTTGTTGAACTTGGGGAGTATTATTCTCTCGTGCCTGCTTGTAGGGCTATCTCTAAAGTTAATGTGAAAAGTGTGTACTGAGCACTGCTGGCATGTTCCTACACGATAATTTATACACACAAGTCACTGGTGCATGAGCAATCCACAATTGAATAAACATTACACACCGCGTACGCTATCATGCACGCAAGGGCTTGTGGTGTGTGTGTGTGTGTGGGGGGGATCTGGCACCAACTGGTTTACAATTGTCGCTGGTATCCGAGGTAACAGCGCTGTTGCACGTTAAGGTCACCAGCCACTGACCACGACTGTGTTGAAATGAGTAGAGTGGTGATGAACTCGGCAGCTGATTGGTTAATTGTCGATTCGTTGCTCATAGAACAACCAAACGCAGTGGCTATTACGTGGTCACAACCACATAGGAAGGGCATACGCTCGTATCAAACTTGTCCTAGTGCAAGAAGAACGTTTAACTAAAAAAAAAATTTTTAAAGGGTAGAAGCCTCCCCAAAGAACAAGTTGTAGACAATACGCAACAATAAATAAGGTTCCGCTTTAACTTGTTGGTAATTAATTTAACACTTTTCGCAATCGTTCACAATACCAATGTGCTATATCGAAGTAGTTGTGAACGGTCTCTTATTAAAGGGTGTGTACAACATTGGTAAGGTTGAAAATATAAATGTTCACAGATTTGCACATAACTTACAAAGATGGTCATGGTGAAAAACTTCCCTTCAAATAGCTTTGCTTGAAATGCTATAGTTTTGAGGAAATGAGTAAAACAATTGAATTAGTCTTTATCACGGTGATAAAATCCGATGTTTGAAAACAGTGAAAACATGAAAGAGGGATTTTCACTATTTTCTCGTGACTCCGATGACCGATTGAGCTTAAAGGAACATTACAGACTTGGTTTTTGCTAACAAAACAGTTGCTGGCAGTGTAAGCACTTTATGTAATCCACCATTACATAAACTGACAAACCTGTAGAAGTTTGAGATCGATCGGCCATCTGGGTCGCGAGGGAATAGTGAAAAACCGATTACACATTTGCATGGAATCATATAGATTCAACAAATGAATAAAACGCTCACTGAGCGATAATGATCCAATCGGAAAATTAGTTTATTCATTTCTCATCAAATATGGCATTTCAGACGGAAATATTTCAAGGGATGTTTTCTACTATCATCAAGGGTTATCACAGCACAAATCACTATGGTGATTTTAACAACTCGTCTTAAGATAAATTTGAAGTGCTTTGTGAAATCGAACTCTTAGCCCAAATTCGTACAGCTGCTTAAAGGCACTGGACACTATTGGTAATTATTTAAAATAATTGTTAGCATAAAAACTGTTTAGGTAACGAGCAATGGAGAGCTGTTGATAGTATAAAACATTGCGAGAAACGGCTCCCTCTGAAGTAACGTAGTTTTTGAGAAAGAAGTAATTATTTGAATTGATTTTGAGACCTCACGCGTGAGGTCTCGAAATCAATCATCTGAAAGCACACAACTTCGTGTGACAAGGGTGTTTTTTCTTCCATTATTATCTCGCAACTTCGACGACCAATTGAGTTCAAATTTTCACAGGTTTGTTATTTTGTGCATATGTTGAGATACACCAAGTGAGAAGACTGGTCTTTGACAATTACCAAAGGAGTCCAGTGTCTTTAAGCACAAAATGTATTTAAGCACACCAACATGATGCCATATACAAGAATAAGGTTATCAGCCCCAAAACAACGTCACATGTACAATCCTTGACTGTTATCGAGCTTATTCTTGCTTAGCAGAAAATTATGAAGCATAATTTTCTTTAAGCAGCTTTCATGGTGACATTTTGGCCCTGGTCTTTGACAATTACCGTTGTTCGGTCGCAGGCTTTGCTTTAACTTTAACCAAAACATATTGAGTAAAGGATAGGTAATTATTGAAGTTCAAGAGTCAATTAATAATTTTCCCTTTCAAAATAAAAGCTGTGAGACTTTTAAGTATTTTTCGTGTATTTTTGAATATTTAGCATTTTGCACTGTGTGCTATGGGAGATTATTTGGTGGGGTGCACCCTTAAAGACGTTGGCCATTTTCGAATTCACGGCTAATATAACTTACGCATGCTTTGCGGTCAGGGTTTCAGACAAGAAAACTGAACGTGAACAACCAGTAATTGACAGAATAATAACTTCTTCCCCAACTAAAATATATACTTAAGTTTAGATTTTTTTGTCCGATTTGACCCGAAAATTCAGATTTGAATATTGATAGATGAGACAACAGAATTAGCTGTTGCAAACTGCTTACAAACCGGAAGGACCAATAGTATAAATGCAAAAAAATGGCCTGACTTTTCGACCCTAATAGCAGAATCTTTCTGGAAGGCTAAACTATATACTAAATAATATATACATTTTTTGTATAGATTCTAGAAAATTTACAAGTTTTCATTTTAAGGTGTCATGCACGAGAGAAAAAATCCGCCGATGATAAGTGTGGCAATTAATTAGAAACTAAAAATGAATTATTGTCAGGATTGCTGACATTATCTCACGTCCATCGGTCATACAAAACACATTTAGCATGTTTGTTACATGCATGCTGCTCTCACAAGATAGACAATGTGGGGTGATTTTTAAGTATGAGCTGTACTTGTGTGTGTGGGTGTTGGGGGTTACATTATGGGGTTAACCCCACAATATTTTTAACAAGAAAGATTAAATAGAAGGGATAATCTTAAAGGAACATTACAGAATTGGTTTTTGCTAACAAAACAGTTGCTGGCAGTGTAAGCACTTTATGTTATCCACCATATACATAAACTGACAAACCTGTAGAAGTTTGAGATCGATCGGCCATCTGGGTCACGAGAAAAATATTGTGAAAAACCGATTACATGTACACATATCGTATAGATTCAACAAATGAATAAAACGCTCACTAGGCGATAAAAATTCAATCGGAAAATTAGTTTATTCATTTCTCATCAAATATGGCGTTTCAGACAGAAATATTTCAAGGGATGTTTTCTACTATCATCATCATTAGACCGTGTAAGTTTTATGTAAATCTGTGATCAAAAGGTATATTTTACAAGTTTGTTTCTTACCAATTCTGTAATGTTCCTTTAAACAAATGGGGAAGGCCCACAATGTCACTCTACTAAAAGATGTATGTACATTGTTCGTGGCATATGAACAGTTTTTGTGCATGTTTTTTCGTTTTGAAACAGCATCACGGTGAGAAGTCGTTCAGAGAAAAAAAAATTCATAACCGTTATGAAACATTTGAATTTCTGGCCGTGAAAATCTTGCCACGCAACTTTACAGAGTGGCCATTTTCACAGTTTTTGTTTTCTTTTTTTCCTATGGTTGTGTTCAGGTATGATTTTAGACGTGTGTGAACGTTTTTGAAAACTGGCTTGCGAGCCTTGGTTGTTCCCATATTCTAGACCCGGACCCTCCCAGGGCCCAATTTCATAGAGCTGCTTAAGCAGAAAATATTGCTTACAAATTTTCTGCTAAGCAAAAAAAAAGGCAGGATACCAGTCGCAGATTGTATATGTGAAATGGCATTTTGGCTGGTAACCTTATTCCGGTAAGCATAATTTTTGTTGTGCTTAGCTACTTTTAGTGCTTAAGCAGCTCTATGAAATTGGGCCCTGATGTTACAACTACAACGAGGTTTACAGGCTCTGGTTAACATCACTAGCAGTACCAAACCCCAGGTTCAGTTACAACGTGGACTATTTATTTCTCCCTTTGGTGCAGACTGCTTTATTTCTTTACTTCGAAGAAATGTGGTTTTAGAGAAAGGGATTCAAAACAGTTTCAGTCTGAGAAACGTTTCATGAACAAAACTTTTCTCAGATTGGGTATTCCAATTATGGGTTATTTTTCCTACCTTTTGTAATGAAAATAATGTCCACAGGTAATTTTTATTGTATGCATCTACATTAGGATTAAAACAATCGAACAGTTCCAAACACCAAACGTATACTTTGCCTTTAATTTACCATTCCAAGAAACAATGATGTATTATCCCATGCAGGATGCATTCTCCTGAATAATAGTTTCAATAATTTCCAATAAAAAAGAGATGTAAGGGCTTTGTGGAGTTGTGGTGTGACGCAATAAACTGACTGGTTGCATTTTTCGTTGGCACTGTTTGTAATTCCAGCGTGCCCTGATCCGCTGGCTCCGCCCTGGCCCGAGTCATTCCACACGGTCGGAACCATGGAGGTCTACCTCGGTCCCCCGGAGCCACGAACCGAAGTCCACTTTTTAGGACCTCTAGGGTTGAATTGTTCCCCTCTCAGCTTAGTAGATCATTAAATTATTAACCTGCCCTTATATGGTCTAATTCGCAACTAGCTACGCCTTCCAAACGAGGGGAACGGGTCGGATTAGGCACGTGACTAGGCCCAGTTGAGGTGACGTAAGACTGTTTATTGCCTTCGCTTCCAACGCCACCCCAAAGCTTGCTAAATCAAATGCATTATCGGTGTTTTGACATAGCTGACTGGAGACAGTTTGTCCAAACCAATTATACGGGTCATAAAGCGGTAAAGGGGAGGTACCAAGTTAGACATAAAAGAGTAATTAGGCTTTAAGGGGGTGCAAAAGCTCCCCTCCCCTTCCTCGTATCCACCACAGTGAAGATAAAATGTTATATTTTACAACTTGATGGAAATAGTCCAACATGTCTAAACTAATGTTCTCATTCTTGAAAATATTCACCTGGTGGAAATATGTCTAAATTTGTTTTTTCATCCTTGAAAAGATTCACTTGACGAGAATTCTAACATGTATAAACTAATGTTGTCATTCTTGAAATCATTCACTTGATGGAAATTATTATGTCTAAATTATTGATGTCATTCTTGAAAAGATTCACTTGATGAGAATATTCAAAGTTAAGTCTACATTAATGTTGTCATTCTTAAAAAAAAACTGACTGGATGGAATTATGTCGTAATTTATGTATTCATTCTTGAACAGATTCACTTGATGAGAATATTCCAAATTAAGTCTAAATTTATGTTGTCCCGCTTGGAAACAATCGCTAGATGAGTCCGCGGTTTTAATTGTCGGACTTTTGTTTCTCTCTCTCTCTCTCTCTCTTTCTCGTCTTATTCTTCTTCTTTTTGTAATTTCACCTTCATCCATGCGTCGTGTGTTGAACCATACATCCTTTTCAATCTTCTCGGTGACCCGATCTTGTTTTCCTAGACCTCTGAAACCGTTGAGACCCACCGGCGCGGTGTGGCGATCACTTCCAGGCTGTGCGAAACTCAACTTTCCCTCTCGCAGATCCAATAGTCCGACAAGACAAACCTCAGATCGAATTTAATCCTGCAGTGGGTTTTCTTAATGTAATTATGAAATCATATCTCCTTAAATATAAAAGCTATGTCCATACAGTATATGTGTCATAGGAACTGGCTACAAAACCTTAAGTAAGTTACAATGATATGACCCCATCTTAACCTTTTTTCCGGTTAACGCCAAAAGTTGAAACCAAAAAATAGTCTCTCTGTAGCTTCGTTTTAAGGTCTGTTAGTTGTTGTCCATAACTTGCAGAATTTGAACACTTTAAAGAGGTTTGATGGGTTTTCCTAACAATGTGTAAGTTTAATTGACCTTTTCTTCCGGTTAAAATCGGAAGTTAAAGTAAACATTGTCTCGTTGAACTTCGCTTAGCTGTTTATCACAACTTCTAGAGTCTGAACACAGAAGGTTTTTTAAGCTAGGATAAACTCTAAGTTTCTCAGTGTTTTTGAGTCTATTTGAATAAACCAGATATCTTATCTTGAACACAAGCGTTCAACACAATGCCACAAGTTACACAACCAGCACATTATGCTCCCCTTTCCCCCAATAATAAAGAAATCGTCAATTTTTTTCACACGCAATCAAAGATACTTCTATTTACAATTCATAACAGTGGCTCACTTTCGCCTGGTGCCAATTTGTCATTCTACGCACTCTTTCGGGTTTTTTCATCCTCTGTGAAAAAAGGGACATGTTCTCCGGGTACCTGTCCACGGCTCATTGTCCTTCCAGTACAATGTTTTTTTTCTTCTTCTTCTTTTTTGTTCCACGGTGAGAACAGGTTATCTGACGGGTGCCAGAGCGCCGCACTCCCCGTGTCAGAGACCGGCTTATTGGGCGCTGTTCTCGCTTTACTTTCTCACCCTCAAGTTACTGGTAGTCGTAATAGATATCAGTTTACAATGCCATTCATTATTACAGCCAAGTTCATTAATGTGTATTTAGGCATATGTGAAGAGTCTTAAGTGTTTAAACAAGTGAAGTGGTTGATTTCATCAAATCGAAACGAGCTGTGGTAGACCCCGACTCCTGCATTTGCTTTATCTCATCAGCCACCCACGCTCTATGCTGGAAATGAAAGCTTCACACGCACACAAACAAAATTGGTTGAGGCCCTATTCATTCAAAGATAGAGTTGTTTAATATCGTTTTGAACTTTCTTCTAAACGGACCTACCTGGTGATTTGCAATCTATTTCCAACGGACAAAAGTTTCGTGTGAATTTGTTTGAACTGCTGCATTTTTTTTAAGGGTAGGTAGCTCCACTTTTTAAGAAATTCTCAAAGTATATAAAGTACTAGGCCTACACCTCTAGGAGAGCTGACTGGATAAGTTTAAAAGAAAATTAGTATTGAACAAAGAACAATTGCCTATACAGGGCGGGATTTGAACCTGCGACCTGCGACGTGCTGGCGATCTACCAACAGAGCTAGAGCTAACCCTAATGTTGGCAGTCTCCCTATTTTTGTACCAGTCAGGATTTTTAACCTGTAACTGCCTCTTTCTCTCACCCACCCAGCCTCGTTTTGGTTTTGTTGATTTGAACGAATGTGAATCAAAATGGCCATGGCACGCTCTATGAAGCGCATAGAGACTTTATTGTATTATGCGCTATACAAGAACTGCTTGTTATTATTATTATTATATTAAATGTCTTCAAATTTTTTGTCCGGCTATGGTGAAGAATGTTTTACATAAATTGTACGCACCTTGTTTCATTAAAATATTCTTAGGTCTGCAGTTTGTTGTTACTTGGCAACCAAGACGGTATTAAAATGAATTTTTACTTTACATTTATTCATTTAAAGATTATAGTCATCTGACCGGAGTGTCAGAGGTCTTGGGTTCAAACCCCAATGAGGACCATTTGATTTTTCTCTCATCCCATGTTTGGTTATTTCACTTCTATGGTGATTAGGCACCATACCAATTATTGTGTTAGTCATAGACTTGGTAAAGACTCCCAAAATTAATGGCCATAAAAACGTGCTTAGTAAGAAGCACTGCATCTGTTGATAACAACTGTTTCGAGAAATGATTCCCTTCGAAGTAATACGGTTTGGAATGGTTTTTTTTTACCCAAATACATTTAAACCTGATAAACGATTCCCGCATGAATCGTTTCTCAGATTTCCGAGGTCTGATTAAAAATACAAATATCCGTGGTGTCCGTTCGCTAATGCTGCGGCCAGAGATGCGGTTGGTACCCACTGTCACCTCGCTAAACGTGGATGGAGCCGACATTCTTGATGAAAATACCGGTGACAGCGTTTTGCTGTTTTCTCAACAACTTAACTACACACTGTGACTTTTATTGTATCGTTCTTGATAAATGTGTCTGTAAATCAGCATTATACGTTGACAAAAGCCAATCTATGACCCTACCTTCAAACAACAAAAAAAGGGCTGGTTATTTTCGTCTTCTTCTTTTTTTTTTTGGCTTAAACGTTTTACGTTTTCGGCGCGACAGGGAGATCTGTCTAAACTTTTAATGGCAAGAATTTAAATGGGCTGTAATGTGCTTACAACTCACTTACACGCAATGTGTGTAATAGGTCTGAAGCGCATCGTCCGGAATGATTTGCGATCATAAGTGACATGATGTTTGTGTCTGACTTCAACCACATGGGGAATTGACTGTGTCATATTTTGACATTTTAACAACATTCTTACGCCATGGGGTAGAGTATAGGCATTAAAGGCAGGGTATACTTTTGACAATTGGCATAAACTAACAAACCTGTGAAAGGTTTGGCTCAATTGGTCATCGAAGTTGCAAGAAAATTATGAAAGAAAAAACACCCTTGTTGGATAGAATTGTGTGCTTTCAAATGCCCGAGTAAGGCTTCATGCCTGAAGCCTTTTTTCAGATTCAAATAGTTTAGTGAGAGATTACCTCATTCTCAAAAACTACATTACTTTAGAGGAGTCGTCTCTCACAATGTTTTTGTATTATCAGCAGCTCTCTGGTGACCCTTACCAAGTAAGTATTTATGGTAATGTATTTCTTGACAAAGAACCAAAAGTATCCACTGCCATTAAAAGGTATGCAGGCTAGATTGGAGATGTAAAATGCTCACAGGTTTACACATAACTTGCATCGTATACAATAATAGCATGCGCTGTTTTTTTTATCAACAGTTTCAATATAAAAATTCAAAACAGTAAGATAGCCACACAAAGAAATACAAAAGGTCAAGAAAAAAAGATTAAATCACATACTGATTCAAATAAAAATAAAAGTAATTTACTTTAGACCTTAAAAGGTTTAAGTGTAGTTTACGCTTACGTTTTCTGATACAAAACATCTGTTAGCTTCCGAAACTTTGTGTTTTCGGTCCAGTTTAGGGGGTTGTCAATAATTGTTCCGAGGTATTGATAGTTTGTCACTCTCTTAATTTTCTGGCCATGGATAATTGAGAATCTTCTATGTTCCCTTGAATTACTTAGTTTTCAGCTGTGGAGTGGATGTTTTGATTTTTTGAGATGCGGAATTGCTTGATTAGGCCTATTCATGATTGTACACATCCAATAAGAAATAGGTCCAAAACGTCTAGTCCGAAACGACAGGTCCAAAAGACAGGTCTAAAAAGACACTGGTCCACGAGAAAGGCAAAGGACAGGTCCGAAAGAGAACGGGTACAAAAAGATAGGTCCAACATACAGGTCCAAAGAGACTCCATAAAGGAAAGTCCAAAAGACAGGTCCAAAAGACAGGTCCAGAAAGACACTGGTCCACAAGACAGGCAAAAGACAAGTAAAGTTAAAGAACAGGTCCAAAAAAAAGAACAGGTCCAAAACAGGTAGGTCCAACAATACAGGTCTGCTGAATTAAAATCGTCGAAATAATTCATTGAATGTTCATTAACAGATCCAATACTAAATACAATGTACTACCACGGCTGAGTATTTCGCCCCGCTCATTAAAATTAATTTGGTCTTCAATCTCTAGTTTGTCCTCGATTTGGTGCACTCGTTCGTGGGGGCATGTCTGGGGGGACGATAAGAAGGTGAGACACGTCTGGGAACCAGATAAGAACCTGACGTCGATCATCGCACGAGCTGGAACTGACAAAGGGGGACGGGCTGACGTGTGCCTTATCTCCCTCCTATGTCGACAGGGCACCGAGTGATGGAGCACTCCGTCCACAGTTACGAGTCCATCGGATGCCTTACACTTTGAAACAGAAAATAATTACCTATTTTTAAAGGGGCACATTGCCTTTGAATTGCGCAATTTGGGCTTTTAAAAAAAACCTTGCTATAAAATGAATATGGTTGGAAAGATATTTTAAAACTAGAGTATAATAATTCACACAACTATCCCTGAAATTGTGTGTCTTTTCATGATAGAACCCGGTCGGCTATATTGTAGAATAAAGAGAAAATCGAAAATAGAGATATTCATTGAACTAAGCAAGATTATATGAATATGAGGAACCAGGATGCAGGTTTGTGGCTGCACATAATATAAAGTTTACGTTGAATAAACGGTATTTTCTTCAGTCACATCCTTTGGGGTGAACAAAGAAAAAATTACTGGAACGGGATTTGAACCTGTAACCTCCTTCCGAATTGGGCGGTTTGGGCTATAAAAGTGTTTGTTATGAAATTGAGTATGGCAGGATATAATGACTCACACAACTATCCCTCGAAATTGTGCGGTTTTCTTTTCACTTCGTGAACTAACACGGTCCGCCATTTTATGGAGTCAAACATTTGGTTCTACAAAATGGCGGACCGTGTTACTGTTGGTTTACGACATCATTTCTAGGTAAATTTGTGTGGACCATTACAATTTAATTTTAAAGCATCTTTCCAACCATACTAATTGCCTAACACACTTTTTTTTAAAGCCCAAAGCGCCCAATCCAAAGGCAACATGTCCCTTGAACACTGAATTATTTACCCAATCAGTTTTCCTTTTGGTTTATTACTTGTTTTACATTACAGTTACAGCATATTATAGTTTACACTACATGTTTACAGTGAACGATTTCCCGTGTATAGACTGTCATGCTCGAGCCGTCTATGCGCATTAAACTCCCGTTCTGATGGCTGAGGCAATTTAGACTTGGAGTTCGAATCCCGGTCATGACACTTGTGTCCTTGGGCGAGACACTTAGAGACACTGGACACCTTTGGTAATTGTCAAAGACCAGTCTTCTCACTTGGTGTATCTCAACATATGCACAAAATAACAAACCTGTGAAATTATTTTGAACTCAATTGGTCGTCGAAGTTGCGAGATAATAATGGAAGAAAAAACACCCTTGTCACCTGAAGTTGTGCGCTTTCAGATGCTTGGTTTCGAGACCTCACGCGTGAGGTCTCAAAATCAATTCAAATATTTTACCAAGAAATTACTTCTGTCTCAAAAACCACGTTACTTCAGAGGGAGCCGTTTCTCACAATGTTTTATACTATCAACAGCTCTCCATTGCTCGTTACAAAGTAAGTTGTTATGCTAACAATTATTTTGGGTAGTTGCCAATAGTGTCAGTGCCTTTAAATAGGGGCCTCAGGGTAAAATTCAGCTTTGTGATGTACTCACTTCCCAATAAATAGAGTCCTCGTGAGAGTGCGTACAAAAATTACAAGTCTCTAACTTCACGTTGAAATGGTGTATATTGTCATTCTATTTAATACTCTTTCAGAGCGAAGTTTGAAACATGACGTCATCGGACGTCAAAAAAAAATGGGTCTGTACATTCCCGAAGAGGATTTGGTGCGCCAGTCAAACAGATGCCGTTTTAGTTGAATACCATCAAAACTCAGGAATGAACTTAAACTTATCTGCACAAAAATGTGCAGACCATATAATTTGAAATGTGACGTCATCGAACGTTTTTTGATTTTGAAAAAAAATTGCATTCGAACGGTATCAAATACAATGGTATTTTACACTAAAGTAAAGTTGGAGACTCGATATTTCGTTCCCTTTTGATAATTTTCTTTGTAATCCGGAGGTCGTTGGTTCAATCCCGCTCTAGTCAATTTTTCTTTGTTCAACCCCAAACCTCATCTTTGTAATTAGTAGAGTTATTTTTTGTTTTTAGTTACTCTTTTTTTCTCTTTACCTGTCCCTTTAGGGGCGCCGTAGCACTGTAGGAAAATAAGTGAAGAAATTCCATTATCGTGACTAATTGATTATTGTAGCAATCATTGTAATTAGTGGAGTAACTATACAAGTGCACGTGTCTTAATGACTCGTTATCTGACCCTGTGGAGCTCTAATTAGACGGACCCTACTCCACTTCAGGAAGATATGAAGCCCAGGGAACTCTTATCTCTCTCAAACCATGAGAAGTTGACCAAATGCGACACTATATCCTGCACCATGTGCACACCATCACACCACCAGGGACCGTCCGGGCCGGATGGCCCCCACAACGTACGGTAGCTGTCCACGCTCAGTTCGCGGTCGGTTGTTTGCTTTTCTCTTGTTTAGTCCGCAGCGCTATACGGCATCTCTTTGAGTTGGCTAAACTGTTTTTGAAAAGTTTCGAAGCTACTTTATTTCCTGTTACCGATGGCATAAGAGTGTTTGCCTGAAGTGGAACAAATCATTTAGGGGAGCCTCTCGATGGGTGGTTGTCAGTATTATTATGCATTGATGAGTATGCACACTTGATGCGGAAGCCACGCGTCCGAGCCGATTTTCATGAAGTGCGTTCAACACTGGAAACATATTTATTTCCTCAGCTAAAATCTGCTGAGAGCCACTTTATGGTGGCCCTGAAAAGAGACTTCGAACTTAATTATTGACTTCAATATTCATGACTAAATTCACGACTTGGCCCACAAGTCGTGAATTGTGACGCTAATTTTACCGACAAAATTCACTTCTAGGTGCCTCAAGTCGTGAATAATGACAGCAAATATTTCCGACAAGAAATTATGTCGCCAATATTCACGACTCGGGGCCCAAGTAGTGAATTTTGTCGTAAATGTTTGCGTCAATATGTACGACTTGGGGCACAAATCGTGAATTTTGGTCGTAAATGTTTGCGTCAATATGTACGACTTGGGGCACAAATCGTGAATTTTGTCAGAAATGCTGGCGTCAATTTGTTTCAATTTTGTTCTCTGTCCATTCCGGGCCACCATATTACACTTGACAAAGACTGTACAACGTTTTAGCTAGTTACGAGTTTGGTCGTTTCTCTGACAAGTGCGAAATTCACTGACATAAAATGACTGTAGAAAACCAGTAATAGTAACTTTAGTTCTATACATTTAAATAATGCATTAGTTATTGTTTGATATGTATAGCCATTGTCTTGCTAGTAACTGCTATTTGACCTTCTGTTTGAATAAAACAGGCATGAGAAATTTAGACAATCTTTGGCCAGCCTTTTATTTTCGGCATGAGAATCATCTCTCCCAAACTATCTTTGGAATATACAATTAAAAGTTATGTGTAAAAAAAAATATAATTAAGTTCTTCATGCCGAAAGAACCTGGAACTCAAACTCCACAATGTTGAAAACAAAACTGAATTGACTATACGTTGATTTAAAAAAAAAAAAAAGGACTTAAAATTCACATAAAATGGCTAGAAAAGCAAAACTTATGTGAAAGTTTAGTACTTACCGTTAAAGGAACATTACAGAATTGGTATGAAAAACTTGTAAAATACACTTTTTGATCACAGATTTACATAAAACTTACACAGTCTAATGATGATGATAGTAGAAAACATCCCTTCAAATATTTCTGTCTGAAATGCCATATTTGATGAAAAATGAATAAACTAATTTTCCGATTGGAGTTTATCGCTCAGTGAGCGTTTGATTCAGTTGTTGAATCTATATGATTTCATGCAAATGTGTAATCGGTTTTTCACTATTTTCTCGTGACCCAGATGGCCGATCGATCTCAAACTTCTACAGGTTTGTCAGTTTATGTGTATGGTGGATTACATAAAGTGCTTACACTGCCAGCAACTGTTTTGTTAGCAAAAAAACAATTCTGTAACGTTCCTTTAACAGTCAATTTTGAGTGACGCAAATGTAGCTGTTGCATCGCTAATTGCCGTCACATTCCATTTGGATGAAAGTTCTACATGACGTAAGTAAACTTCACACAGACCAATAAAATTGACTAAAAGAAAAATTAACGTTTTCGGGTTGATTAAGACGTACTCTTCATTGATATAGTAATTCTATTCCAACTTAATTGTCAGATACAGTTTTCACAATTTTGAACTTATTTCAGAGGGAAATTTTCCACAGAAAAAAAGTTTCTGTAGTATGAACTCAGCAAGCTTTCAGACTAAAACTAAACAGTGATGTTTTTCACCCTTACCAATCCTGCATAATACCTTTAAAGGCAAAGTATAACTTTGGTTTTGGGGGACGGTGTGATCGTTTTAATCCTACATAATTGTAGATAGGCCTATATGCAATAAAACTAACTGTGAAATTTTCATTTCAAAACGTGGTAGCGTTTTTGAGATTATCGCTGACAATCTAGAGCGGCGATGTCCAAGCAGGAAGAATAACTTCTGAAATAGGAGTACACAGTCTGAGAAACGTTTCTCAGATTGAAATTTGTTTTGAATCCCTTTCACTAAAACCACATTCCTTAGAAGGGAGTCGTTTCTCAAAATGTATACATTATCAACAGCTGCAGTGCTTCTTACCAAGTAAGTTTTTATGGTCATAAATTTGTTGAGTAATCACGAAAGGTATACTCTCCCTTTAAGTGACTGTAAAAAATAAAAATGGTATTTTTCGTTGGTTCAAAAAGAAACTATCTATGTGTCATTTGCCGCCTTTTTAAATACTTAACCACACTCTAAATGCTCTTTCAAACAGTCACAAAAGCAACTGTTGCATATGCCTTTTAAACTGACAAAGGGCAATACAATATGACGAGTCAATTTTGACCACTATTGGCAGTTTACTCTGGAAGGCAGAGGCATATCCTCAATTTGTTTCCTGTTCCACAAATTGTTGATTTTATATTCCCAGTACCTCAAAATGACTCCACTCCATAATTCATAATAATCACAACTTTTGCATGGTGTGTATTTAACCAGCAATTTATCATGTCGCCCAAACCATGGCATGTATTTATGTTTTTGCCACCAGGCCGTTTTTCATTGAGTTATTATTTTATAATGTTGTCTTGGGCGAGCTTATCTAAACCAATGCATCAATTATTAACGAGAAATGTAGGACACTGTTGACTCTAGCTATTTGTGACAATTGCCGGTGCTTTAATTAAGTTAAAGTGCTACTTAGTGTGTTCTGGCGGCGCCGTGGTGTAAAGAAGCCCTCTTAATACGCAAATAGTTCGGTTTGCATACCGGGATTAGCGGTGGATATCTCCCCCGTGGACTGCGATGCATCGTCCCGTTGCCCTGATGCACTCGCCGGTCAGTCCTCTCGGCAGCGGTCTGGCAAGGTCGAGTTGGTGGCTAGGTCAGACCGTATAGTATGGCTGAGTGTTCCTTTTGTAGAGACTGGTAAAACAGTCGACGGTTCCGCACTGGTCTGTATAGCCATGGAGGTGGTTTAAAACGAAGGGGCACGACGATTCGATTGGTAAACGCATGCGAATGAGAACTTCGTATGCTGTGCGGCCGCGAGTTAAGCACCGTTTAACTTGTGACTTCACTGCGTGAAGAGCCACACAGCCATGGACTTCTTGTATTGTACAATATTTGTACACAGCTCACTTTATTGGCCTTTTGGAGATAATGTGAACACTACATAGCAGTGTAATGCCGAGTTTATACAGACAAATTTAGCCAAAACATAACATTATAAGGTAAACCACAATCCTAGTAACCCACCCCTACCCCAAAAGCCCACCCAACTGTACCATTTGGCGCTCCATATGTTTGGAAGGTGTACTCCCTCCTATTGTGTCTTCAATTGTGTTTTGGGGACCTCGTGAAATCTTTCGAAGGTTATGGGCCCGGTGCGTAGGGTACTTCTAGAGAAAAAGGAAAGAGCGTGGACATATTTATGTGGGCGTGCGAACCCTCTCTGTCCCATATCGGGCATGTTGTACACTGTCTACGGCCAATTTCACTAAGCACACAAAGTTGCTGGGCACAGAAAATTATCGTTTATAGCAGAAACGGGTTATAGCTTAGCAGAAACAGGTTATGTAGCTTTGCAGGAATAGGTTATAGCTTAGCAGAAACCGGTTTTGGCTTTGCAGAAACAGGTTATAGCTTAACAGAAACTGGTTATAGCTCTGCAGAAACATATTATAGCTTATCAGAAACAGGTTATAGCGTAGCAGTAACAGATTTGCTATAAGCAGAAACAGGTTATCAGGCAAAATACTGCGCTTTCTAAGCAAATCAACTTGAAAAGGTGGTTAAGCTCAAATTAATATAAAAATAGAACACGACGAAAATATCCCCTACTTTCACAGCCAACGTCAAAATTTTGTTTTTTAAACAATGGGGAAAAAATGTTGTGACGTATTTTGTTGCGCATACTTTATTTTACACTCTGACCCACATGTGCAACAATTTGGATTCATTACGTAATAAAGGATGTGGTCTGATGACTGTTCAGGACTGTACCGTACTTTATAGAAGCCTTTGAATTCGCGTTATCTATTGAGGCATTTCGTTTTGAAGAAGATGTGTTTTGTAGTCCGTTTTGGTTTGTTTGTTTGTTTATGTTTGGCGGGTTTCATGTTATATGTATAATTATATTATGTCAAGTAATGAACCATAAGGGAAACTGACTTGGTAAATTTCAAATGGTTTGGGGTTGAACAAAGAAAACTTGACTAAGGCGGGATTTGAACCAACGACCTCCAGATTAACGTACCGGCGCTCTACTATATATATTATATATATATTATATTTATGTTTTTTTTATTGGACTATGACTCTAAAGGCCATGTCACACGAGGCAATTTCTACAGGCAACCAGTTCCAGGCAATCTCCAATAAAATAAATCATCCACATTTTAGTTTTCTCATTATTTTCTTGGGGGTAGTGACTTCACAGCTAGAAGAATGTCTCCTGTGCCCCTGTAATGTTCCTTTCGCATACAGTGCTAAGTGGTTGCCTCCAAGATGCCTGAAAATATTGCCCTGTGTGACATGGCATTTATGATTGCATTGACCTCTAGCACAACGCGCCCGGAGTCAACATATACACAGGTCTTGACTCTTAAGAGCAAGTTCGGGTAGCGACTAAACTTGACTAGACCGACTAGACTAGCCAGAAACCATAGAGCACAGGGAGATTGACAATAATTATCGAACCATGCACTGGAGCATGGTCGACTATGGTCAATTCGAGAGCTACGTAGCAGTTTGGTCAAGTCATAGTCGCCCACCCGAACTTGCTCCAAGCTGGTGAAAACGGTAAACGCGCAGTGCGGAGGTGCGCTCCCGCGGGTACAAGGGGTCATTGCCCGAGACGGCAAACCCAGAAGAGTTGAAGAAGAAATAAAACGGATAATACTCGTATAACTCTTTTCCCTTGACATCTTTCGCGCAGAAAATAACATACACCAGTCAATAACAGCCAGGGATCTCTCGAGTATTTTCCACGATCTTGTCTTTTACAAGAGACGGAAACAAATACACAGGGTGTTAGGTTTCGTTTTGACATGTGAAATTAAGCACAGGACGTTTCAGCCAAAACAAGCAACATAAAAAAAAACTAAAGAAAGTTGAGGCGGGGTCAGAGAAATTCAGACGATAACATTAGGTGCGTGGAGCAATTATTTTGTAAATCAACCTGGTGCAGAAAGATAAAAATATGGTTGGATTTCCGCAGCTGTTAGCTTCTCCCCATATTGAAGATGTTAGGGGTGATTGCAACCGAATAGTTTGTCTTGAACTTTAACCCCACGCCGTAGAAAATATTTTAGAAAAGACACAAAAAATGACGGGTAAAATAGATACGTGTGTTCTCAGCAAACAGGTGTTGTCTTCTTATTTTACAGGGGTGTTGGCATACTAGACCGTTCTTTGTATATCGAGACCGAGTCTCGAGTCTTCTTACTTTACATGGGTGTTGGTATACTAGACCGTTCTTTGTATATCGATAACGAGTCTCGAGTCTTCTTATTTTTACAGGGGTGTTGGCATACTAGACCGTTCTTTGTATATCGAGAACGAGTCTCGAGTCTTCTGACTTTACATGGGTGTTGGTCTACTAGACCGTTCTTTGTATATCGATAACGAGTCTCGAGTCTTCTTATTTTACAGGGGTGTTGGTATACTAGACCGTTCTTTGTATATCGAGAACGAGTCTCGAGTCTTCTTACTTTACATGGGTGTTGGTATACTAGACCGTTCTTTGTATTTCGTAAACGAGTCTCGAGTCTTCTTATTTTACAGGGGTGTTGGTATACTAGACCGTTCTTTGTATATCGAGAACAAGTCTCGAGTCTTCTTATTTTACAGGGGTGTTGGTATACTAGACCGTTCTTTGTATATCGAGAACGAGTCTCGAGTCTTCTTATTTTACAGGGGTGTTGGTATACTAGACCGTTCTTTGTATATCGAGAACGAGTCTCGAGTCTTCTTATTTTACAGGGGTGTTGGTATACTAGACCGTTCTTTGTATATCGTGAACGAGTCTCGAGTCTTCTTATTTTTACAGGGGTGTTGCCATACTAGACCGTTCTTTGTATATCGAGAACGAGTCTCGAGTCTTCTTATTTCACAGGAGTGTTGGTATACTCGACCGTTCTTTGTATATCGAGAACGAGTCTCGAGTCTTCTTATTTTACAGGGGTATTGGCATACTAGACTGTTCTTTGTATATCGAGAGCGAGTCTCGATTCTTCGTAACAGGAGTATTGGCACACTAGACTGTTCTTGTCAATGTTTGACTCCACAAAATGGCCGACCGCAAAGTTCAAGGAAAACCACGCAATTTCGAGGCATATAATTTTGTATGGACCATTGTATTCTACTTTTAAAGCATCTTTCTAACCATGTGCATTTTACAACAAACGGTTACAAACGCTTTTTTTTTATAGACCAACTCGACCGATCCAAGGCAACGTGTACCTTTAATTCTGACTCAAAAGGTTGAAAGTGTAGGCCTAGAAAAAGTGTCTACTCTTTGTAATATACAAGTGGGAGATAATCCCTGAATCTCGTCGGATAGACAACAAGTGGTAAAATCACACCTTAAAAGTTGACAAAAGATAGCGAAATAACAACAACGCCAATTATATCTCACTTTGATTTAATCAGCTAAGGACTTGATAGCCCTATGTGATTTCAGAGTCTAGCCTTATTCTATAATTTTATCGTTCTGTTATCCGAGAACAAGTTTTCGAAACTATTTAATTGGCCCACAAAAATGATAAGGTTGATTGTGAGGGCTATTGACGTGTCCGTGAGGGCCCGCTCTGTCACAACACTCGGTGTAGTCACTGTGGCTACATGCAACAAGGACACAAAACTAAGCTACGGCGTCATTATAGCGTGACTAAGCATTTTTATTGATACAAGACAAGGTATACATAAACTTGGTAATTACCGGGGAGAACATTTTCATTACTTCAAATCTGAAAGCTCACTGATACAAATTGTTTTATTTCAGTTTGCCAAAAGCAAAATTAGCACACATGAATGTGCGTAAAATCCCCAAACATGATAAACCGTAGGCCTCAGGCCCCGTTCATGCTTTGTGCACCAATGTTATTGGTGCTCAGTTATTATTGTATCGTTATATATTTCCGGTATAATGAAACCAAGAATGCCTCATAGGTGAACTTAATCACTGTAGCTCGCAAGCCTGAGGAAACCTGCAGACAAGGGTGCTAGCTTTTATGTGAACCAGAAACACCGAGGTTAACCCCTACTCTTCCACGATAAGTGTTCTGGGTTCTGTTACGTGCACTACCAACCCTAATACACGGGACCTACGGCTTAATGTCCCTTCCGAAGGACAAAGCAACGTTTCTTGCTCATGGACAGAAGTGCCACGACCGGGACTCGAACCCGCACTCTGCTGATCAGAAACACCATAGCAATTGAGTCCGGTGCTCTTGACCGCTCTATTGACTTTGCACAGAGGCACTGTGCATTGCGAATTTTGTGAAGTGTACATCACTTTGCATTCGCATGAATTTTGGCCATCTAACTTTTCATTAATGAAAACAAGCAAATACGAGTGATATTTCTCTTTAAAAAAAGGGGGAAAGGAATGTAAGAAAGTCCATACTAATGTGTGCAGAGAAAGCAGTTTCTGTCCTCACTTCGTTTTGCCTTTATACTCTGGTTTTATTATCTCTAACAACAACAAACTATGCCACGCGACCCATCACTATTATCTTGGAAATTGTTTTCTCGCCATCTTATCTTTTCTAGAGTCTTCAGAGTGGACTAAAGGAATGTCTCCGTATCAGCAGTCACCATGTATGGCGTTGTGGCATGGAGTCCGTCGCATTGAGCACTTCAAAACACTTTACGTTCAAGACACACTGTTAACGTGGTGTGATTAGGGGTGCACCCCCACTAAACCCCATAGCTTACAGTGCAAAATGCTAAGTATTAACAAAATACCTTTATAACAGTTAGAAGTCTCACAACTTGTCTACATTAAAGAGACAGTTATCCCTTGACTCCTACACTTTTATAGCCTCTGCTCAATTTGACATGGGTTGTCCCAAAAAGGTCCGTTGAGTTATTCTCCCTCCAGTCCAAATAAAAGCACCACTACAGTTATGTGTATTTCCAAACGTCCGAGCATCAAACTTGAAAAAAAATGGCCCTCCTACAAACACACCTCTCGGCAAATAGTACCACTTTCTCAGGGCCTAGGTCATCCAAAACACTTCTAGTTGGAAGTCAACAACCTCCAGTTCACAAGTGTGCAAACTTTTTACACTTTACCCCCCTTTTATTAGGCTCTCAAATCTGTCTAGTATAGAATATTTTGAAGGCCTACAAAACATGATTGAGGCTGTCGTTTTGTTTTCTCCCTATATAATGGGGTACACCCTTAGAGGACAGACGTGACAAATTCTAAGTGGTATTATTACAGATCCCGGCTTCATCGCTCTGCTTACTGCGGAATCCTGCTTTTGTTCAATCTTCTATGAATAGGACGGGACGCAATTTTTTTTTTCCGTACCACACTAGAGCCAATGCATACACGCATAAGGTATGGGCGCTTTCCCGGATCCCTTCACAAATTGCGGACGGGGCTAGGGGCACACAGTGACCCATTTCCTTTACTTGTTAGACTTGGTTCCAAGTCTGTGATCGTGTTTTTTCCTTCCCCTTTTTTTCTTGTCTACCTGCATTGCTTGAAGTAGCGCCCTCTTGAGGATTAACCTCTGACATTAACCTTCGATCGCGAGTTAGAGCGCGGTATTTATTTTTTGGTTTTTAAGAATGTTGTATTAATGTAATTCTAAAAAGTTGAATTGATTTCATAAAAAAATATGTTGTCTTCGTTCGAGTTGTTTTCTCGTTTTCAATATCAACGAGAATTGCATAGTCTACTTTAAGTATACGCTTTAATTGGCCTTTTTGAGATGGTGGACACCATAGGAGTGCACTGGTTTGGGTGACACAGACACATTTACAAAATGTACCCAAACTAAAAAGTAGCGTCATAGTATTGCGTTCACCATGTCTCAAAATAGCTTATACGTTAAGCGTGGAGTTTTCTGTGACCTTTAAGGTCCTATTTATTGCATGTCGTTTTCAGGGTTCTGTGTGGAAATTCCATGGCCAGTGAAAAAAAGAAGATACAATTTCGAACAGAAATGCTAATTCACAGATGTTTTTCCCCAAAGCAATCCCATCCCAGTCAGGTATGATTTTACGGTTTTACTATGTTTGGTCATGGAGGTAGTAACTTGCACGAAATAGTGGCCTGGCGTTTCGACCCTAGCAGAGTCTTTCTTGCTTGAAGGCTGAATACAGATAGATACACCAGTGTAACAGAAGAAGTCGAGTGGAAAGAAAATGAAAAGAGAGATAGAGGAAGATGCAGAAACTTGAACAGAGAAAACGCAAGGGATGAACAACTTGATTTGTTTGGTTAACTTGACACAACCAACATGTACATCCATTAAGTAATCATGTGTTTAGAAATGGGAGTGCTTCAAAGTTTGAACATTGCCTGACTTTGCGGTGTTTATTATAGGCCTACAATGTAGACCCAAACGTGTCTATAAAACATAAATTAAAAACTAACAATAGTAAAGAACAAGGAAAATGCTAATTTCAAAAAAATTACAGTGACGGTTATTTGGCTAGTGGACCTAAAAACAAACCTAATCACACTTAACAGCGTTGTTCTCATTCCGAGTATTAATTTGCAATCCCCACCGCATGGCGGCGTCCTTTGATGACATCCAGTACACCTGTTTAATTCACGGCATTACCGAGTGGGTTGTTTTTCGAGGTTTTGTTTTGGTTGATCTGTTTGTCAGAGGGATTTGCGATTTGTATCCAACCAGTTTACACGCTGCGGTTATAATGTATAGCGGTGACTTTTTATCTACTTCAAAGTGTTTATAATTGCAATTAAGAAAGAGCAATTTGAAGTCCAATTTGTTTTTAATGTACCAATTGAACTGTTATCAGACGTGCATATGGTGACAACAAAATTACAAAATCAGTGCTCATGAAATTTGTAAAAAGAGACATTGGTTAGTTTGTCATCGTGTGAAAAGGTTTTTTTTTTTGGGGGGGACACACAACTTTTGAGCACGGACAATACGAAATTATATTGTTTACATATCTGAATTAAATGGCTATGGGGCGGGTCTACTTGAGCAGGGGGTGGGTTTTAGAGTGGGGTACATAGGGAGACTATTTGGGGAAATGTTGCCTTTGATGAGACCATAGAGAATTCTCTATGATGAGACAAGCAGGGAATTTGGCACACAGTCAGAGTATGTTATGAGAGAGATTGGCTAGAGGGCCATCACAGGTTTAAGTATTGACAAAAAAGTAGTTAAAGAAAAACAGACAATATTTTCAAAATGGCTGCCATTTCTAATTGCTCACATATTATGGCAGTGTCCAAATTTTGCGGCTACGACTATGGCTACGGCTGGATCAACGCGTCATCACGTGTCGATGTATAGGACGTCCTTAGCAACACCCTTAACAACAGCAGTAGCCGTAGCCGCCAATTCGTCCAATTCTGTCATTGGCCATAGCCTTAGCCGAAGTCGCTTAATTCGGAATTGTCCTCACTCTCCGACCATACTTCTGGCGTAGGCTTCCCGTAATTCTACGGAACGGCTAATACTTGTGCCGAAGCCAGAGTCGAAGTTTAGTCTTCGTATTTTATCGAGAAAAACACAACCGAAAAGAACTCTGTATGAATATTTGGTATTCGAACATCATGTTTAAACTGGAATGAAAGGTCATAGCTGTTGCAAACGGCTTACCAACCAAAACGACCTGTGGTGTGAATGTAAACAAAATAGTTAGTGGCCTGACGTTTCTTCCCTAGCAGAGTCTTTCTCGAAGGCTAAAATGACAACACAACACACATAACCAGGTTTACTAGTGTAGCAGAAGCAGTCAAGAGGAAAGAAATGAAGAGAGAGAGAGGGTAGAAAGCACACAGAAAAAGCAAGGGATGAACAAAACAATACAGAGGGGACAGGGGGAATAGAGGGAAGGGCTTGTTAGACCACAAGAGGTTGGAAACACAGAGGAAAGAGGTTGGAAACACAGAGGATAAAGTCAATGGTGGGAAGGGGAAGAACAAGTAATTAGTTAGTGACTGAGGCAGACTAAAAACGGGGATATCTGTGGAAAAAAAATGAGAAGGCAAAGACAAACAGTTATTAGCCATTTCCTTCTTGGACGTTCAGACCATGGGGTTGAGTTGTCTAAAGGCGCATTATGATCTACAGTTTCTCCCTACTGAGACGTACAGCCTCTTTGTGGTTCTCTAGTGCATCGAAGCCCTGTAAAATAATGTCAGAAATGGAGTGATACGGGTGTATCAAGCTTTTGGGTGTATTTTGTTGCAGCAGTGCTTTGTCACAAGGTGGCGCTATGACACAACTTAAGGGTGTTTCTTTGAGAAACCACCTTGCCATCAAACAGTCATTCCCACCAGATAGGGGACGCTGCGGTAATACTATTAATAGGAACCTAAAGATTTCTCAAATTAGACCGTTTTCATTGCATGCGTCCACAACATCATGCCATGGTCATCTGTATCACTACCCTGCACTACAACATTGATCCGGGAGGCAGTTCCAATTCCCACATAAAGGAGACCAGACTATCTTTTCCTTCCGACCTCGGTTTGGTTACATTTTGTCTAACAGAAGAAAAGTAAGACCGCCGCAATATGATAACGGCCAATACTCGAAAGAAAACAAAAAAATAACTGTGACCATAGAACTATCTGACTGGCATGGTTTAAAGTTGAGAGGGCGCTCTCACACAACGTGCGCTATCGCCTGTTTAACGCAGGGTGGCGGTCCTTATTAATAACGCGTTCGCCGGCATACGCTTGCAACGTTCCAACTGTGATTAGCTGATTTAGCCGATATTAAGCTAGGATCAGTTGTGATCAGCTGATTTAGCTGAGGATAAGCTAGGATCAGCTGTGATCAGCTGATTTCCTCGTTTTTGTTTTTGTTTAGTCATAAACTGATTACTGAACAAAGTTTTGTGTGCTAGGAAGGTTTGTGGGTTTTGGGATTTTTTTTTAACAAAGTTGCAAGTTCGATTAGTTAAATAATTACGACTGATTGGCAAAACTGAACATATCTCGATGAACATGAATTCATTAAAACGTTTTAATCTATTACTTTATATAATTATATCTCTCTTACCATGAATAAAATTAAACCAGTAAAACCCGTTCTTTGTAATACAAAATATTATCTTTTTTGGTATCCGTTATTTTCAACCTTATAAAGCTATATCCATACCTGATATTACCTTTAGAGGGAAGGTACACGATTGGTAATCACTCGAAAAATGAATGGCAATAAAAACTTACTTGGTTAGAAGTACAGCAACTTCCGATAGTATAAAGAAGTTTGAGAAACATTTCAATTCAAAATAATGTGTATATGGAAAAATATGTCAGTTTTTGTCCACCAAAATTTGAATCTGAGAAACGTTTCTCAGATCGTGTATTCCTATTAGGGATTATTCTTTATGCGTGGACATATTCGCTGCGGATTTTGGCGATATTTCAAAAACGCAACTACCTTTATATAGGATTAAAACAATCGAACGGTCCCAAAAACTAAAGGTGTACTTTGCCTTTAATAGTCATTGATTAGAAGTAATTTAGCACAATTTGCTTAAAAAAAAAGTGGTGTTAAGAAAATATTTGAATTGTTAGTGATTTATTCGTGCAAACTAAAGTGCCAACAATAAAATAAATAATTGCAAAGAAATTTGTTGAGAACTGATTTCTTTACAATTATTTAATGTCAAGGTGCAAAAACAAATTATTTAGTGAATAACTGTTATAAATGATGTAAATTATACGGAGCTTTGGAGGTGCCATTCAACATTTTGGTTCAGATTCTGAGGTAACTATCTCAGGATAATTTGTTGTTTTATAGCGTATTGCAATAACTATAGGCTAGTGTCCTGATCGTCAAGCCAATAACGATCCCGGATCCTGCAATCAGTCTCAGCTCCCAGGGGAATAAACAGCCCTTATGGCTAGATAAATCAGTTGGTACATCGCTGGCAGTGCTGGAGGTCACAGGTTCAAGTCCCGCTCTTGTAAATTTGTCTTTGTTCATCCCCAAATTATTTGAAATTTACCCAGTCAGTTTCCCTTGCGGTTTATTATTGGATATTTGAAACCAAAAAATTGCATCCCCAAGGTGATCCCTCTGCTGCCGCTTCCCAGGTTGTATCGTAAACTTGGGTGTGATCACTGGCTATACAGCAGTTACAGGTTGAGTGGCTTCTGACTGGCACCCCGAACAAAATAGGGAGACTGCAACCATAGATAGTTCAGTTGGTAGAGTGTCGACTTATTAATCCGGAGGTCCCAGTTTCAAGTCCCGCTCCAGTAAATTGTTCTTTGGTCAACCCAAAATGATTGTATATAATTTCTTATGGACACTATCCCCGGAAGCAAACTGGAGACGGTAAAACTAGTTTTACTCCGAAATCATCAACATGGTAGAAGACCATGAGGGCAGCCTATACCAAAATCTGTGGACAACTCGGAGCCTGACTCTTGCATTAACAGCAGGTGACCTACCAGCAATCATAAAGCGAAAAGACCAGTGGAGAGCAGCTGTCAGCAATGACCAGGTTCGCTCAATTCGATGATGATTATGGATGCATTGCACGTTTTTGATGAGTAATTCTTTGGAAGGATTTGTATCCGGTACAAAATTAGCAGATTTGGGATTTAGGATTTGGGAGGGAATTCCTTAAAAATCCTTGGAAATTTCACAGGAACTCCTTATGAATTTAGATAATGAAGAATCTGAGTGCCATAACTGTAGCTGATCAGGACAACCATGATCGCCAAGGAAACATAAAGCGGAGGATACAAACTGCGCGTTGCTAACTGCCCTGACGGTTGACTCAAGTCCAAGTTGGTGTCAACAATTTTTCTTGTTAACTCGACAGAAGAATCGTTAGGGGGTATCGACCTGCCAATCTAAAAGGAAAAAAAAAATGGATAAACATTTCAAAGAACAGTTTTACCATATTAGGAACTGGTTTGGGATAATTTCATGTTGAAGATTGACATTTTTCAATCATCTACTCATGTTACAATGAATGCACATGATAGGGGTGTCATTGCCGAGCGATCTCATGCTCAGGTCTTAAGATCTGGTTTTGGTTTAAAGGCCCTGTACACTATTGGTAAGATCGAAATACACAATGTTCACAGATTCACACATAACTGACATGATTTAAAGTAAGTACTAGTAGAAAGGGTTCCTTAAAATATTTCCGCCTAAAATGCTATCATTTCTGAGAAACGAGTAAAACAATAGTAATTATCGCGCGCGATAATTTGAAAAAACAGAAAACACATAAGATCTCTTTTCACTATTTTCTCGTGACCTCGATGACCAATTGAGCTCAAACTTTCACAGGCTTGTTTGTTCATGCGTATGTTTAATCACACAAAATATGGACACTGATTTTGATCTGTTACCAAAAGTGTACAATACCTTTAACGGCACTGGTATCCTTGAGCAAGACTCTTAAAGGTAAGGTCTTAGATTGGCAACAACTCAAAAAATAGATGACCATAAGGTGAGGTGCACTGCAGCTGTTGATAGCATCAACTGTTTTGAGAAAGGATTCCCCCTCCAAGTAATGGTTTCGATAACTTTTTTACCAACAAACATTTGAATCCGAGAAAAGATTCATGCATGAATTGTTTCTCAGATTTCTGAGGATTGGTGTCCATTGGCGAATCTGCGGCCAGAGACGCAGTTAGTACCCGCTGTCACCTCGCTAAAAGGATGGATTCAAAGTTCTTGTGAAACAGCCATGACATTTCTGTGCTGTTTTCTCAGCAAGCAGACACTGTATTCAGCTGAAACTTTCACATGCAAAGTTTGTTGTATCTTTCTTTATAATTTATAAATCAGCATTACCTTGACAAAAGACAATTTATGACCCTACCTTTATAGTAGGGTGGCCAAGGTACAGAATTCAGGTCCCGTGGAAATTTCATGTTAATTTATGGCAACCATTATAAATGCATTTTTATGAGTCCCCAGAACAATAAAAATGATGTTGCCATTTTTTCTATTGACCTTTAGTGACCTTAACCTGAGGTCAAAGGTCATGGCTCATTTTCACCTAAAATTCTCCTTTCGGACAGGTTTTCAAAGCATAATCGCTTTGTCTTTCTCGTGATCTCGTGTGTTGTGTAATTCACATAAAAGAACCCTGTAATCTTATCGCTTTGAAAAGGCATTTGGCAGTGTTTCCAGTATGGCCGGCTGCAGACTATGGCGCATGACCTTGCAGACACTCATGAGGTGTTGTATAACTGCGTCTCATGATGAACAAAAAACCTCTGCAAACCTGTCGTAAAAATAATAAGTGCTCTGATGTTTGGGGGAAAAAAAGGGGATTGCACTGACCTGTTGGGTGTGGTGATGGATGATGGTCCTGATGTTGGCCATAGTCGTTGCTTCCATCATCATACTGACCGCTTGACCCTTACGAATCTTGACCACCCGAGAGAACACAGCAGGGTTGTTGTAACACTCGGCTAATGTAGCTATAGCCATCACCTGTTAAGTCAACGAGAAGTAAGATAGGAAACTATGCATCGTGGTGTGGGAAGTGAAAAACCGAGCAAGTTTAGGGAGAAACAAGACTGTGGATTAAATGTCTACTTCACCTCAAAAAACTAGCACTTCTTCCCATGGATGTGTCTTGGCCAAGCAGTCTAGCACATTGGACTCGAGTTCTGATCGCCTAGTCATAGGATGGTGTGGGTTTATATCTCAGTTATGACAAATCGTCACTGATGCCATGAACCAACACTCATGTATGTACCAGTAGAAAACTAGCAAGTGAAGTGCCCCACAAAATTTCAGGGCATTTTCAAATTGTATTTTATAGTGGACACATGATGATTTGAACTTGATAGAAATAGTTTTTTTTTTACTGTTTTACATCATAAATAAACCAGCAATAAAAGAAGAAAGGCTTGTGTCAGTTCGTGAAACCAAGAAAAAAAAACAGACAGTATCTGTTTCACAAAGTGACACATTCCAATGTATTGCAACATTACGTGTGTGTCACTTTGTAAAAACAGATGCAAGCGCGCGCGCCAGATACACAAGGTTCGTGTCAGTTCATGAAAACACTTCTGTTCACATTAGAGCTTGGTGGTAAACGGTAAATGCAACCTTCTTGTCAATTCGTGAAAACTAAAATTTTCACTTTCATGCAAAAGTTGCAATACATAGTTATCATAATTTTAAAAAGTAAAGCACTTGAAGCATTGAAACTTAATGAAAGTTTTTAATTGGATATAAAATGATGTTCAAATGTTGAAGCTGAGTCTGATGATATCTTTCAACTCTGTTGAGTAAGGACAAATGATTACCCATAAGACAAATGAGATTAATCTTCTCTTAGTGCTTGTTCAAATAAAAACAGTTTACATGTTTAACTGGGAAGATTCTCATTTTGATTCTGGTCTTGTAAGCCAGTTTCTGAGCTATAAGCCCTTCTTTCGGGCAATTGCATAGAGCTGCTTTGCAATCAGAAAAAATTGCTTATCAACTTTTTGCCGAGTTAAAAAAGAAGCAGGATTCCAAATGTGACATGCTATTTTGGCTGGTAACTTTATTCTGGTGAGCATAATTTTGTTGTGCTTAGCCATTTTTTTTGTTTTCCTCAAGCAGCTCTATGAAATTGGGCCCTGGTGCGACTCCTATTACAAAAAGAAGCATGATTAACTGCACCTGAGGAATTGCACAGAAGTTGAAGACACTCTGGTTATGAAGCCTGGACATGTATTTCAAGACGTCTGGTACATGGTGGAGAGCATTGGTGACGAGCTCATTCAGGCACTGTAAGGAGGACGCTATGTTTTCTGGCTTCTGGAAGTCCTTCAGTTGACTTGTGTACTTACTCCATGTCTAGCATAGAAACAAAACCTGGGTTTTGAGTCTACTTTAAAAAAAAAGCTGGAATGTGTTGGCTTACTGATGTTACAGGGAAGGGAATTCCAGAGCAGAGGGGTAGTGGCTTGAAAGGCACGATCTCCAGTACGTGACTTTAGTTTGGGGGTACTTATGGAGACGTGTTTTGTCAAATGATGATCGGGAGGCATAAACAGATGTGTTGAAAGAGATGAGTTCTTGAAGATATGAAGGGCCATGGAGTTGATACATTTGTACACAATGAAAAGAAGCTAAAAAATAAGGCGTGCTCGGATTGGTGGCCAATGAAGGCGATGTCACAACGGATTGCTCAGGTGGTCAGGACCAACAAGAAAAATTAGTCTGGCGGCCCGGTTGGATTTGGTGGGGGTTCTTGTCTTGAATTTGGGTATTGTTTGTTCTAGTTTGGGAAGGAGGTTTGATAAAAGTACCTCTTTCGGCCAAAACTCTCTTCCTTGTAGACTGTCTTCGAGATAATCTCTGATGATGTTTGTCTTCTGAAGGAAGAGTCCCATGGAATTAGCGAGATACGTGTCTTCACCAACGACGGCATCTTCAAGATGAGAGGCTGAGAATAGTCGAGACAGACCGATACCCACTAGACCAGCTACATGGTGGCAGTACTGAAGATAACAAAGGGAGTTAACAATAAACACCTGATAACATCTCATGTAATTTTGGGTTTAACAAAGAAAAATAGAGCGAGACCTGAACCTGTGACCTCTGGATTAACACGCCTGCGCTTTACCAGTACCAACTGAGCTATCTCGCCCTTATGTTGGTGGTCTCCCTATTTTGTCAATATCTTCAGGCCTGATACTTCACGAAGGCAACGGAGGCGATTGCCTCGATGCCCCCTGGTCATTGCCTTCGTGCCCTTGAAATGCTCCAATAGAAATTTACAATTTCCTCATAGGGTGCCCTTTACCCAGGAGAGAATGCCTTGGTGCCCTTTCCCTTTCTAGAACGAAGCATACAGGCCTGTAGCTTTGTTCAGGGATGCCAGTCAGGAGCCATTTAACCTGTAACTGCCGTAAAGCCAGGGATCACACCAAGCTTTTGATACAACCTGGGAAGCAGCAGCAGAAGGGATCACCTTGAGGGGATGCAACTGTTTGTTTCAAATATCAAGTAATAAACCACAAGGGAAACTGACTGGGTAAATTTTAAATAATCTGGGGTTGAACAAAGACAAACTTACAAGAGTGGGACTTGAACCTGCGACCTCCAGCTTAACGTGCCGGCGCTGTACCAACTGAGCTATCTAGCCCTAATGTTGGCCGTCTCCCTATTTAGCTAGGGACAACCTGTTCAACCCAAAAATAATTTGAAACTTACCCAGTCAGTTTTCCCTTGTGGTTTATTACTTGATATTTGAAATTTTCATTGGGTTGCCAGCCTAAACATTTTGCAGACTGCTGGTGTGGAAAACCAATCATTCCCTGCCTTTCACTTCTGTGGACCCTGGTTCAAATCCTGCAAACTGTGGCAATCTAAATAAATGGCAGTTTTCGGGTCTTCAAATCTAATTGCTTCCACGTTGTTCTTCCGATATAAAATTGCTCTGGAGGTTTGGTACTGGTATTATAATCAAATGTCTTGAAACGTGACAATAGTTTTCGTGCTTACCAGATCCCAGTCCTTATTCGTCTCAACGTCTCGCTGAGCGAAGTCACACATACCATTCCCCATCTTATCAGTAATATCTGATATCACAACACGGTAGCACTTGGATAGACTCCTAAACTCATGAGCTATCTGCAATGAAAAAAAGTACTTATGAAAAATATAAATAACTTAACTAAGTGTACATACATTTACCCTACACATATCCATTTATGGGTAGAACCAAATAATATTCCTTATCCCCGATGAGAATTTAACATCCATTAAACTGTAGCAGTACCCACTGCTAAAATATCGGATTTGATCTGCCTCTAGCTACCGGGCAATCTCGATGGTCTAGTGGTAGGACCTCTGCTCTTAAATGGCAAAGGTCATGGGTTCGAATCCCACCCAAGTAATATGCCCAGGTGGATTTGTTTTCACAGGACTCGGGAAAGTGCTTTAGAAGTATAAAGTGCTTTACACACAATAAATTGTACTCAGTCATACTCATAAAAAGTACAAAGTGCTTGCACTCATACTCAAAGAAATGTACTTGCACACATACTTATAGAAAAGTACTCATACTTAAAGGAACATTACAGAATTGGTAAGAAAAAAAATTGTAAAATATGTTTTTTGATCACAGATTTACATCAAACTTACATGGTCTAATGATGATGATAGTAGAAAACATCCCTTCAAATATTTCTATCTGAAATGCCATATTTGATGAGAAATGAATAAACTAATTTTCCTATTGGAGTTTATCACTCAGTGAGCGTTTTATTCATTTGTTGAATCTATATGATTTTATGCAAATGTGTAATCGGTTTTTCACTATTTTCTCGTGACCCAGATGGCCGGTCGATCTCAAACTTCTACAGGTTTGTCAGTTTATGTATATGATGGATTACATAAAGTGCTTACACTGCCAGCAACTGTTTTGTTAGCAAAAATCAATACTGTAATGTTCCTTTAAACTCATGGAAAAGTAGTCATACTCATAGAAAAATACTTGTACTCAAACTCATGAGAAAAGAACTCATACTCTACTCATAGAAAAATACTTGTACTCAAACTCATGTGCAAGTACTCATACTCATTCTCAGAAAATGTACTCATAGTCAAACTCTTGGGAAAAGTAGTTATACTCAAGAAAAATAGTTAAAGGAACATTACAGAATTGGTTTTTGCTAACAAAACAGTTGCTGGCAATGTAAACACTTTATGTAATCCACCATATACATAAACGGACAAACCTGTAGAAGTTTGAGATCGATCGGCCATCTGGGTCACGAGAAAATAGTGAAAAACCGATTAAACATTTGCATGAAATCATATAGATTAAAAAAAATGAATAAAACGCTCACTGAGCGATAAACTCCAATCGGAAAATCATTTTATTCATTTCTCATCAAATATGGCATTTCAGACAGAAATGTTTCAAGGGATGATTTCTACTATCATCATCATCAGACCGTGTAAGTTTATGTAAATCTGTGATCACAAAGTATATTTTACAAGTTTTTTTCTTACCAATTCTGTAATGTTCCTTTAATACTTATACTCAAATTCATGGAAAGCACTCATGCTCAAACTTGTGGAAACAGTATATTATGTCAACTCGTACTCATCACTCATGTGAAAAAAGACTGTACTTCAACTCTACAATAGATACATGTATTATATCATAGTTACATGCACAAAACAGGACAGACTCATGCTGCATGAACGTGAACATTCCTAAACGCTTGAAATAGTAATACATGTTTAGTAGCTGGTAAAACAATATTGACACTGCACTTCAACAGGTTATAAATAATCATGCATATCTGATACAGACACAATGGCACTGCATTTACGATCCTTTTTAGATCAAAAAAAATGCCTGATAAAACTTTCCACACACATGGTGCTGCGTGTAGAACCCTAATTTTGGTGGCAGTTGACAGAATAAATGCATGATTGTGAATTAAAAATCTGTCTTGCCTGAAGTTGGTTCTGGAACTATCAACCTGAGAATCTTCTGAGCTTCAGTAATCTTTAACCCCAACCACCCAGACCCGTCAAAAATCCAAGGCAAGTTTTGTTTGCTTGATTCGTTCGGACTGAGGACTGCACTGGTAACGATGATGCTTTACATGAGATCGGGCATACCACCATCATCAAAGTCCAACAGTCTGGATGCTGAGTTACCATTTGGTTTTGGGTTTTGATGCAGTGGGGAGAGATCCTATATTAACTGCGTTGGGTGTAGTTTTATTTCTCTTACCTTTGGAAGGCAACAGATAATAAAGACATGGAATAACAATTTAGAACCACTGAGAGTTAACCACTGCACGTAATCTGCATATTGGTTAACTGCAGTACAGTGGATCAAGAAGGGTGCTGAGGAGGCCCCTCCCCTCCTGTTAAAATAACAAAAATCCAATGCGGCTTACTGTAATAGGCGACTGGAAGACTAAGTAGGTAACCACCCATGCCCCCCTCCCCCAGAAATGGCTATTCCCCCCACCCCACCCCCAGCAAATGCCTCTCTAAATCTATCTGTGCTTAATGTAGCACGTTGATCATCTAACACCAAGAGAGACAGAGAGCAGTGCCTTACCGACTGGAAGTCTTCCAAGACGATGCGATCTTTCTCCTTGCTCTTTGTGTAGTTCCATGTTGTGTCTTCAAGATTCTTGTAGAATGTCTGAAGCATTGGAATCTTCTCCTGCAGAGGAATGGTCATGTCGTCTTCCACCGTGTCCAACGCTCGCAGGACAAGGTAGAAGATGCACACCGCATGCCTGTATCAAACAATGGAATTTGTCTGCATCTTAGAAGGTTTTTTTGTGGGTTTTTTACTTTCTTTCTTCTTCTTTGGGGGAAGGGGGGGGTGCAGGAATAAAAAAGCACAGAGTGCGCTCGTTGCGTGAAAAGAAAAGTCATAAAGCTGTTTTTAGAGAGAAAACAGTCTTTAAACGAAAATGAACACACAAATAAAAAAACAGAAGCGGTGTTTTACTTTACGTTCGTGACTTACCAAAATTACAATCCCTTTATGTTATGGTAAGTGTCCTACCAACACAATGACCCCCTAAGTGGCGATGTACCAATCGTGAATGGGTTTGCAAGCCTCTTTATTATGAAAACATGATGCCTCTTGTACGATGGTGCACCTTATACAGTGTATGTTGAACTTTAAATATGTTTTTTTTATGATTTGGGGGTACTGCACCTGATACGCCGAGCGCCTACATGCAGGAAATTACGGTTACGTGATAATCACATCGGTGTAAGGGGAAAATCAAAACTACAAAACCAATTTTATCAAATCATTGAACAACAATTCTGTACAAAGAGTACAACTAGAAATAGATTGCAAGATTTAAAAACACACCGTATCTCTCAACGATTTACTCTAAATCTTGGGTACACACCTGGGCACTGACAGCAACAATGTGATATTATTAGCAAGTGATAATGTGCAATCAGTGGTTAATAATAGCTTGGACGTTACAAACTTGGACATGGTGTAAGGATATAAATTGGTTATGGATGTACTTGTACGCTAACAGACCTTGCGCTTAAAGGCACTGGACACTATTGGTAACTACTCAAAATAATTGTTAGCATAAAAACTTACTTGGTAACGAGCAATGGAGAGCTGTTGATAGTATAAAACATTGGGAGAAACGGCTCCCTCTGAAGTAACGTAGTTTTTGAGAAAGAAGTAATTTCTCAGTAAAATATTTGAATTGATTTGAGACCTCACGCGCGAGGTCTCAATATCGAAATCAAGCATCTGAAAGCACACAACTTCGTGTGACAACATGGACAAGGGTGTTTTTCTTCCATTGTTATCTCGCAACTTCGACGACCAATTGAGTCAAATTTTCACAGGTTTGTTATTTTGTGCATATGTTGAGATACACCTAGTGAGAAGACTGTCTTTGACAATTACCAAAGGTGTCCGTGTCTTAAAGCTTTTTGTAAAGTAGCCCACCAGGGATAGTAAACTGTACATTTGACTTGGGCTAGTAGACTGTGCATTTTACTAACCCTCACCTCAGGAAGTGCTAGTAGCCCAGATTTTAAACATCTACATCTATTGTCATAAATTCTTTATGATGTTTTAACGGGCTAGCGATCTTAAGTTCACAAGGTCCAGTTTAACGGTCAAATGAAAAATACAATCACACACTCAAAAACAAATAAACACATTTTGAAAATGTATTATTCACATATGAAAAGGAAGAAAAATTAGCATTTTTAAACGAATAGGTTGCACAGTTTAAAGTAGCCCACAGGGAAAGTTGAGAAGTGGTGTTTACTACATGTAGCCAGTAGCAGTTTTTACTAGACAATGCACGGCTAGTGTTAAGGGTGAGCCCTGAGCTAACTCAAGTTTTTTTATTTGTTTTTAACTATTTCGATCATGGTTGCAGGTGTTTCAACATTTTTACATATGTGCACAAACTTTACGCTGCAGTCAGTAAAGTCTGTCCCGAGCCAATAAAGCTCATCAGCCCAGTGTTTACATCAAGTTTCCATGGCATTAAATGACTGAGAATATTTCTCTACCCCTGGACAAACGCATGCGAGTGGGTAGTGAGAAAAAACACAGAAATCTTTTTTGTTGTACAACATCACTCAGTCCACACAACACTGCATTAAAACCCATGTAGTACACACTTTTTAGGTTTTTCAAAAATGTCAATCATTACCTGGAAATGGTTTGCCAGGGATAGGCTATTTCTCCTAGAAGTGGACGCCTAATTAAAGAGGAGCTCCAAGGTCAAAGGTCACAATGAGTTAAAACGATGTAAAATGTCATTTTATTTCATACTCTTTCACAGTGAAATTTGAAACATGGCATCATTGGACAATAAAAACAAATGGGTCTGTACATTCCAAAAAAGGAACTCCTGCACCAGTCATAGGCTTAAAGTCAATGCCGTTTTGATTGAATATCATCAGAATTCAAAATGAACTGAAAATTCACTGTACAAAAATATACAGACCATATTTTTGAAATATGTGATATCATTTAAGGACTCTATCTATTGGAAAATGACCGATAACAAAACTCAATTTGACCTTAGAGCCCCTCTTTTAAAAATAATCACTAAAGCCTCTAAGAAATTTAGCCCAGAGTCTACATACCTAAGCTCTCCATCTAATGCCTGTATGACTGCAGCAAAACTTCTGCTGGTAAGATTAAGATAGTCGTAACATGTCCTAGCTGTGCTGCTCAGCGATGCCTGAAAGCAAACACCACAAAACAAAATAAATTACTGAATACATTTCAAGTTCAATATAGACTTTGGGCAAGTCGTTAAATGTTTTTTCCCGTCGATAGTGTAACAGCTCTCTCGCAAGTATATTCTAGAGACTACTGCTCTCGAGACTACAGCCCCATTTAAATCGGTGGCAGAAGTCAGGAGCCAGCAATATTGCGAAAGCAGTATAATTGTGTAAAAAGCATGCACCAACACAAACATTTAACGGCGTACAATAAGGCTAGAAAATATTTGTTGTCTACATCAGGGCCCAATTTCATAGAGCTGCTTTAAAAGCACAAAAAGTAGCTAGACACAACAAAATTATGCTTACCAGAACAAGGTTACCAGCCAAGCTACCATGTCACAAGTACAATTTGTGACTGGAATCCTGCTCTTTTCTGCTTAGCAGAACATTAATAAGCAATATTTTCTGCTTAAGTAGCTCTATGAAATTGGGCTCAGCTTAAAGGAACATTACAGAATTGGTAAGAAAAAAAGTTGTAAAATATACTTTTTGATCACAGATTTACATAAAACTTACACGATCTGATGATGATGAGAGTAGAAAACATCCCTTGAAATATTTCTGTCTGAAATGCCATATTTGATGAGAAATGAATAAACTAATTTTCCGATTGGAGTTTATCGCTCAGTGAGCGTTTTATTCATTTGTTGAATCTATATGATTTCATGCAAATGTGTAATCGGTTTTTCACTATTTCTCGTGACCTAGATGGCCGATCGATCTCAAACTTCTACAGGTTTGTCAGTTTATGTATATGGTGGATTACATAAAGTGCTTACACTGCCAGCAACTGTTTTGTTAGCAAAAACCAATTCTGTAATGTTCCTTTAAGTCAAAACAGTGTATCAAAATGCCAGCATTCTCCCTTGATACAGTCCTACCCGAGGTCTCCTGGCTAAAGGCTAGTAAAACACTGGAGGACCAGTCAAAATTCTTTAACAAGTGGTCTGGGTGGATAGTTTCAGTGTTGAAAAGCATATGCTATCCTTCATGAAAAGCACCCTTCCCCAGTGTTTATCAGAAAGATTCATGAAAAGCCCTGTGACGTTATTACCAATGTTACGTCATTTTTTGGGAGCTCCGTTTTGCATAGCCGCTCTGTTGCAATAACAAAGGCCTGAGTTAGTTCAACATCCCACAGTTGGCGTCAAAGTTTTGTTTTTATGACGCACGCCGTCAATGGCAGAAGTTCGCTAGTTTTTCAAAACCTAGAGGTTGGGGCCTAATTTTGTCATTGATAATTACGAAAATTTAGACATGTTAAAATACAAAATTACAAATAAATGATAAACAAACACAGTATAACAAAGTGTAAATGGCATTCCCGTTAAAAAACAAATCTCTTTTAAGTACATGTTTAAGTGCATTGCAATACTACAATATATTTCAAACAGGAAATACACACTTTATTTGTCAATTTGTGCTGGTATGGTATTTATGTGTATGTAGATGAGTGCCAATATTCAACTTGTGCTGGTTTGCTCATGTATCATGCACTGTACTGTAGAAGAGTTACAAAACATTCTACTGGTACTCTTACAATAAGGCATGTCTTCTTCTTTTTTTTAAATGGAGTAAATTTTCATGATTTCTTGAGTGGCTTGGTGGTCTGGCTATAGGGACTGTGATTTGATAATACACCATGGTGAAGTTTGAGTACTTAAATTGACACATTATTCCTGTCAGATAAAAATTTGAATTCAACTGTATTTTGTTCAAGGTAATTGAATTTATCCGTCTTTTATTATAGTTCTTCCTAATTGTGTGCTGGCCAAATGCCTGTTAATATACCCGCGGAACAATCAAAACTCTGTCCAAGTGCTTCAACTAAATATAAACCAATGATTCGAATTCCATACAAAAGGAAATCCTTTTATTAACCCTCTTGCTGACTGACCATTCAATACCATTCACTGTGGTTTTGAATGATAGATAAACTATGCCAGCCTGCAATATGATACCATGAGGGAATGCATGTACTAAGTACACAGTTAGTTCTGTGCACAGTTGTGCCACCGTACACAACCTTGGCAGTCGAATGGTTTCAAATGGTTGGTCAACTCACTGGAAAATGTTGCCAAGAGTCACTGACAGTAGGAGGGTTAAATATCTCTACTGGTGGTAATGAAACCAAGAGACCCTCAAGCGACTACCACTGTGACCTGTTGGTCTGAAGATATGTGTGCAGAGAAGATGATGAATACATCAATTGTCGATGGCAGTAAATCCCGAAATAGAGAAAAGGCAGCTCTGTGGTATTGGGCCCTCTAGTTATGATCAATGATTTGATAATAAACTAGACTCACCAAGTTCTGTCTAGATTTGGAGGGACCGCCGCCAATCTTATACTTGAGCAGCGCTAACACCTCATCGGGATGGGTTATAGATTTCAGAAGATCCATCACTAATTAACTGTTGTAGGTGAAAAAGAAAAAAACAAAAACAAATCAGAATAAACTTGTTATAATTAATTTAGATTTAAATCTATAATAAATGGTACGATTTTCTATCATTGAAACATGATGGTATCATTGTACAACTTGACCAGTTGACGCCGGATGACATCTCAACACACCAATATTTTACAGTTAATGGTGGGAAAAAAGGTTTAAGTTTTGCCTTGGTGCTGGGTTTATTGTGTAATTCTTGATTCCAGGCCTTTGTCCTTTTATTGCAAGAGGAGGATTACGTGTCATCAAGAGGCATTCACTGTTGTATTTCATGGTATTTCGGCTCAGTGGAGGTAAGGCCGAGCGGACTGAGAATCTAGCCTTCGTTCCGTTCATGGGCCCTATTGTGGCTGAGATTTAGTTTTTTATTGTACATGAATATGATCCTATATTTAATGAAAGAGAAGCAAAAATGCCGGTGCTTCAAACAGAATCTTTGTTCTCTTGCCTTTGCTAAGCCATGGTTTCTTTGTGCCAGCGGTACTAAGAAAAAACGATTCCTGGAATTCTGCTTTACTCCTGTCCAGCCGAAGGTGGGAAAAAATGATGGATCCCTGGCGGTAACTGGTTAGAGCACGTGGCGAACAACATTGATAATGCAGTATGCCCACATTATATAACTATCAACAGCTGTCCAGTGCTTCTTAGAAAAGTATTACCATGGAGCAAGGATAAGTTTTTATGGTCATTTATTTTTGGAGTGAAAGGTATACTCTCCCTTTAGCCAAGGGTGGACTCCTCCGTTGCATGCACCAGACACTGATGCCTACAACTGTACCAGGGCTACCCCCCCCCCCCTTTAACCTACCTTGACCTGTTGACTGAACCTGTGTTGACTACATAGAGTTATATAGAAGAACCAGAGGGAGCACTAGCCAAGTTACGTGACTCGTCTCGCGGGTGGTGCGGCCATGTTTTAAGTACCACTACCAATACTTTACTGTACCAGAAAACAATAACATGAACAACGAGCGCGTGATGCGTGCATTTTCCATACGCACATCGTAAACTCTATAAAATGGCGCTCGTGTCTCCTTACGGTCCCGGCGCGTTTGTGCACGCAGTATTGCCAGTGCGCCCTCTAGTTCTTATACATAACTCTATGGTTGACTACAAAACACTGATTAACTCAAACCATGGAGAAGGCTAGGCTAAACAGAAACACTGGACTTTTTTCAATTGTATCTTATTTATTCTACTAGGGGCCATAGCAAGAAGCTTTACAGACAGCATTGCAGAAGTACAGCTTCTCTCATCGAGTTGTTGACGGTTGGAACAGATCAAATGAGATTGTCTCAGCTCCTTCTACTTACCAATTCAAAACTAACTTTTAAAACAAATTCTGGAAAAACCTTTATTATAAATTTTTATGAGGATATTAAAGGTACACGTTGCCTTGGATCGGGCCAGTTGGTCTATAGAAAGCGTTTGTAACCGTTTGTTATAAAAATGCAAAATTTAGATCAGATGTTTTAAAAGTAGTATACAATGATCCACACAGACAAATATGCCTCGAAACTGCGTGGTTTTCCTTTTACATCGTGAACTCACACGGTCGGCCATTTTGTGATTTTTGACTCCACAAAATGGCCGCAAAGTTAAAGGAAAACCACAATATTTCGAGGCATATTTGTGTGGATCATTGTATTCTACTTTAAAAGGCATCTTTCTAACCATATGCATTTTTTTATAACTAAACGGTTACAAACGCTTTTTATAAACCAACTCGTCCGATACAAATACAAGGCAACGTGTACCTTTAAGTTTAAGTAGAGCCTCTCACTTTTAACTTGTGTCTGCAGCAAATACATACCCCTTTATAGTGTTTACATTTAAGTCTTTGAAGAGACGGGTCAAATAAGCCTAGATTGGCTTTCTACCGACCTAAGATTTCTAGCAAGATTCTAGCAAGAAATACACTGACCGACTACAGTATGCTAACAAGATTCACAATTTATAAGCTGCATGTCTTGGCTGTGTTTTTTTTTTTAATCTTTAAAAAAACAAACAGCCAAGTCATTTTATTTTATAGCTTACAGCTCAGCATAGCCAGGAATTTTTCCCTGGCCTTTAATTGGGAGGGGGGCGGACAGGTGAGGTGGTTTTTTTTTTGAGGAGGCACTACATTATGATCAATTTATCTTCATCTGGATTTTTTCGTGGGGGCACCAGGGCGGGGCACTGAAAAATGTGGGGGGACGTCCCTTTGTTCACCAGCGCCACTGCACTGGTCGTCTGCTCAAAAAGCACATACATGTATCTGGCTGACACTGGTCGTCTGCTAAAAAAAAGCACATATTATTTAATATGCCGACAATGAATGTGAGTAGTGTCAGGTGTGACTGCTGCATGCAACGTACTTATTCGACTGATCAACAACCAGCACATTATCGTTTTTAATGAGACCAAAAAATGTGTTACAACGTTGCCTGGTAATAATGCACGATAAAAACTTACAAACTTACCCTTACCAAAATAAGTTATTGACATGCAGCGGATTAATTTGGGACGACCATTGATTTGAAGTAGAAACAAAGTGGAACCGACCGTACACCGCACCTCGGCTAGCTGATCCGATCTCCAGCTGATCAATAATGATGAGCCGACGACGGAATGCACTCTGACACGTTTCGGCTCATAGTTAATGTTCTCGTGTGTGCAGTTTTATACGTGAGGTCGATCAGATAACAAAACGAGGTTGATATTTTTTCTTAAGTCAAGCCAAGAGTAGCGCCCTCTGCTGAAAAAAGGTTAGAGTAGGCGTTCAGAGTAGGCGGGGCTTCCTTTTTTCCTTTCGCATAATCTTAGTAGGAGGAACAGTTGTCCCTCTAATTCGTTGACAGTTCTCCCCGTGAAACTGAAGAAGTGGAGCCTCTCTTCTAATGCCAGAATCCAGAGTGAAACAGACCGCTTTATGTCACCGTCAAAAGAATCCTTTTGGAAGGTGGCCGTTTCGGATCTTGGAGAAACGAAAGAAGAAAAAAAAACGCTCGGGCAGTACGAAAGTCGAAAGCCCGCTGGTGGTGCCATCGCTATTTCATTTTCAAAAGTAGTTTTAATTAATTAATTTTTATTTCCAAAAACAACTGTTTTTATTTTGGACAGCATTTTTTTATATTTTTTTATTGTCGTTAGATGTTTTATAATATCAGCAGCTCTCCAGACTCCAGTGCTCTTTACCAAGTAATTTTTTTATGGTCATTAATTTTCGGATTAATTACCAAAAGTATACCCTGCCTCTAAGATCAATCTTAGATCTTGATGAAATCGGCTCCAGGGGAGCTAAGATTGATCTTAAGTGTGAATCAATCTTCACTGCTAAGCAAAGTGTGATGTCACAATACAAATCACTATGGTAATACTGACAACTCATCTCAAGATAAATCTTAGTGCTTTGTGAAAACGAGCCGTAGAATTTTATCTTTGAGAGGGCAAGGTCATTTTCATTTTGCAAAGGGCACTTCCATTAGAAAATCTTTATGTCTATGAGAAACTTTTGAAGAGGCACCAAGGTCAAGGCCAAGACCAGGGCAACAGAGGCCATGGTGTAATCCAATACATGTTTTTCTCCAAAAAAATTGCGTATACATGTTTGACACACACAGTAAGTTAAAATCTTGGGGCGCACAAAGAAAGCGCACTTTAACTTTACATACAATTTGACGAACAAAATGACAGACCATGGACAGACAACAGCCACTCAAGTGACCTCTGTGTGCAAGGAATCTATATACATGTATTTTATTGAGATTTATACACCAGGCAAGGACATTTCAACAGTAATACAGAGCTGCCAACTCTCCCTGATTCTTTAGAAATTTCTCCGACAATAAACCTATCTTATTCTTTCCATGTTCTAATGAACAAGTTTGAAAATCTCCCTGATTATGGAAACTTTTTCCCTATTATGTTGAATGTATTTCTAAAGATTCTCCCCGATTGTTGTACAAAATCTCCCTGGTGGCAAGATGCAAACAGTGGCAGCTCTGCATATAATATGACCCACTTTTTAAGAAAGAAAAAAAAGGGAACTTCTATGAAAGGTATGGTTATTGTACGTAATTGGTTTTTGGAAGAGTAAATTCAGTCCAATCATGCAGTTTTCAATGAACACTCGTACAATTTCATCCTACCTTTGTTTTAGTCTGATTTAGTTATAGCTTGAAAAGTGTATTAAAGCCTATGCCATGAGTACACGTATAGGTTAGCCCCTGTACTCAATAAAATGTTCTTACTTTTTCCAAGAACCAAATATGGTGCCTGAAACATCCTGTGGAATTTCCACATCGATCTAGTTGTTCAAAAAAACGGATGCTGTTTTTGAAAACATCATACTATAAGTGTTTTTTAATTGTTTGTTTTCTGGAAATTTTTTGGTTGTTTTAAGTTAAAAAGGAAAGAGATATCGCCTAACTCACAAGGTGAGGGATACACTTTGGGGCTGTAGACCCAAATCAATTGTTACCAGGGGCACGTTGTCACCTACTCCTGGGGCGATTAAGACATCCGAGCCCAATGTCATAGAGCTGCTTAAGCAGCAAATATTGCTCAACAGTTTTCTGCTCACCAGGATACCAGTCACAGATGGAACGTGTGGAATGGTATTTTGGCTGGTTACCTTATTCTGGTAAGCATGATTTTGATATGTTTAGCTATTTTTTTGTGCTTAAGCAGCTCTATGAAATTGGGCCCTCTGGAATGCCAGTGTCAAGGGTTTAAAGCACATCCAAGTAACCGATGGATTTTGATTTACGCAGGACTTGAAAAGCATTAAGTATACAGTGCTTATCACACCGGGACAGTTTTTGAAATCAACTTATACCAAGTAAACTTTAAACTTATAAATATGTCAATCTTTTGTCTTCTTTTTTAACAATAATCCAAACTTTACCATTACAAACATTATTTTTTGACCACTGGGTATGTGATCAGTACGGGTAATTCAAATACACAGCAGAGTACATGGATTAATAATATTAAGCATCAACTTGAACCTGTGTATTTAGTTTTACTAAATATATTTTACTTTGTCACAAGATTATACAGAACTGTCATTTAAGATTGCTACACATAATTTGATATAAACTATTTGTCCAAGCTGAACATGCCTTTAAACATTGACAAAATTGTCAAGGTGAAATCCAAGGAGCTAACATCTCGATAACTCATAAAAATGGTTTCCAAAGAACATAAAGAGCCTCAAGCTTTTTGGACAATAGATAGATGGGATTAACCCTTTACAGACCATAGCAGCTGGAAACAGCTTGTATACCAAAATACCCATAGCATCTGCAAACGGCTGCAAGATCTGACCTGCTTCCATAACTTACACTGTTGTGATCGGTACCCAACTATTTTATTTTTGCCAAGTTGCATGTCAAGCGCATCGGACTCAAGTTCTGATGGTCTACTCATCTAAGTGTGGGTTCAAATCCTGGTCGTGACACTTGTGTCCTTGAGTAAGACACTAAACCATAAATTGCTTCTCTTAACCCAGGTGTAGAAATGAGAACCTGCGAGGGCTGAGACAGTATTATGCTGTATTAACACCTGGGCGCTAATATAAGCAGCTTTGGGTTGTATGCTCTCCTGGGAGTAGAGATCAGGCGTGTGATTAATCGCACTAGCGGGGAAGCTTCTAGGCGTGCAATGGCGTGCGAGTGCAATCGCACACCTCAAATCAGAAGGGCTGTAGTGTGTGTATTGGTATGCCTGATGAACAGGGATAATAATGTACAGCGCATTGATCTAGCTACTGAGATATGTAGTATTACTATTCATGCTTAAAGGCAGGGTCATAGATTAGTTTTTGTCAAGCATTTATCAACAAAATTATTAAGAAAGATACAAAAAAAATCACATGTGTTAGTTTCAGCTCAATACAGCATAACTTGGTGAGAGAACAGCAAGAATCAGTCACATAATACGTCCATGTTAGTGAGGTGACAGCGGGTACCAACCGCATCTCTGGCCCCAGCATTCACGAATGGACACCAACCCTCCGAAATCTGAAAAACGATTCATGCATGAATTATTTCTCAGATTTCAAATGTTTTGGGGTGGAAAATTATCCAAACCCTATTACTTTGAAGGGAATCTTTTCCCAAAATAGTTTATACTAACAACAGCTGTAGTGCTTCTCACCAAGTAAGTTTTTATGGTCATTCATTTTTGGTGTTCTTACCAATCTATGACCCTACCTTTAACAACAATATGAAATTGGTTCTGCCAAGATCAACAGAGTGTGTGATTGGACATGGCCCAAATCTCTTCTACAGATTATGTCATAGGAACACCCAAAGCTAGTCAAAAACATAGCAAAGCAGATCTGCACAGTGTTGTAGTCAAGACCTGGAAGTCCAAGACTGAGACCAAGACTGAGACCAGCCCTTCCGAGACTGAGACTTTTCCAGCCCGAAACCAAGACAAGGTCTCAGGACCTACAACACTGGATCTGCAGAATAATGACTCGACACAAATACAACCTGAAGCCCTACCACAAAGTCTCTTATTGGAAAGAGAGCCTTCAAGGCCTACAGAAATGCATTGAGGGAGATTAAAAAGAAAACCCAGAATCCTGGATGTCTCAGCACACGTTATAACTACAACAAACGAGAGAAAATACGCAGACCCTTGTAGACTATGTATATTGCACTGAGAGCGCAGAAAAGCAACTCCCTGCGATCACGTCGGATGTTGTCGTTCTCCATGATGGCTACTTTTCTGGTGAGGAGATGAAGATGGCGCTGTAGTGCCTGCACGTCAAGGGCGGGGCCACTTTCTATCAGGGAGGAGTTGTGTTGGAGCTTGGAGGCGCCCAAGGGAGTTTCGTTGAAGCCACTGAGGACAAAACCAAAGACTGATAAATTGTAGAAAAGTATATCTTTCAAATGTTACCATAACATAACAATTAAAATGTATAGGGCGCTATACCATCAAGATCATAGCGTACATAATAGAAATTAAAATGGATAGAATGAATTGGAGACAAACAGATTCCCTAATGACAGGAGGAAGATTGTTCCAAATCATTGGTCCAGCTGCACTGAATGCTTTTTGAACCAGAACTTTGTTTGCACGGGGAACATTCAAGTGAGTGATGTCAAGTGTGGACCGAAGAAAACGTGGAGGAGTGTAATATGACAGTAAATTTGAAAGATTTAAGAGTAGTTTTGTTCAAGCATTTATATACAAAAAGAGCAAGTTTAAAATGAAGCCATTACATTTAGATTAAATGAAGCTGTTTTATAGTCAAACTATGGTCAACGATTGTTCCTGCACGAACTTGGCCATAGATGCTGACAAAAACATAGAGGGCAGCAAGAAGGCACAACTTGATGAAAGGCAATTTGAATCCTACATTGAAATGTCAGTAAAACTGTTGTATACTATCAGTTATTTTTCAGTTTACGACTAGTTACATGAAAACTGTTATATAGATGTTCAATTAATACACTTTCTAGAGCCTCAATGCAGTCTTACAATAGGTAGAAAATGTTAACAATCATTTTCCATGTAAACTAAAGGTTTCAAATGTAATAGATTTCCACATCACTTTTTGTGACATTTCAAAAAAGCTTTTTTTTTCTTCTTATTTTTTATAACGCAAGTTCGCCCCAACAATGCTAAAAGTCACCGTTGTTAATTGGCTACCAGAGCAAAACATTTAAGATGAAATGGATGGAAGTGTACATGTATCATCTCCAGAGTGAGGCAGAGACAGTAGTCTATTTTTCTTTGCGCAAAAGGTTACTAGCCAAACGTTCCCCAACATCAGCACTCTGTAAATCATTACTCAGTGAGACACATCTTCTCCTCAATTAATAAAATAGTTCACACACTAACACAACACTGACCCTAATGCAGAGCTGCCAACATTTGCATCTTGCAATCAGGGAGATTTTGAACAACAATCGGGAAGATATTTAGAATTACATTCAACATAACAGGAACAAAAATTCCACAATCAGGAAGATTTTCAAATGTGTTCATCAGAACATGGATAGATTGGTTTATTTTCAGGGAATTTTCTGCAGAATCAGGAAAAGTTGGCAGCTATGCTGATGAAACCCGCCGAACACCTACATGTAGTGTTCGTTTCGACAAAAACAGTTGTTTGTGAGATCTTACTTTTGTACGACTCGCTGATTAGCGCTGTGCTCATCTTGCTTCATGACGCTCTGGTCGCCAACTGTAGGGAATCGTACTTCGTCCATTTTCAGTGTGTGAGGAGGGGTGGTCAGTCCGACAATTGTGTCAGCTGACAAAAGAAACAGAAAAATAACTCCTGTCAAGCAAATTCAATGATGCTATATTCCATGATGATAATTCAAGTTTGTTGGATGTAAAAATAATTTTTTTCAAAGAGTACATTAACTTTAAAATGACATCTTTCAGGAAACATTCTCAGGATTTAACTTGGGAAAGTTCCATCGAAGTAGCCACTCATGTCTTCAAGAAAACAAGAAATTCAGGAAAAGGGATTTGTTTTCCAGCAGAAATAGGCCCCGCCCACCGTGGCACCATTACCACAGTGCTCATGTGGGATTGTGGGTAATGCCAGATAGAACTTTGTATTGTACTGGCAAAAGACGAAAGAATGACCAACCACACTTCAAATTTCTACAACGTTTTTCTATGGCACCACAGCTGATCAGCTGAAGATGTTTAATTTCATTTCATTTTATTCGCCAGCAAACAATACAAAAAACTAAACTAATTGCACAACCAAAGGATCTACAGTACATGTAAATATAACAAGAATTAAACAAATGTAAGACAGTTTTGAGAAGTACTGAGCAACCCAGCTGGGCGAGCAGATAGAACAATCTCTGATGGAGGGTGGGGGTCAAAATAAATAACAAGTTTGATGACTTCACATTTCAAGTATATGGTGTGTACATTTTTTGTAAAGATAATTTTTAATTTATTCCTGAATTTTGGTAATATTCAATCAAAACAGCATTGAATTTGACCTTTTGACAGGTGTGAAAATTTCCCGTACTATTTCGCTCTGAAAGAGTATCACATTAAATTTTACACCATTTTAACGTAAGAGTCTTTCTATTGGAAAAAGAGTGCATCGCAAAACTCAATTTGACCTTGACTTGAAGCCCCTCTTCAACGTGAAGGAATGTTGTTTTTTTTAGAGGGGATATTCAAAGGAAATCCAACCTGTGGGAAATGGCGTCATTTCTTCAAGATCCAAATGCCTGGGTGGATTTCTTGATCCAACGTGTGTATCTGATCCTGTAATGAAGACAAACAAATCAATGTCGGAGAGAAAAATCATTCAATCTCCTCTAATCAATTAAGGGTTCTCCCTATGCACAAGCTAGTGTATTGGGCAGATATGCTACAATTGTAGCTGTTACTCAAACAAAAAAATTAAATAAATACCTCTTTTACAAAACGTTATTAAATTTCAGATCAAATTCACACAAAATCATAACGATAAAACCATTTAGAATCCCCTAGATTGCCCATTATGGCTTTGAAAGCCACAGATATACACCACATATACAGACATCCAGCATGTGTGTCCAGAGGACCTTGTTTCAATTCAACATGCTCAGGCCAAAACTTCCAAAACTTGGGTCCAGAATGCCCAACAGTTTTGAAAATTCCTGGGGAGAACCCTGGGCCCATGGGCCCAATTTCATAGATCTGCTTCATCAGACAATAGTGCATGGTTTTTTGCATGGTGAGGTATCAATATATATTCGGTTTGCGGTAACACCATGTGTATAAACATCTACTTTGCTGTGTCTACTCCGCGGTAGTAGAATAAATAGCAAGCCAAGTTCTCTAAGAACAAAATCTACACAGCAAAGTAGATATTTGTACACAGGTGTTACCGCAAACCGAATATACAGACAATAGTGCTTAATAATTTTCTCTTAAGCAAAAAAAGCAGGCATAAATGGTACATGTGACAAAGCATTTGGGCTGGTACCCTTATTCTGGTAAGCAAACAAATTTTGTGCCCAGGAACCTTTTGTGCTTAAGAAGCTCTATGAAATTGGGCCCTGGTTGGATGAAAACCCTCCTTAGAATCTAAAGTGAAATACTCTTAAAGAATATGTGGGATTTCTCTGCCACTATAAGCGCCGACTTTTGAGCTAGAGTAAGCAGTGGAATGAAAATGGGTCACGGCTCCACAGGGTTAAGGAAAGAAAGTTATTTTGCAGAGTACGGGTTTGGACTCTCTATAAACAAAAAATAGATCTGTAAAAATCCTCGGAAAAATTGTGCACAATATTTTTTTTACATGGAGTTTGTATACATGTGTTTGTAATGTATTGATTGCACCAGCGCGGCTAGCGCCCGCAAAAGCTTGACTGTCAACAACCAGTCTTTGATTGCCGATGACTTCAGGACGGTCTTGTCGGGGTGACGCTTGTTCCACTCGATTTCTCATTTGTAGTGATTTGAGTATTAATCTTCTGCTTTCAAGATATCGACGGTTCCGTCACAGCACAAGTAAAGCACACAGGTGGACCTATGGGCGACTTGAGGGAGCTTACCTGCAATCATGATTCTTTCTGGTACGTTCATGGCATGGGCAGGGCTGTTGGTCATATAATCCAATTCAATTCTTCTGAATCTGCGTAAGAATTCTCCTGGCTTGGTTGGCCCATGCTTAATCTGGAGGGAATCTAGACATTGAGAAAATCCAATCAAAACCAGGTAAGCATTTTCATTTCCCATTAGATCTCCCATTGATCCTACAATGGGGAGGGAGACTTAGAGCACTTAGAGACTTAAATTTATTTTTTGTGATTTTGCGCTATATAAAAACTGTTTATTATTATTATTATTTGATCCTGCGATGCTGGATCGAAACCTACAATGCAGAATTAAAGAGATATGCTTGTTGGGAATGAATCGTCTCTGCTGGGTTGGCCCATGCTTAATCTGGAGGGAATCTAGACACCAAGAAAATCCAGTCAAAACCAGGTATGCATTTTCCCCCAAACTCCCACCAGATCCTGCATTGATCCAGCAATGGGGGTGGGGGGGAAGGGGGCAGAAATTAGATCCTCAATGCTGGATCAGACCCCACATTGCAGAATCTCCCAGTTATTTAAAACCACAGTGGATGCAGGGTTTTAAGCAGAATTTGGTAAAAGGGTGTCAGAATTTGCATGAAATTTTAAAAACTGGGTGTCCAAATTGTTCACCAACAATTCACTTACATGTAAATGACAGATAAAACAGGGTGTCTAAATCTAAAACAGGGTGTCCAAACGACACCCAGACACCCCTCTGGCTAACACTATGAGTGGATGATACTGAATGGACAGACAGACAGTTGGGGTGTAGAGTTTACCTGCATTTTACTGTTGATGTCCGTACTGAACTCTGTGCTGTAATGCATCTGTTGCAGTTCATCCATTTCTTGCTCCATCTGGTACTTGATGTCACCCCCAGGGTCTTTACTCCCCATGCTGCCAGGGATTTGCCTGGAAAATAAAAAACATTATAAACATGGCTGTTATTAACCCTCCTACTGTCAGTGACTCTTGGCAACATTTTCCAGTGAGTTGACCAACCATTTGAAACCATTCAACTGCCAAGGTTGTGTACGGTGGCACAACTGTGCACAGAACTAACTGTGTACTGTGTACATGCATTCCCTCATGGTATCATTTTCAGAATGGCATAGCTTATCTATCATTCAAAACCACTTGAATGGTATTGAATGGTCAGACAGCAAGAGGGTTAAAGTGCTTGAAAATTTGAACCAACCATTAAAACTGTCCCACACATACACATTAAAGACACTGGACACCTTTGGTAATTGTCAAAGACCAGTCTTCTCACTTGGTGTATCTCAACATATGCACAAAATAACAAACCTGTGAAAATTTGAACTTAATTGATTGTCGAAGTTGTGAGATAATAATGGTAGAAAAAACACCCTTGTCACATGAAGTTGTGTGCTTTCAGATGCTTGATTTCGAGACCTCACGCGTGAGGTCTCAAAATCAATTCAAATATTTTACCAAGAAATTACTTCTTTCTCAAAAACTACGTTACTTCAGAGGGAGCCGTTTCTCACAATGTTTTATACTACCAACAGTTCTCTATTGCTCGTTACCAATTAAGTTTTTATGCTAACAATTATTTTGAGTAATTACCAATAGTGTCCAGTGCCTTTAACCCTAACCATCTGAAAGTGTCTTTAGCTAGAGACCATTCTTAAGCCTCAAAAATACTCTACTCAACATTGTTACTCAAGACCCAATGTTTGGACTCACGATATTCTTAGATTGGTATGACTTTTTAAAAAAATTAAAAAAATTGTGAGATATCGCCAAACTTAAAAGGCCAGACGGCCACTTCAAGGTGAGGGGTACACTTAACTGATTTGGGCTGTCTACCCAAATCAACTACCAGCTCCTGGGGCTGAAACAGGGTTACCCCCTTCACAGTCCGAAAGGGTATCATCCACTGGGAGCCTGGCTGGTAGAGCAGAATGCACTACTGTACATGTACCTTCCCAACTTTTTACGAAGCAATTATGGTTAAGTGCCTTGCTCAAGGGCACAAGTGTCATGACCGGGACTCGAACCCACACTCTGCTGCTGACAACACCAGAGCTTGAGTCCTGTGAACTAGACCGCTCGGCCACGAAACGCCACATGGACCCTGCTAGGCATAAAGTGGTCTGAGTTTATCACAAATGAAAGGCTGGCAGAGCTGATTGGTGAACGTTGGTGTTAGAGCGGAAGTCTATGTGATGCGCTCATGTGAAGAGACAGGGAGGTCTACTCGACGCAGTTATAGACGGTCTACCTAAGGGTACAAGTCAGGGCAGGAGGTTGCCCTAAGCTGCGCTGGATAGACAATGTGACACAATGGAGTGGCAGAAGTGTGCAACAGCTGAGATTAGCGGTGACTGTGAAAGAGAACAGGTGATGGCGACGACCCCAGGAATGCGCCCCCATTACTATCCGAGGACGAGGCGGCCATGCGCAGGGATGCAAGTCTATAATATGGTGATGATGACTGGACCAATTTATGAAAAGCAAATTTAGAACCAAATTTTACACAAACACAAGTTCAGATTTACTTTCTAAAATACCTTTTTGGAGGACTCGGGACTGTTATGTGACTCAGTTTAAAATAAATGGATCAACACTCAACAGGATCAGATTTTTCCTTCCTGCATGATTAACGTTAACTAGTCCGAGTTTAAAAATGGACCATCTTGTACCCTGTCTGTGGCTATACTGTATTGCTTTGCCCTCGGTCATAATATCTGGGAAACTCGCTACATGTACGTAGATAATGAACAAATGTAGGAAAGAAATTACATGGAACTATGTGGTGGGTAGCCTTGTTAGTTAGGAGACCCCTTGCATTGGCGCCATCTTAAATGTGAAACAATAGAAATGTACACAAATGTACACGCTGAGCACGGCTCTCAGCCAATGTCACGATACATGTAGCTCTTCATTGACCACAGGGGGGGGGGGGACTGTTTTGGGCATGTGACGTCATATATGCATCTGGGATGTTTGCAGAAACAAACATATTCATATTTCATTGCATCAATGAAAAGTAGTTGTCATGGTTGTTGTTACTGGATGGGGCCCGGGATCACACTAAACCCCTGGGAAAAGGGAGATTTAGAGCATGAATTCCAGTACTGTCAAACAAAGCAAAGCACAGTGTTCACTTATCTGTGTAAATACACAAAGACAATGGAATGTCTAATAGGGGCGTAATCATTACTTCATTCAAGCAAAGCCAAAGCAAAGGCAAAAAGAGGACATTCTCTGGCATGTCTGGAATAACTGTCATGACTGTTCTGAAACAGCCAGTCCCACCATTTATCCAGGTTGGAAAATATTTGCACTTATAAGACATCATCTGACATCTTAAACTTAATTAACTAATTTATGAAACAATGATGCAACAGTCCGACGCCCCTACCTCCCCCTCTGCAAAAAAAAACCCCAAAACAACAAAACTCGGCTATATCCTGTCAAAAATCAATAAATTGCGCAAAATCGACAGTTTGCGGTCAGTATTTACGTACAGACTTTTCAAATGCATTTTGCTCAATGTCAAGATTGTGCTACCCAGAATTGAGCAAATGCGAGAATGCGCTCAACATCATAAGACTGAATAATGTAAGAAATTAATGTCGTAAAGCATTGTTGCTGTTCTTGAAGGAAAATTACAGGAAAGCTTACTTTGAATAGTCTACAAGCACTCCTGTTTAATGTCCTAAACTCATGCAGTCGCTCAAATTTCAGAGAAATATCTTCAAAGGAAACATGGACGTTACGTACGGAAATGTTGACTGCTGCAGTCGTCGGAGGCAAAAGTTTCACAGATAGTGCGGCTGCGCTGAATGGCAATGGGCACCAAATTGAGGCTAAAGTGAATAAACTTTGGGTGTTAAGGCCGAGTTTCAAGTTTTAGTCAAATGCTACAAATGGCCGTCACCCTTGATAGAGAGCGCAAAATTGTTAAAACATGGAGAAACTTCCCGACTAAAATTAATATTTTTAAAATCCCTATATCGTTTATGTAAGTTCTTCTGCCATTCTTTTGTTGCATTGAAAGATATTTTTTAATAGAAAATTGTGCCAAACCGAATTTCCAAGATGTTCAGATTTTGATTCTTAACAATACGGCTGGAGTTGCGACTATGTGTGCAAATAGAAAACATGTGTGTGTACTGTTGCACCATTTCTACAATGCGCTTGAAATGCAAAGTAACACTAACACATCCCGGCATTGCAGCGAAAGTGGGAAACCAAAAAAATAAAGCACTTTGTATTTCCCTGCAATTTTAGCGGAATACTGTGATGTTGAATGGTCCTTATTAATTTAGATTAAAGATTAGGGTAAAGTTTTTTATTGTTGGCGTCGTGATAACACTACACAGCATGGCAGACGAAGTTGCAGAAACTACGGGGATCGACCCAAGCGACAGTCCCAGCTCTCCCGGGGAGAAACAGCCACAGGACGGCGTGGACTACGCCGAGGGTGACGAGGGCGAGGAGGCCGCTGGGGAGGAATGGCAGGATATACCAGAAGGATCCAAATTTGAGTGTGAGTTTTAATGTTGTGCTCTACCTTGTTCTAAAAAAATCCAGCTAATTTGTGAGTACCCGGTTTGTCTCAAATGTTACCATTCAATTTGACAAGAAGTAGAATACATGTAGATGCAGATCATAGATTTAGATGTTGATTTAACTACGAATAACCTAGAGTTAAAAGGCTAAAAAGAAAGTACAGATGAGTGATCGAAGGCCTAAATGAAAAAAAAAACATATTTGTTTAATATTATTCATGAATGATTTTGCTTTCATTGTAGTAGTAGTACATTGACCAATTCCTGATAACTTCAACTTTTCAATGACCAACCAATTAAATTACTTCTCTCATTACCAATTTCTGTTTCTACATGTGAAGAATATTACATCCAATAAACCAACAAACCCAAAATAAGGTGCTAAACATCATCGACAAATAAATTATGGAAATTTTTAGAAAGTTTGTCTACGATATTGATCATTATTTTGAAAGGTTGAAAAACGCTGTTAAAACTTCTCGCCTTTAAAATTTGAATTGCAGTTCGAATATGTAAAATTCTAAGAACGTGTCAAAAATATTTCACATAAATACTGAGTCTTGTCAGATGCAGATGCAGATGCAGTACTATCAAAGTTGGAGAACACTGCAGTAGCCTACATACTAACTTCATGTAATTGTACTGTAGTATTTAATTCAACAACCTAATCACCACTTTTTTTTCCCATCAGATCTTGACCATACTGCAGATGTACAGTAAGTGTTCCAATTATAGTTCTTTACTTTTTTCTGTTGTAAAAATATCCTTCTTAAACCTTTTCAAACACAGAAGAACATTCAGTCAAAAATATAGTCTCAGGAGTTTAAAGACAGCTGGTATACCTTCTGACCTTATGGTAATTACTCCAAAAATGAATGAGCATAAAAACTTACTACTAGGTAAGAAGCACTGCAGCTGTTGATAATGTATATCATAATTTGAGAAACAATTCCCTCCTTTAGATAAAGGGATTCAAACAATTGTCAACCTGAGAAACATTTCATGCATGAAACGTTTTTTCAGATTGTGTGTTCCAATTAATGCGGGTTGTTCTGAACATAACCTCTCTTGTTTTTTTGCGATAAATCAAAAATGCTACCAGTACCACCTATAGAAATAAAATTTCCACAGTTTATTTTTATTATATATTATCTACATTTATATAGGATTAAAACAATCGAACAGTTCCAAAAATTAAAGGTACACTTTGCCTTTAACATTAATTGACTACATTTGTACATTTGTTTTACTTAATTACTTCATTTGAAAGTTTACAAAAAATTAGTTGACAATTTATTAACCAATTAAACTGTTATTTTTGTTTCTGTAGGTTGCATTCATGTATCCTTTTGAACTAGTTGTATTGTTATTAAAAGATGAACAGTTTCAGTAACCTCAGAAAAAAATGAAGTGATGAATTTTGTGAGAAAGTCTCTATTAAGCATTGGTTTATTTTTGTGGCAGCCACAATTTAAAGGAGTTTTTGTGATATGGATTCCTCAAAAGGTTTCATTAACTGACAGTGTTTCAAATGGAAATATTTCATTATAATGCCATGCATTTTAATGGGCTGTAAATTCCTACTTTAATTTTTTTTTAAATAGAAACAATGACTGCAGTCAAGGCATAGCCTACACAAAATCAAAGCTGACTTCCCAAACTTTATTTTGGTCGCAGGTTAAACTTTCATAAAGTTCAATTTTAGGTCACATGGTTTGTTGTAACAAATAGAAATAGACATTGGGGCAATTTAATCGGCCTTGCCAATAGACTGTGCAAGTCTTGGGCATAAATTATCGTAAACAAGAAAACAACTCGAATGAAGACTACATTTTCTTTTTAAATCATATTGGCTTGCCAATAGACTGTGCAAGTCTTGGCATATCGTAAACAAGAAAACAACTCGAATGAAGACTACATTTTCTTTTTAAATCATATTTATACAAAATTCATACTTATACAAAATAAAAGTACCCATAGCAAGCTATTATATCAATATAGTTTCAGTTTTTATATAACACAAATAATTTGTTCAAATTAACATTGAAACAAAACTAAAACTTGGGACGAGGATGCTTATATTTAGAAACCCCATTTGTATCACGCCCGAATAGGTTTAATCACAACATGACCGTCAGTTTGGCAAAATTCATTAATTTTTTTCAGGTAATCGCAAACAGAGGTCAAGTCTTAACTCTCAGGTTTTCTTCGTTATTTTGTCACTTGAGTATCACATTCCCAACAACATATGTAATTTTCATTAAACTAAAATAATTGACAAAATAAAATGCCGCCCACGTACAACTCCACAAGTTCGATTGTGTGCGAGACTTACACAGAGTTTGAAAAATTTGGCTGATTTAATCGGCGCGGGACACTGCCTAGGGTTGATACACTTTTTGTTGGGACACATTTCTAATGTTTGTAGCTCGTTGTTTGTACGTGTTGTATTTGCCTTAACTGGATCTTTCTCAGGGGGCGACACGTTAAAGGAGTCTTTTGAACAAGTTGCGGTGTCAATGTTTGCTTACATGACAGAAATCAGAAAAGTAGATAAACTGACAAAAGTCACAATAGAAGCAGAAGGTGAAAGACATTTAGATAAGGATTTTTGTTTTGTAATCATAAATTATGTTAAATTTGCGTCGGGGATAAAGAATATTTATTTGGTTTTGCCTATACACCGATGTGAGTAAAGCACTGTATACTGTGGGAAAGTACTGAGTATACAGTGCTTGACACACGGGTAAAACCAGATTCTTTATCCCGATGTAATTTTAACATCTAACAAATTGTTGCAGTACCTGTTGCTAAAATACATGTATAGGATTTAAACTGCCTAGCTACGTGGCAATCTCAGTGGTCTAGTGGTGAGACACTGCTCTAGAATGGCAGAGGTTGTGGGTTTGGTGAGTAGTGGGTACTACACAGTCAACCCTCTTACTGTCTTGCCATTCAGTATTATTCGCTGACATGGCTGATGTAAACTATACCAGCCTACAATGCATCCTACAAGTACACAGTCAACCCTCCTAGTGTCTGACCATTCTATATCATCCACTGTGGTTTTTAATAATATAAACTATGCCAGCCTGCATTATGATATCATATGGTGAATGCATCATACACAGTCAGTGACAGTACACAGTCAACCCTCCTACTGTCTGACCATTCAATATCATCCTGTGGTTTTGAATAATAGAAACTATGCCAGCCGTCAATATGACATAATGGTGAATGCATCCAATACACTACACACTGCACAGATTACTGACAGTGAGTTAGTTTTGTGCACTAACTGTACCACCATACACAATCCATGCTGTTGAATGGCTTCAAATAGTTGGATAACTCGCTGGAAAATTTTGTAGTGTTGACATATTTTTACAGGGCTGCTAACACACTAAAGCAAACACTCTTTACAATTTCTTTGTGGTTCTATTGTTTTGGGGAGAGCACATTTATTTCTCAACCAGCATGGTTACAAATCGCAACAACAAGACACTAGGATTGCGTACTCGGTAAGCAGGTTGGTCTATCGTTCTGATCGCAGGTTGCCTGCAGGGGTCCCCAGCAGAGGTTCCAACTGTGGAGCCGTGCTGGCACCCTCTGTCGGGCGATCGCCATCACCGCTAAAATATTTACCAATGCATAAAACTTGTTCTTTTATTGTTATTTTGTTGTTGTTAGGAGATGATATGCTGTCGTTACTTTACCATTACTTGGATGAATTCCTGTTTGTATTTTCAGCTGACCCGTTTTTTATTCCTAGGGTAAGTACCTCTGGTCATGTTTCAATTTTAATCCCTAACCAACCAACCAACCCCAACCAACCAACTCCAACCAACCAACCCTAACCAACCAACCCTAACTACCTTAAACCCTAACCACCCTAAACCCTCGATCTCCCGCATAGCGCCACTGCTGTATGCAGGCCCAAGAAATTGGGCCCGACTGTAGCCTTGCTGGCCGTTGTGAGCCGTTGTAACAGTCCCTGTTGCTGAGTCCCATCCTGTTGTCTGAGTCCCTGTTGTCTGAGTCCCCTTGTTGTCCAGTCCCTGTTGTCTGAGTCCCTGTTGTCTGAGTCCCTGTTGTCTGAGTCCCTTTGTCTGAGTCCCTCTGTGAGTCCTGTGTCTGAGTCCCTGTTGTCTGAGTCCCTGTTGTCTGAGTCCGAGTCCTGCTGTCCGAGTCCCTGTTGTCTGAGTCCCTGTTGTCAAGGCCCTGTTGTCTGAGTCCCTGTTGTTGTCCTTGTCAGTCCCTGTTGTCTGAGCGTCCCTGTTGTCTGAAGTCCCTGTTGTCTGAGTCCCTGTTGTCTGAGTCCCTGTTGTCTGAGTCCCTGTCTGTTGTCTGAGTCCAGTCCTGTTGTCTGAGTCCCTGTTGTCTGAGTCCCAGTCCCTGTTGTCTGAGTCGGTCCTGTTGTCCGAGTCCCTGTTGTCTGAGTCCCTGTTGTCCAGGCCCTGTTGTCTGAGTCTCTGTTGTCTGAGTCCAGTCCTGTTGTCTGAGTCCCTGTCTGTTGTCTGAGTCCCAGTCCTGTTGTCTGAGTCCGAGTCCCTGCTGTCCGAGTCCCTGTTGTCTGAGTCCCTGTTGTCCAAGGCCCTGTTGTCTGAGTCCCTGTTGTCTGAGTCCCTGTTGTCCGAGGTCCCTGTTGTCTGAGTCCTGTTGTCTGAGTCCCTGTTGTCCGAGGCCCTGTTGTCTGAGTCCTGTTGTCTGAGTCCTGTTGTCTGAGTCCCTGTTGTCCGAGGCCCTGTTGTCTGAGTCTCTGTTGTCTGAGTCCGAGTCCCTGTTGTTTGAGTCCGGTTGTCCGAGTCTGAGTCACGGTGCTTCGAGACCAAGTCAGAGCGAAACGGACTCAACATTGGTCTCAAGTCCGAGACCGGACTTGAGTCCTACAGCACTGCTTGTAAAATAAGTGATTCTTGGGCCATAAATACCGCGGGAGGACTATACACAAAATCTTATCCGAGTCTAAAAAACTTCCCTTGGTGTTGCATGAGTTTATTAGATTCAAAAAATGCACAGCCAAACAGTCCATGCTTCTACTGGATTTTCCTTACCCAGACAATGATGTTTTATTTCTTTTTATATTTGCAGGAAGTGACTATTGATGAGCTAGATTTAAAGAACTTTAGGATAAAAGCCACAGGGTAAGTAAACCTTTTAAAAGTGATACAAATCACTTCACTACCGATTTCATTTTTCCTTCTTTTTGTACTGTATTAAAAATACATAAATTTACATTTTTAAAATCATTTCAATTCACTTATTTCCACATCAACCATAATTTGTCAACAATATTACAGGTAAAGTTCACAAATTGAATAAACAAAAAGAAAAAAAATGGCGAACATGTGAAAAATAGCCAAAAAAGCTAAAGAAAGTGGCAATGATGTTTTTGCATGGGATTTGAAGCATGTAGGCTTGCCTTGTGTCTTGTTAATTCACATGGCAGTATTGCTTTTTGGTTTGTTTTTGGTTTAGTTTTTTGTTTTGGGTCGGGGGTTGCAGAGATTTTAGCAACCTTGTAGTAAAAGAGCTACCTTATGAATGTGGGCGACAAACAATTTCAAACGGATGGCCTACAAAAAACACAAAAAGTGCCACCTTCGTATTTTGTGGAGGTGCCCCTGACCTGAACCGAAAGGGGGGCACACTCACAAGCGTGACATTATAACAACAGAACCTTAACAACCTTGGGAACGGTTTGCCTTACATGGACTTGGGTGGCAGTACGGGTGGGTAGTCGTTTACTCTAGCTCTGGGACGGGGTTTCTATGTTCTACAGTTTTAAGTTTACTGTCTTGGTTTTGTTGCAAAAAAAATATATACATAAAAGGTAAGACTCATTTCCATGATAATTCTGAAAAAAACCAGGTCGATCAACTGACATATTTCTTTTACTTGGTCCTGGTATTTTATTTTGACGCATCCCAATAATATAAAGAATAGAAAAGTTTTAGTCATATCACAAATTTCTTGTGGAATTTATGATTGTAAAAAAATTGATTTGTAGTGGGGCAGATCGGGAAATATTTGGAGAAATTGTGAAAAATGGCTGCCAATTATTTTATTCTATCGATATTTTTTCAAAGGACGAAGCTGCAATGACCCTATAGCCAAATATCTTTCTCATGACATACTTTGACTGTGTGTCAAATTTCATGCTTCAATCATCACCTACCCTGCCATTCGCTGCTTGCACGGATCTGCCATGTGCGTGTAGAGCCTTGACTTCATTTGTGTTGTTTGGATGAAAGTGTCATTACATTACTGTGACAGTACAGTGTCATATTATACCACTTCTATTCACTGCTGTCCGCAGTTCGTGGCTCTACATGCAAATGGCTGACCGTGCAAAGGCAAATACTAATAATGTGTTATAGAGAGCTATTTTCCTTGAAGTTACAAGCATTCATATAAGACACAGAAGGAAAAAACTGTCAAAGATCGGCAAAAGTTAGATAAAAGATACAAATGAGTTATATTGTATGGCACTAGACCTTATCTCATGTAAGCAGCAGCCATGTACAAAAAGAATGTGTAACAATGTTTCTGGTCTTTTGTGCATTGTACATGGCATTCAGGAAAGTTGTTATTATTGGGTTTTTTCTGTCATCATCTGTCAAATTTGTTTGCAGACAAAATTCACACTGTTTTTTATTTACGTAACAAATCGGGCAATGCAACTTTAACCATGCTCTCCGACAGGCATTGTTTGACATGATTTTTCTGATTTTTTTTTTAATTTTTAATTTTTTGACAGGCACGGAGAAACATTTGATCTGACGAAGCATCCTCAGGTTAGTTGACAAGTTTTTAACCAGGGTCCAAGCTCATGAAGCTCTTCAGCAGAGAAATTTGCTTAACATTTCAATTTACTATTCAGTGGTGTAACTAGGGGGAGGGGGTGCCCAATTGATGTCAGTGCCCGATTGTGGCCAGTATAGCCAGTCGGTGGACAATTGCAAGTCAGTGATATTAATAATACAAACAATAACATTGTACATTTATAATACGCCTTGTCTGTTATAAATCACACTCCAAGCGCCAAAATATCAAATTGGGTGGAGCTTGTTCCCAATGAGACGAAGCAACCATAATACAACACCTTAAAAGGGTACAAGGTGAGGTGGCGCATATTGCTGCCAGACCATGCCAGAAACACCAGGGCAAAACCCTTCTCTTTACGATAAGTTTACTGGGTTCTTTTACATGCATTAAACATTAGTTGGGACCATAATGGTTAGTGCCTTGCCTAAGGACACAGGTGTCAAGACCGAGACTCGGACCCATACTGTGCTGATCAGAAACACCAGAGCTCGAGTTTGGTGCCCTTGTTCGCTCGGCCACGTCATGTGTGCACAATGAGGCCAATCATTTTTAGAAAGCTTACTTTTGGTGTAAAAAGTGATTGCGAGTCAATTTTACAGTTGCGCGACTGTCACATGTTTTGGCAGAATTTTGTTACCCAGTCAAACAACGAGCTTTGTGACTATCCATCCGCATTCCCCGGTATTCGGTCAAGTAGTGGTTTATTAGATAAACATTTGAAGTTGTTTCCTTTTGTATTGCAGGGCACAGAAGTGAAAGCAATCACCTACTCCAACATGCAAGTCCATTCTGATAAAGACACTCATGACATCTATGTAATCATCGACATCTAAAGAGAGTAACTAAAACAATCAATCAATCAATCACAAATCAAACAACATCATCAATAAAACACTTATACATCTACATCATCAATCATCAACACCTGAAAAGAGAGCAACGGCATCAAACAATCAGTCAATCAATCAATCATATCAGGCATTCTGATAAAGACACTCACGACATCTACGTAATCATCAACATCTGAAGTACGCCTGGGCGACGAGTGAAATTCCCTATTTCTTGCAATGCATCACATTATAGACATGTATCACACCATAGTCTCCAAACCAAAGATCGTATATCACCACATGCGCAAGATGGGGAACTAGTAGTAATAATAATAATTTAAAGGAACATTACAGAATTGGTTTTTGATAACAAAACAGTTGCTGGCAGTGTAAGCACTTTATGTAATCCACCATATACATAAACTGACAAACCTGTAGAAGTTTGAGATTGATCAGCCATCTGGGTCACGACAAAATAGTGAAAAACCAATTACACATTTGCATGAAATCATATAGATTCAACAAATGAATAAAACGCTCACTGAGCGATAAACTCCAATCGGAAAATTATTTTATTCATTTCTCATCAAATATGGCATTTCAGACAGAAATATTTCAAGGGATGTTTTCTACTATCATCACCATTAGACCGTGTAAGTTTTATGTAAATCTGTGATCCAAAAGTATATTTTAAAAGTTTGTTTCTTACCAATTCTGTAATGTTCCTTTAAGATTTATATTGTGCTCCGTACATAAAAATGATCGTAACTCAGGCTGAGATGTGAAGTAATTTGAAGAGAGTAATGATATCAACATTCAGTCAATCAGTCATCAGTCATTAGTCTTTCAATTAGTTGAAATATTTTACAGATTTAATTCAAACTAATTATTGTTTATGAGTCAAACGGTGAGAATATTGTCATGGGTTGAAATATGAAATGTTCAATGAGGCGAAATGGAACAATGGAAATAACCTCTCCAGTGCTCGAATGCAAGACATTCATTACTTATTTTGTACAACATCCAAGTAGATCGGTTTCATTTGATTGGAGGATAAAACTATAAGAATTTTAAAAATGTACAGGATTGTTTTTCGGACATCCACTGTGAGGGCGTTTTTTACTGCTGTGTACATAATCCATGGTCTTGTCTAGCCTGCAATAGTAAAAGGGATGGGATAAAAACACACGGTAAATGGTGCACAAAAATTGGGAGCCAGAGGTCGTGTTCGGTATAGCCGATTGTTCGTTATTGCGGTATTTGTTCGAGCGGCGTTCTACTGTACCAAAATGCACGGTTTATTACATGACCAACGTCTTAAAGCGTGCATTTTGGTACCATGCACTGTGCGTTTTCATCCAATCCTTTTGTATTTTGTACCCTAATTTTGTCTGTCTATTGTTCAATATGTCCATTAGTGAAAAACTCAAAAGCACTGAGCTTCTCTCTTTCCCTACATGCCAACAGGATGGATACATTGATGAGATTCCTAATACATGTATGTATAATGTATTAATTCTGAAAAGTTATAATGCTAGTACATTGTACATGTAAATTCTGTTAGTGTGAAATAAAATGTCAAAATTAAAATCAAAATCCTTTGTCACTATTGCACACTAGACACTATTGCCCTGTTTAGACACTATTGCCCTGTTTAGACACTATTGCCCTGTTTAGACACTATTGCCCTGTTTAGACACTATTGCCCTGTTAGCCAGAACAAGATCTTGTACATTTTGTTGATCAAAAATGTTTTCCTCCAAATGACAGAGATCTTCCTAGCTAATATGGAAAACAAGTAATGAATGCTTTGCATTCAGGCAATGGGGAGAACAGCTTCTTGAGTTGAAAGATGGAACGTTCCATTTCGCCTTGTTGAATGGAACCTTCCATCTTATAACTCATGAAAATGTTCTCACCATGGCACTCAGAAATATTCTTTATATTGCATAATATAAAGTGCAATAAACCTGGTTTCCTAATCCAAAGCCCTGAGCAAAACAATTGGTGCTCGATATGGGGCAGAGGGTACCCCCCTATTGTGTCTTCATTGTGTGCTTGGAATCTCAGGAATTCTTTTGAGGATTTTTTTTTTTGGGGGGGGGGTAGTTCTATACAAGAGGAAAATAGTGTGTTATAATATGGGAACATTGGGGGGGGGGGGTGACCCTCTACCCCATATCGGACAGGCTATAGAGCTAAACTACAGGCCAGATACTAGACTGGTTCCCTAAAGACAGGCACTGGTCTTACAGGCCCAATGATTTCATTGGATAAACGTGCAATGACGTAAGCTTTCCATATCTGTGCTATGATTGGTCCGAGGTGATGTAACTTGTCAGCTTGCACTTTCGATCGTCTGCATGCAGCGTGTGCATAATTGTTTGTACATCATGTAGTTGTTTTGTTCACTATGTAATATGTTTACATCTACGTGTGAATTGACTGCGAATCTCTGCATGAAATGAATGCGAGGTCAAAGGTACATCTATCTGGCAACATCCAGTCAGGCATGTATCTGGCCCTATTCACAAGCCTCTCAGTGTGACGTCAGATTGTTCAGGCTTGCCTGATACTTGACCAATGCCTCCATGCTCCTGGTCAGTACTTTGGTGACCCTTGAAATATTTCAGTACAAAAATTTCACTTCCCACATGCCCTTCACTAAGGATTGGCATCTTATGAATTTAACAACTGACATTTGACCGACCAATTGATTGATTGATTGATTGATTGATTGATTGATCAACTGATATTTGTTCATCAGAACATGGAAAGATTGGTTTATTTTCAGGGAACTCTCTACAGAATCAGAAAGAGTTGCCAGCTCTGCATTTCCAGAAAGTTATATCAAACAATGACATCCAACAGAAAAAATGTCTCCATCCCAGAAATATCTTAGGGTGAGGACATCCTGGTAGAAAATGTCATTTCATTGCAAGTTATTACTTAAAAGTCTACAAAGTTTGAAAACAAGTAAAATAGTTATAGCAATGTATATTAATAGATTTGCATGTTTACATTTTCCTGTTTTAAAGGCAGTGGACACTATTGGTAATTACTCAAAATAATTATTAGCATAAAACCTTACTTGGCAACGAGTAATGGGGAGAGGTTGACAGTATAAAACATTGTGAGAAACGGCTCCCTCTGAAGTGGCATAGTTTTCGAGAACGAGGTAATTTTCCACGAATTTGATTTCGAGACCTCAGAATTAGATTTTGAGAAATTCTCGAAATCAACCATCTGAAAGCACACAACTTCGTGTGACAAGGGTGTTTTTTCTTTCATAGTTATCTCGCAACTTCGACGACCAATTGAGCTCAAGTTTTTACAGGTTTGTTATTTTATCCATATGTTGAGATACACAGAGTGAGAAGACTGGTCTTTGACAATTACCAATAGTGTCCAGTGTCTTTAAGTTGGCTTTCCATTTGTTATCATAAATTTTACATTTTTATGAAAAGCACCTGGAAACATTTTTATAATAGATTTGAGGCTTGTATAAATATATTTCTTATAGCAAGACAAAAAAAAAGTGACATAAAAGACAAAAAGGCTTCAGAGTGTAATTTCGTCAATATTTTATTTCAAAGATAAAATGGTGTTGTACAGTCGATTATTTTTATATATTTTGGGGTCAAAAAGCACGAGATAAAAGTACAGCATTCGTGCACACTGCCTGCTGAAAAATGCACTTGTGATTCATAAATATTGATGTAACGAGAGACCATAGAAATAGAACACAGAGAATGCTGAGCTCAGTTGATGTCTGTGTCTGCTGTGCACGCCCTCTATGTCAAGTGTGGACATAGAGTATCAATACCATGTGACATGTCTGTATGGCAAAATAAACCAGATTAACCCTTTCAGCCCCAAGGGCGACTATAGTCGACTGTGCACTATACCCTGCTTGAGCCCCAAGGGCGACTATAGTCGCCCAAGATAACACACAACAAAGCACTCAAGCCTGGGCACAAAGGCCATTTGTTAAAAAGCTGTAGTTTTGTCCATGTTCACCCTCCATACCCAAGCTTACCATCATTGGAAAGAGAAAGATCGGATCTTTCCAGTGGCAGTAAAACAAAATAGGGTTGTTATTTGCAATTGCTTCAAATTAGAGTAGAAAGATCCGAAATGCAAAACGCCTACGGAGCGCCATAAGGTTGTCTGCAAAAAAGTGTTTGGGTTTTCAGAACACACTGAGGAAACAAGGACCAAGAACTTGGACATTGTTTGGCTGATTTCAATGTTTTTTGAATTATATGAAAGGAAATTCAATAAGTAAGACAATTTTTATTACTCATTATGCTCTAAAATAAAATCTTCAAGGTAATAATAGAGTTTGTAAAATCAAACTTTGAACACCAGCTTCCTGTTGTGTGAGGAAGTGTGCTTCACGCTTGAGTGGTCAAAGAACGTGGGCTCCAGCAGTTGTTTATGTCAAAAGAACTTGGGGCTGAAAGGGTTAACCAATGGGAAAGCTGGAATTTGCCATGCAGCTAAAATGGCAGCGCGCATGGCTTGCCTCAAGGCAGACATGCATTGATATCTACACATAGCATTCTCTGAGTTCTATTTCTATGCGAGAGACCTACTGTGTACAAGAGTCCATTTTTATTTAGAGGATAAAAGATGCCATACCTTCTCTGAAAGTTGAAACACTTCGTCACACAACAAATGCAATTGAGTAATTCAGTTGTCATATATATATCTATCGCACATGTTTCGCTAAACAACTTCAAGATGCCATAATTTTTGTAAACAACAAAATAATAAGAATCAGTTTGATCAGAGGAAAACAACAAAACAATAGGAATCAGTTGATCAGAGGGAACCAAAAAAAACAGATAAACGTATTGTGGGATATCACACAACAAATTATCATGTTTGTTGTGCTTTCAATAAATACAAATTTAAATAAAATAATTACGTGGAATCTTACAACTGTCTCCGATTCGTGAATGGACCAATCGTGAATGAATAAAATATCCCAATTGGTGGCTATGGCTAGGACTTTTGGTATTGCTAGAGCGTATTACACTTCAACACATGATGACGTGGAATCTAGCCGTAGCCGCCAATTTTGAGCTCACGTCAAGCGTATTTCACGGTGGAACTTTTGCTTGTGCGCATGTGTACTCCACGTTACTAGGCATTCTTCGCTTACACAGCTAGCCCAGAAATTTGGCGCTTGGAGAATGGTGATCGCAAGCACAGAATAGGGCAGTGAGAAGAGCCATGAAATTGGGCTCAGTGGTCATGCCCTGCACCCCACAAACAAAAAGATACAACACAACATTCCAAATGGCAGAAGTTTTTGCAAGGTGGCGTAACAAGACACTTTCATCATTATTTCTACTGCTGCGGAGTCGATTAAGGAATTCGGGAAACTACTTAGTTCTGAAAAGAACTGTCCTGCTTGTTAACTTACTACCTGGGGAGGTGGGAAACTGGTAGTAGGCCGGGACTGCTACTTTGGCTTGTTAATTGACTGCCTCGGAGCGAGTTCTTAATTGGTCTCTAGTTGATGTACGGAACCTTACATTTAAGCATTACGGAGCTAATGGTGTTGCTTAGAACATGTTAACTTCCTGACCATGCACTGCCTAACCACAGCACTCTAAAATGGGAAAAAGCTGATAATTCAAAATGTCCACATTTACAGCCTTGTGTTATAATTGGATTTATAAAGTTCACAGAAAGATCTGAATGGAAGTATTATAATTACCATAGGATTTTATACAGTACTGATCGTTCTTCAGTTGAATTTTTTCTTCAATCTCATTTGGGGGCAAGAGTTCTTAGCAAGGGGACCTCAAGCCAACCCCCCCCCTTCCCTCTTACGCCACTGCTTCCTTACATGTTGCAATGAGATTTTAATGTGAGGGAGTTTTGTTAAATTTCTGAGTGTGTGTACACAGTGGCAACTGGTCAATGCATTACATTTTCAGCTGATCAGCTCATTTCCTTCTGTTCGGTTTCTCAGCTGTGCTATAAATTTGTATATGCCTGATTACAGGGCAGAGCTTAATGGATCGGTCAAATCAAACCACCATCAAGACCTTTCAGCAGCTGCAACTATTCATTCAAACTATTGGCAATGCAAGCTTAACCCTCCTACTATCTGACCATTCAATAATCATCCACCAAGTTTTTGAATTATACACGTACTTGTAGATGCATTTTGCCAGTCTGCAATGTGGTGAATGCATCTACACTGTACTCAGTCAACACTTGTACTGTCTGATCATTCAAAATCGTCCACTACGGTTTTTAATTATAGATGTACTTTGCCAGCCAGAAATATGAAATGCACCTACACATACTCAATTTTGTTCACTGCGGATTTGAATTATAGACGCACTATACCAGCCTGCAAAATGATTTCACCTCACCATGTGGTGAATTCATGGTTCTTCATAGTTTCAAAAATGGCTGGTCAACTCACTGGCAAATGCTCCCGAGAGAGGGCAGGTCAATTGTATTTTTAGGACAACAAATCAAAACTTATACAAATGCCCATTATTCTTCAACTCCTAATATAAAGTGAGAGACAACTTTCAATTCTTTCAATTTCAAACTTCGTGTTTAAAATGGAAGCATCTGTTAATCTACAATTCTAAAAGGAAAACATTAAATTAATGCCCTCATTATTTGAGTTAATTAGTTATCTAATCTATTATACATCAATATACAACAATTGTTCTTAGGGGTAGCAGCTGTTTTTACAAGTGGGCAGTACATTGCGATTATCCCAATTCACCAATTCTGAATTAAGTGTGTGTGCGAGTTTCTACCCGTCGTGAAACCGAGGACTTTACCAAAAGGGATCCAGGTGGTTTGACAAACAGAGGATGTTTTCGCTTCGCCTTCGTGTACAAAAACAATGGGGACATCGCTAAAAACAAAAACTTAAGTCCAAACATCGGGATAACAAATAGAAGTCCTCAATTTACCAGGTCAACAAAAAGAAGTGTGGGGTTCCTACCCATTGAAACAAAAGAGATCCGGGTGTTTTGACAGAGCGAGGGACGTCCTTGCCTGCTTTTTTTTGTGTACAAAACCAATTGAGACGTCACTAAAAAAATTTGTCTAAACAATGGGAGAACAAAGGGAAGAGAAGTCCTGGATTCAATGGGTCGACAAACGTGTGGTTCCAACGGTAGGGTGTTTCTTGGCTTTTGGGATTGTTCTTGGAACTTAAGTCCAGTTTTAATAGCCAGCTGCAGAAAAAAAAAATCACATATAAATAAGATCAGATTCAGATTCTTAGAATGACTGCAAACTTTTACCAAGCAATCTTTTAAAATTATAAGTTCAGTTCCTATTTTTTTCTCTCCAGCACCACGAACACTACACCATGGCTTTAACATGCAGAAAACAGATTCCTTGTAGAGTCTGTCAGTCAGTCATGATGGAAAAAGCTTAATCCTGATCTAGTCCAGTGATCCAAAAGATGATCTGTGGATTACAGGGCGGCTACCGTCACCTGCTAAGACTGTGAGATTTCCTGAGAGGTGAATGCAATTTCTGGTGGCTGGGTAGATCGTCAAAGTAAGGGTGATCCAAAGCGTCTCCTAGAGTGATCCTCTTGGTAGGGTCATACTCCAACATGAGTTCAATTAAGTCAAACAGCAACCGATGCTCTTCAGAGCCCCGTGATCGTATGTAATGGTGGAGGGGCTTGCAGTTCTCACGGACGTAACGCCCGGAGGAGCTGTTCTTGTCCCAGTCCACACAGTTGCGGTAGAAGTATTTCTGCTTCCTGTGGAAGAAGAACGGCAATCTTTAATAATAATAATAATCGAAACAACAGTTATTGGGCAGATGTCACCTTTTGGAAGCTAGCCTTTTGTCAAGGTCTTCGTGGCTCAGACAAAGCTGCGTACCCGCGATGCGGCTGGAAAGGGAGACCACACGCACATGTGTGAGTTGCTTTGCCTTGAGGGCTTTCCAACTTGATTTTGCGGGGTTTGTGTGTTTTCTTTATTATTATTCATAAATTCATATGTTTTATGCATGTTCATATTTTTTATGCATGTAAGTAAAGTGCTGAAAGGTTTACCAATTACAATGCATGATAGTTTAATGGACGCTGACCCCATCGCGTATAATTGGTTTGGAATTTGGCTCCCCTAGGAGGGTAGGACAAAATATGGAAATAAAGACAAAGTTCAAAATTCCTGACAAGTTTTAAAAAGGTCTCATGGCTTTGCCACTCACGCCTGTGGTCTCCTATTCGCAGCTACACAGCTAACATAACCTAAGGTTAGAAGCAGGTCTACTATCCCCCTCGCATTTGTATTACATACAGGCCGAAATGCCTGAAAAGATATGGTGTGCGTCGAACTGCACAGTGCACATGCAGCACCTGAAATGTGCACTACACAGTAACACACAGGGGATCTGACTCCCATTTCATGTATTTTAATTTGTTTAATTCTGGTTGCCAAGCCAAGGACTCTCAGAAAAGCCAGACAAGGAAGAGGACAAGGAAGAAAGTTTCAGTTTTGTATGTGGGAGGAAAACCCAGGAGAATTATTCCAGGGAAAACCCACGCAAACACGTAGGGGACTGAAAACCCAATCCATATAGTGCCCCCAGCGGGATTTGAACCGGGGTCCTAGAGGTGGAAGGCGAGGAAAGATAACCACTACCCGACCTCCCAAAATGATGCAAGCAAGATTTAACATGTGATGACAGTCGCACATCATGTACACTTCATTAGGCATTATGTTTGGCCCTTGGACAAAAAGTAGTGCAATTTTATTGAGTACAAAGGCTGACATGCGTGGTAGAGCCTTTAAGAGACTTCCAGGCTATTCAATAACAATTTTGCTGGTTTTTCCGAGGGCCCCAAAAATTGGAAATCAGACGTAAGTAGGAAGAACATCATGCCTGACTTTATACATCCAAACTGCCCTCAGTTGAAATCTGGATGCCAGTGTGCGCACGCAATAGAGTACTAGTGTGTTTCTGGTTTGGTCAGGTTCCTGGTCAAGGTTCCTGGTCATGGTTCCTGGTCATGGTTCCTGGTCATGGTTCCTGGTCATGGTTCCTGGTCATGGATCCTGGTCATGGTTCCTGGTCATGGTTCCTGGTCATGGTTCCTGGTCATGGTTCCTGGTCAATATACCGCAATTGAAAACAAAATGTCCATAAAAAACCAACGCTTTTCATCTTTCTTACCTAGTTTTCTTGATCATCGACGATGGCAATGGACCAAGGATGACCTCCATCATTGATAAATGCTCTCTGTTGTCATGAGTCTAAGAAAAACAGCAATGTCGTGGGGAAGGTACAAAACTATTCTTTATCAAATTCAATAATGTCACTTGAGCGCAACTTGTTGGTATATCTTGCTCAGTGTTTTTCTTTTTTATCTAGTCTATTTTTGTATGTTTTGAGAAAACAGAATTAGCTGTTGCAAACTGCTTACCAACCAAAAGGACCTGCGGTATACATGCAAAAAAAGGTTAGAGGCCATAGTTAGAGTTAGAAAGACTCTGCTTGGCCCCGAAACGTCAGGCCACAACCTATTTTTTTGCATTTAGCCGACAGTAAAAACAAGCAAAAACATAAACAAAAACAAAGTGCAAAGTAAATAAAAAGAAAGACATTCCTTTTCATTAAAAATGTTAGCCCCCAGATGCTATCCAAGGAGAATGATTGACATCCCTTTTGTTGGTGGGCCCCTACATTTTGTACTATATTACTTTCAATCCCCTACAATTTGTTATACATTTTGCTTTGTATGCTGCCACCATGGCCACACCTATGGTCTGTGGTTTTGTGACTGTGAAGACTATTTTTAATCCTGATCCATCCTGGAAAGTGTGTCGACATCTGCTCCCTTTACATATGGGCTGATTAGAATCAGTCGAAAAAAAACAATGGTTTCAACGGTTAAAGGGAAGTCACCAGTCCCGTTTAACAGTTTGGGAAAATAAATGTAGATGCACAACCCTAGTTTCTTGAGGTCAGACCACTCACCTGGAACAATGTAAACCCTGTGTAAAGTTCAAATACAATAGCACCAATGCTCCACACGTCACATGCCTGATCCCAACCCAATTCTGTCAAGAAATACATCAAGAAATGGCAGTGAGCACAGAAATAATATGGAAGTTTTGGGATAGCCACTTGTGACATCCGTGCTAGTGGTCGATACTAACATGTTAGTATCCACCACTTGCACGGACGTCACAAGTGGCTACTGTCTGCCTATGGTCTACAATTCATGGGTGAGAGATAATATAATATAAGATAAGATAAGATAAGATAATTAATATAAGATAAAAACTGTATAATCCCATACGGGGGAAATTGAAACTGGCCTCGATACAAACAGTTCAGACAAAAACACTACAAATTACAATAAACAGAAGGCAGATGGATAAATGGAAAGAGTGAATGACAACGAGAATAATATATAAAAGGTAGGGTTTAAAATATTCTAAAGTTTTTTATATACAAGGTGAGTATGAATAAGAGGTAGTCCATGAATCTGAGGACTCAGAATAGCACAGATATTTTAAATCATCGAGAGTAATTGTCGACAAAAAAGTCTGAAACTAAATTCCAAATTTTAGAAGGTATTTTTGAAATGATGTCACTTCCACCTTTAGGTAAACCCTGGGAGTTATAGATTTCAAGGAGCTTTTAGGAACAGTATCCACAGCATTAGAGAAGTGTATCAAGGAGCAGGATTTCTTTATGTGTACAAAAATATATCATATATCTCCTTACCTAATAATACTTCCAATGCTCTGTAGTGTCTTGTAGAGACAATGGTGCTATGATGTTCGTGCTCAAAGGTTGCTGACCCGAAGTCAATCAGACGGATATCTGAGCTCCTTACGGTCTTCTCATCCCGCTTCTGTAAGGTAACAAAGTGAATGCTTACTGGGGAGGAATAGGGCTGCTTTGTTGAAAGATCAACTCTCCAATAGCACTCTGCATTAACAAGGTCACTTTTGCTCATAACGTCCCGATGACAGACAAACTTTCCACCACTCGATCACCGCTTCGGCGCGCTAGACAGCAGTACAGTCGCTGTCAGATACGGCCTAAGATACCAATTCAGATACGGCCTAAGTGCCGTGAGTGTCTTGCACCCTTCCAGTACCTGCTGCTATTTACAGGATTGGAAATGACCTCTTGCCACCAGCACCGGTCTAGCGGTTAAAACATCAGGGCCCAATTTCATAGAGATGCTTAAGCAGAAAATAGTGCTTCAACAAAATTCCTGCTAAGCAAAAATGAACAGGATGCCAGTCACCAACGGTACATGTGACATGGTATTTTGGCTGGTAACCTAAATCTGGTAAGCATAATCCTTTGATGCTTAGCAACTTTTTGGTGCTTAAGCAGCTCCACGAAGTTGGGCCTTGTCCTAGACTGTGGAGGCAGAGCTTCAACATTTGTGATCTTGCAATCAGGGAGATTTGAACAACAATCAGGGAGATATCTCGAATTACATTCAACAAGATAGGGACAAAGTTTCTAAGATCAGGGAGATTATCAAATCTGTGAAGGGGGTTGGTTAATTTTCAGGGAACTTTCTGCAGGATCAGGAAGTGCTAGCAGCTCTAGTGGAAGTTGTGGGTTCGAATCCCACTCATGCAGCCTGTGGATTTTTCCCCACAGGACTTGGACAATACTGTATAAGACAGTAATTTACAAGTCAAGATCACATATTGGTGAAAGGTAAATTAAAACTATTATCCCCGATGCAATCATTATATTTTTAAAACCAGTTTGTGACCGATATATTTCACACCCCCGTCAAAACGTTGGAGCAACAAAAACACCCACTCTACATGAGGTGCCACCAGTTGTGCTTGAACTTGTTCCTTGTGGTTCATTACTTGACATTTAAACCTGTTCCTATCACATACCTTTGAAGGGTTATAATGGATGTCGTAGTCTGAGCTGACAAACAGGATGTTCTCTGGTTTGAGGTCAGTATGGGCTAACTTCATATCATGCATGACTACAAACAGATAAACAAACAGCACTCATTAGAAATGAATAGTTCAAAAAAGTTGCATCCCCTTAAGGTGATCCCCTGGCTGCCGCTTCCCAGGTTGTATCGTAAACTTGGGTGTGATCCCTGGCTATACGGCAGTTAAAAGATGTATGGCTTCTGACTGGCACCTCCGACAAAGATAGTGACAGATTACAGAGACTGCAAACATAGGGCTAGATAGCTCAGTTGGTAGAGCGCCGGCACGTTAATCGGGAGGTCGTTGATTAAACTCAATTCAATTTTTCTTTGTTCAACCCCAAATTATTTAAAAACAAATAAGAGACACTTAAGTTGACAGGCATACTTCCAAGTGCGAGGGAAGACGTACAAAAGGCAATGTCGTATAGGCTCTATGCCTAGTGGGCTAACATCTTTGGTTGCACACATGAAAAAAATCAATGTACTTTCTACTTCTTTGTGTTTTTATCAAAACATAATGCCAAAGAGCAAATACAGTGTAGTGCCTTGTTCAAGGGCATAAGTGCCACGACCGGGATAAGACATAATTTAACAAAAAGGCTTAGAAAGTACTAAAGCAAGTAGAGTAAGTCAAAGTAACACCACGTGAACAACATGTCCCAGACTGCTCACCGAGTCCATTTGTAAAACAGAATATTTACTGATTGTCTGAGATTGTTTGTTAAAAAATCTGAAATCAGTCTTTATATAGAAAGCTTGCGCGGTTAGTCTTGTGGATTTTTCTCCAAAATTTCAAGCCCTGGTTCCAAGCATTTCTCCCTACTAGACTCACATTTGACTGCGTAGCATAACTGATAAGCCATGTGTCGGACTTGGTCTATAGGATATGGAAGATAGTTGTTCTCCTTCTGCAAAAAAAAGAAGGAAAAAAAAAATAAATAAAGTTACCTCAGAAGTACAAATGAACTACATCATCGTCTTTCAGAATGGCAAATTCATTCAAATCGTCTAACAATCAAAAACAGGCATGATATTTGGCAAATGCACACTGGACCTCAGGTCAGAGGTCAGTGATTTTGGCATCGGGCCAGTAAACTCATGACTGGACTAGTCACATCGGGCCAGTAAACTCATGACCAGGACTAGTCAAGCAGTACTCTGCTTTTGTTCAAATATTGACTTTCTGTGTGATGACGGCAATGCATAAGGTCCATACGGATTTTTCAAAAATAGAAACATGTATACTTTATCAAAGGTTTCCTTAAACTGTATGATGCACCTACAAGGTGTAGAATATGGGAGATTTAGCTACGCTAGGTGGAAGCAGACATACCATGTGAACTTGTATTGTTTACCTTCTCGGCCTAGCAAAAAAAAGGTTTGTTTCCTGTATCATGCTGGAAAAACAAGTTATTTTAGGTCGGGAAAAAAGTTGTAGGAAAAACGCACATGTGCACACCAAAAACAAAGTTTATTGACCATGTAGAAATTTACCTGCAAGCAATTGTTTTGTTATTTACTTATTTTGCAGAATGGGATACAAAAGAATTCTAACATTTTCATGCAATCATTGCCCAATTTCATAGAGCTGCTTAAGCACAAAAAGTAGCTAAGCACAACAAAATTATGCTTACCAGAATAAGGTTACCAGCCAAACTACCGTGTCACATGTACAATTTGTGACTAGTATCCAGCTGATTTCTCTTAGCAGAAAATGGTTAAGCAATATTTTCTGCTTAAGCAGCTCTATGAAATTGGGCCCAGATGATTAACAAAATAATACTAAATCAGAAAACAAATATATTTTTGGGGTATGCCTCATTCTGTTTATGCACAAATTGTCTCAAAGGTCTACTACTGTGTGGACTTACCAAGAAATCAAATACACTGAGACCAAGTACCTCAAAGGCCAGACACATGTGACCATGATAGTCAAACCAGTCTAGCATACACACACATAAACTGCAATATAATCAGAAAAAGAGAAACATTAATACCAATGAGATGCCAACACAGACTGTGCACGTCTCACGCGTAATCACACATTAGGACCCGTTACAGCGCGAGAGTAATTCCTTCACGCATTAAAGCGATGTACGTGGGATTAACGTGGTCCAAAAAATGTTTGAACACGCGCAAGACTTGCAGAGTCTATTTCAAAATACAGACCCCTAGAAAATGCCACCTTTTTCTGACACTGCTGAGTGATAGAGCGATTCAGTCAGCTCAGCCCACCGCAGAAATTATCTACTAATATTGCTCAGGCAGACAGACAAAGCGCCCTCAATCATTTTAATGCATCTCACTTTTGTTGGCACACACAGTCGCAACTATAGGAATGTTCAGTGACAAGCTTAAAGGTATTATACAGAATTGGTAGAGCCGATAGTCGCAGATAGTGTTCATGTTTTGTGTGATCAACCAGATACATGAAACAACAAACCTTATTCTGTTGTGTGAGTCAGGAGAAAAGGGTTAAAAAAAACAGCATATTTTCAGCATATTGTCCTTAACTTTAGGTTTAACAACCAAAATCAGCTGATTGCATTTTGATAAGGTTTTCAGATACAGTTTTCTCAATATGATTTCATTTCAGGAGGAAATATTTCACAGACAAAATGGTTCTAGTATGAACTTCATAATCAGTAAGCTTTCTGACTAAAACCTTACCAATCCTGTATAATACCTCTAAGCCTAACTCTATTTGGTTATTTCCCAAGGTCCTTACTCACTCTCACAAAATCCCCCCCCCCCCCCTCTCCGAATGGTAACTCAACACCTAAACTGTTGGACTCTGATTATGGCAGAATGCTTTATCCCATGCAAAGCATCTATCGTTGCTGGCAGTGTTAAAGGAACATTACAGAATTGGTAAGAACAAAACTTGTAAAATATTCTTTTTGATCACAGATTTACATAAAACTTACACGGTCTGATGATGATGATAGTAGAAAACATCCCTTGAAATATTTCTGTCTGAAATGCCATATTTGGTGAGAAATGAATAAACTAATTTTTCGATTGGAGTTTATCGCTCAGTGAGCGTTTTATTCATTTTGTTGTATCTACATGTATATGATTTCATGCAAATGTGTAATCGGTTTTTCACTATTTTCTCGTGACCCAGATGGCCGATCGATCTCAAACTTCTACAGGTTTGTTAGTTTATGTATATGGTGGATTACATAAAGTGCTTACACTGCCAGCAACTGTTTTGTTAGCAAAAACCAATTCTGTAATGTTCCTTTAAGTCCTCAGGCCAACACAATCAAACAAAATGTCCAGTTGGGTTTTGAGTAATAGGCGACAAGGGAAACTGACTGGGTAAATTTTATATAATTTTGAGTTGAACCAAGAAAACTTGACTAGAGCAGGACTTGAACCTGCGACTTCCGGATTAACATGCTGGCGATCTACCAACTGAGCAATCTAGCCCTAATGTTGGCACTCTCCCTGGATCCAACGTCCAGTTGGATCTTGATGGACTGGGGTAAATGTAGTTAGGGTTAAAGATGGGTCCACCGTTATTTATTGTTTTTTCTCCCCCTTAAAGCTATGTCACGATGTATAAGTACATGTAAATGTAAACTTTAAAACAATTTAAATAGGTCCCATCATTTTGGCAAAGTAGCAAAAAAAGATTTTGCCAGGATTGTCAGTTTGTATGCAGAGTGAGCTTCTTACCTCTTGCCATCCGGATCTCTGTTTAGTAACTTAGTTAATACATTGATCTCCAGCTTAGCTGCTTCTGTGTACTTCTCAATATTCTTGATCACCTTCAAGGCAATGTGATTATCCCTATGGGGTTTGACATAGGAAACATAGGATGTTATTCACTGATGTTGGAGTAGGACTGGGGGAAACAAAATTTCAAACTTCACAGAACTTCTACTCAGTCATGAAAAGAATCTCTTTAAGTTCTAAAATGAACCGGTTGTGGTGGTTCTGAAAAGAACGGCTTGTGGTGGTTCTCAAAAGAACCGGATGTGGTGGTTCTGAAAAGAATCGGATGTGGTGGTTCTGAAAAGAACCGGTTGTGGTGGTTCTGAAAAGAACCGGTTGTGGTGTTTCTCATGAGTACCAATGGGGAAACAACTCAATGTTTTTCCTGATGACGATCTAAGTATTGAGTTGTTAGAACCACCACAACTACACGGACATAAAGAGATTATTTCTATGTACATGGTGATACCGCAAAACTTACTAGAAGGTATCTCCACCACAAAAAGTTTAAAATCCTACTGACAAGCACGCAACTGCAGTGTCAAAAACAAGGGGAAAGTGCAAGGCAAAGAAAGACTTAGAACCCTGTATTTCAAAATAGTTTGGCAATATTTTCTGCCTAACAAGCTTTATAAAAGAATTACGTCTTGAGGTAGGGACACTCTTGAGGAAGAACAGAGGGATGGAAATAATGAAAGGAAGAGAAGCGGATGAATAAAGATGTGACTCACTCTGATTGTAGATCTTTACACTCTATCACCTTCCCAAATGTTCCTTCCCCGAGCGTTCCAATAACTTCATCTATATAATCAAACATGAGGGATGGAGAAAAAAAGGCAAAATCGTCCAGCATTAGAATGTTTCTTCAATAGAGTTGGCAATGATGCATTAGTTGAGCAAAGTAGGAAACGGAAACACCTCCAAAATGGACAGTAAGCGGCGGACAGTGGGAGGGGGATGGCAAAATTTGTATTGAACCACTTAGCGGAAAATGAGTTATATTTTCACTAACCATTTATGCTAAGCAGTTCTACAAAAGTGTGCACGAAATGTGAATTTAGAGACCACAACCGGAGATAATGCAAACTATTAAAAGGCATTTTTAACAAGTTATTCCACAATTTTTTCCATCATTTGTGGCCATTTGGGAGACTCTTGGCCCCCAAAAGACAACTTCAAAGACACATACTGTTTCTGTGTTGAGTTGAACAAACCTTTTACAGTGGTAACACTTTGTTCATCTTTGACCATTACCCTTTTTGGGGAAATAAAAGATTTTTCTGTAATTATTGTTTTGGGTAATTTTTTACAAAATTTACACGATTGTGTGATTATTGTTTTGTGTAATTTTAAGTGTTTGTGGAATGTTGAGAATTTTAATAGATCAAGTTACAAACAAAGAGGCCATTTAATACTTTGCATTGTTGCTGAACAATGATTAAATATAAACCGGCTACAAAATGTATTTAAATATGAGATACACACAGAGAGAGAGGAAAAGCTTGGACTTGCTAAATAACTTTAAACTATCTGCAATTTTAAAAATGTAGACAGCATATCTGACGACTAAGAAATCTGTCATGTTGAATTTTAGTCACCATAAAAATGTCTGGAACATACACAAACACACAAAATTCAGTTAGAGGTAACATACGTGTAAAAATTAATGGGATGTCTAAAAAAAAATTAAAATCATTATAAAAAGAGAATAAAACAAAGCCTTGAATGGTGAAAAGTTATTGCATAGTTGATATTTGTACATGTATGTCTGAGCGTTTGACATTGTAAACAGGAGTTTATAAGGCACTACGTAAAAAGATTACGGAGCATTTGAGACTGTACATCTTGCTTGGAGGACGTCCCCTGGACGGTACACGAGGTGACCCTCCTCATCATCAATCACGCCTCGACCTTTGACCTCCTCTCTATGACTCCGCCCCTCATCTCTTGTACTCCGCCCTTCTTCTCTACGACTTCTCTGTACAACCCCAAAGCAAAGCAGCGCCAACCACATCAGGGCAACCACATCGTACGACACAACACCGGTGGGAGTAGGCGCAGCAACAGGAACAGCGGCGAGGTGAGGATGATGTTGGAATGGACAGGTGTTCGATCGGCAATAGATTCGTAGTTGGTACCACAGGTTGTTTTCGTGTAATGCGCCCGACAAACGGGTGGTTGTGGTACATAATATAGAAATAAGACAAGGATGCAAAACGGCACACAAAATCTTTGTCAATCCAATGATTATGTGTAGGATCAGACAAAAATGATCACAAGGGAGATTTCTTAAAAATACAAAAAAATCAAGTTTAGAAGTCCGTTCCCTCGGTTATCCATATTACAACTATCAAGTAATCTAATCCTGTAGATTGCAACTGACGTGCCAGTTTGGGTTCTTTTCTCTACTTTTAAGTACATTTCCACTCAAGAAAATGTAACCACAGACAGGTGGCAGTAGTTATTTCAAAGAGCATTTAATTTGTGAAAACAAAATAATAAGTATTGCGAGAGTTTGAAGGGAAAAAAGTGCTGTTGGCAAATTAAGATATTTGTCATATCAATTTTGGCAAAAAGTATATCGCCCCTAACAGGTTCTCTTTTACTCTGGGCTTTAACACCTGGTGTCAGTTTCGAGTGAACACTTGAGCAAGGTGCACAAAATATAGTTGCCATATAGGGCCAATCTAGTACATCAACCAAAAAATATTTGGGGAAGATTTCACAATTATGTGAATAATGACCACATGGCATAATAGTGAGGATTTGAACTCCACTGGGAAGACTACATAAAATATTTCGTACAGATTCTGCCGAACTCTGCTACAGGATTGGCCCGTTAAATAACAATTCAAATACCAGGGCAGGCCTCGAATTAACAACAGCAACCCACGGCAACTGCCTAACGTGTAGGTGCTCCTTGCTTTTATTTTTTTTCCTAATCCAAGTGCACTTTACCAGGGAAAAAAGTGCCTTGCCTAGAGCTTCAAGACCTGCCCAGGAAATCTGCATACACTGCACGTGCCCTGTTATCATATATTGGTAAAAGCCTAGAAAAAAAATACACCACAGGTTTTTAAGGCTGTGCACACCATTGGTATTTTTCCCAAACCATCAAAGACAATTCATAGTTTCACTTTAATGTTTCAAACAAGTTTTTGAAGGACAGTTAAGTACTGAAGTGTTAAAGTTATAGCATCTTTTTTTTCACACATGCAACTTTGTAATAAAGAGGGGGAAAACAAATTTTAAAAGATACAGCCTAAAAAAGAACAAAAACTTTGTCAAGTGCTTTTTAGTTTTCTAGAAAAACTAATAGTAAAGAGAGGGGAAAAAAACAAACAAAAGAACACCCCAAACAAAAACTGGGGGAAATCAGCGAATTAGCTCAAGTTGTACGCTTGCTTTTGAGGAGAAAAATGCTTTTTTTTTTTTAAATGTTCTTTGTAGACCCAAGGAGTAAAAAGAAAAACTCATATTTTCATGGCTTGAAGTTGAACTCCTTAGGTATCATTTAATTTGAGGGGGGGAAAAAAAGTAAAAACTTTGGCGAATTCTTCCAAAAGTGTACACCTCCTTTACAACCTTCAAAACATGCGAGAAAAGCAGTTGGAGCTCAACGGCATCTGCATGTTCAAGGTACTGTCTTTTTCAGATGAAAACATAAAGAAACCATATTTTTTTGCCAAAGTAAATGAAGCAATATTGGTAAGTTTTAAGAAAATGTAATTAGCCCTGGAACTGTTGACATCTGTTAATTTCTGGAGTGATTTTTGTTGAAATCCATCTACTTTTCTTAGTACGAGTCTTTGCCCTAGAAACCATCACTTAAGCTTGCGTCTCAGTGATTTTAAACCAAGAATAATCTTTCATTAAATTAATGTGAAAAACTATGTTGTTCTCGACATACATAAACTAAATGTAGGCGTTTTTGAAATAGTTCTCAATCAATCTGGTTTCCATGGAAAAGAAGTAACATTTATGAATCGCTTAAATCAATTCTTAGTAAACATTGTTTGGGATAATGCAGAAAAATTAACCCCAATGAAATCTAAGCTCTTCATAAATGCTGCGCTCGCACTCAAATCACAAACATATCTAATGACAGTCACAGTGATAAAGCTACGACTGTTTCATGGATGAGATACTGACCCCTGATGATTTACTGTGCGTGTGATGACGCCGGTGTTTCCTGTGGCGCCTACTCCTCCTATACTCATCACTTCTGTGGTAGTCGCTACTTTCCCGGTGGAAGTAGTAATCCTCCTCGTAGTATCCACCCCCTCTGGGCGGCGAGTCTCTGTAGTCGTAATCGTGGTAGGGGTCATGGTAGTGTTGTCTTCTTAAACACGCAGAGTAAGATTGTTCCCTCCTCCTCTCCTGGCTGTGAACGTGCAACGGATACAGACAATGTGGTCAAATTAACACTTTGTGAACTGAAACCACACAACCAGAGTGAATATGGCATTTTCCAAAGATTTTTTAGCCGAGGATATCTCTCGACAAATAATGTAAATGAAGTTTTTCTTTTCGGCATATGTGACAGTAAAAGTCACTGACCGACTGATCATTGACCCTTTACTCTTTAGAGTTTGGGACCAACCAGTTTGTAATTGCCACAGGTAAGTGGACACTTCCTTCAGACTAAAAACTAAAGGGTTCACTAAATACATGCTAACCATTGTTAACTACATAGAGTACAGGCCTTGCACATTTTTCCCGTGGTATACGGGATACATGACCTCTCCTGGGTAACTACAGTGCGCCCTGAACAGTTTACTCTAGCCTTTGTCAGGCCATCATGGCTTTGACAGCTTTGTAAACAGTGGAGCGACTGAAACGAGAGACCATGCGCGCGTGGTGAAGCCACGAGGGCCTTTTCCAACTTGTTTGTGGTTTTTGTAATGAATTATTCATGAAGTATGAAGTGTGTTATAATATGCACTTCTGATTGGTTTGGACTTTGGCTACCGTTTCGGGTAGCAAAAGTCGAGATTATAAAAAAACACATAAGAAACCGCAAACAAGTTGGAAAAGGCCCTTGTGGCTGCGCCACTCGCGTGTGTGGTCTCCCATTTCAGTCGCTTGGCATCGCAGCTCCAAGACACGAAGGCCTTGACAAAAGGCTAAGTTTACCCAGGAGAGTCATTTATGCTGTGTATCATTTGAAAAAAGGTCAACAAGTTTTTCAGTCATCGACACTAAAACTACTGGCCTCCGGCCTGCGGTCCAGTGTAAGATTCCAGCCCTGGTTTTGGCCAGGAACCTCCCAATATCTAGAACATGCTTATGCCAGCATACCATTACCCCTCTTGCTGTCTGACCATTCAATACCATTCAAGTGGTTTTGAATGATAGATAAACTATGCCAGCCTGAAATATGATACCATGAGGGAATGCATGTACACAGTACACAGTTAGTTCTGTGCACAGTTGTGCCACCGTACACAACCTTGGCAGTCGAATGGTTTCAAATGGTTGGTCAACTCACTGGAAAATGTTGCCAAGAGTCACTGACAGTAGGAGGGTTACAGAACAAACATTTTACATGTATGTTGTGTCTTCCTGTATTATTTGCATGTTCGATACTTTGTAAGATTGTAACTTCAAATAATTTGAAGCAATTATACAAGGTACCACAATGTATGCGTAGAAAACCAGCATCAAGGAAGAGGCATTCAAGACGTCCTTTTAAAAAACAGGAAGTACCAAGTTTCTCACTGTCAACGCCCTAAAATAAAATTGACAGATTGAGCAGGGTGTCCCAATTAAAAAGGCAGCATCCAAAGGCAAGACACCCCTGTGGTGAACACTACGCAACCCATGTGAAGTATGGTTAGCTCATGAACTTTCCTGAATGTAAAAGGGCACTCTCATTATTTACATAGTAGGAATATCTGAGGGAATATTTTAAGATAAGACCCAAGGCAATGACATGATTGAAACCCATGGCCCACATGAAATGCTTCCCTGAAATTCCTGACAGCCTGGAGTGGAAGGGTATAATCATCATGTGCTTAGACCGCACCAAAGTGTTAATTGACATGGGTTGTGCTTCCTAAGGTTCACTGGATATCCACAATGCTCTTTGCTAGACATATCATGGATATTCAGACGGTGGGGAGTGACTGATATCGATGGACTCATCATATAATGACACATGACCCAAAATGATCCAAGCTGCAAAAAAGGCCTGATACATGTACATGTACTACATTCTTAATCTTGTAAAGGCAAGGCAGTTTTTCATTAAAATAAAGGGCACCTCTATGAGTGAAATGTTAATTCATCTACTTGAACATTTCAAGGGGTACCTAGACAACGAAGGGCATTGAGGCAACATTGAGGTAATTGCCTTTGTTGCCTCAATGAATAATTTATCAGGACTACATGTATACCCAGGCCTGAATAACATGGAGGCCACGGCCTCTGTTGCCCTTGGTCTTGGCCTTGGTGCCCCTTGAGAAGTTTCCCATAGACTTTAAGTTTTTCCCCAATGAAAGTGCCCTTCGCAAATTGAAAATGGCTTTGCCCTATTAAAGCTGAAATTCCAGGCTTGATGTACATGGGTACATGTGCAACATGTATCATCTTGATTAAGGCAGGCCCGGAATTTCCTCTTTGAAGGGGCAAAGCCATTTTGATTTTGCAAAGGGCACTTCCATTGGAAAATCTTCCAAGTCTATTGGAGTATTTTGAAGGGGCAGCGAGAGCCAAGAGGCAAGAGAGGCCAATATGGTCTTTGTGGACATGTTATTTCAGGCCGACTGTATTGGAATCAAAGCTCGATCTACATTATGATAACCACTAATAGGGAACATTTGCACATGGTTCAGATTTTAAATGTTTTCTAAATACATGGTGTAGCTGTGTTTTCTCCCCTTTTTCTAACATCCATTGTCTGTCTTAACTTTGAAAAGCAAATCTTGTCTTTTTCGTCACATGCCTCTAAGACTAAGAACGAACATTTGTAAGTCACTTTAAAAAAACAAAAACCTTTAAAGGAACATTACAGAATTGGTTTTTGCTAACAAAACAGTTGCTGGCAGTGTAAGCACTTTATGTAATCCACCATATACATAAATTGACAAACCTGTAGAAGTTTGAGATCGATCGGCCATCTGGGTCACGAGAAAATAGTGAAAAACCGATTACACATTTGCATGAAATCATATAGATTCAACACATGAATAAAACGCTCACGGAAAATTAGTTTATTCATTTCTCATCAAATATGGCATTTCAGACAGAAATATTTCAAGGGATGTTTTCTACTATCATCATCATTAGACCGTGTAAGTTTTATGTAAATCTGTGATCAAAAAGTATATTTTACAAGTTTTTTTCTTACCAATTCTGTAATGTTCCTTTAACAATTCCCCTTTACCATTAATTTACAGATAGTAGTGCGCTGCATTTATTACTGTTATCATAAACAGCCAGTTGAAGTTTGTGCCCTGTCCTTGGCACACTAGTCAATTCCTTTGAAATAAACAATACACAGGAAAACTAAACCTTCCCTTGTGGTTTTGAACAGTTTCTCAACCATCAGTGAGTGCTGCTACATTATTTGATATAGCAAAGGTCAAGGGTTGAGTTTATTGTTCAGTCAGCCATATACAGAAATCAAACAATGGTTGCATGTAAAGTACTAGTGGTGCGTTAAAAAAAAAACATTTCAAAGTCACACATCGGCCCTCTTTGGAGGTTTTTATTTCAGAGTTGTGGGGGTTTTACACCAAAACACAGACCTGGAATTTGGAAGACTTTTTTGTTTTTGTAGCTAGGAAATTGTGTTTTGATCGTAATTAAAGTGTGATGTCACAATACAAATCCTTCTGGCAATACTGACAGCTCATCTTTAAGATGAGTCTCATTGCCCTGTAGACTCTCATCTTTGAGAGGGCAAAGCAATTTGCAATTTTGCCAAAGGGCAGGACCATTGCAAAATCATCAAGTCTACATGGGCAACTTTTGAAGAATGGGGCAGCATGTTTTTGGATGAGCTCATGTACAATGTATCCAACAGTTTTCATGAGAAATGTATTTCAAAACTCACCTGAACATTTCATGACAAGGCGTTTCTCTTCTACATTGAAAAATGTATAACAAGTAACACATTTAAGAGCCCCTTTCGCATCAAAACTTTCTGGAATCTTTGCTCTACAATATATTTGGAACTTTATCTGGAGTGAGTTACTGAAGTGTAATGCTAGTACCCTTCCTCTCCTTATCAAAATCAAACACCATATTATGGGAACTCAACTCAACACCTTAACTGCTGAACTCCGATTATGGCGTTATGCCTGATCCCTTGTAAAGCAATTATAATCACTTTGCTTGTGCAGTTCTCAGTTCCACTCGTCTCAAACTTCAAGAAAATCTTCACTGGACCTAAGGTCTCATAGCTCAGAACCTTCACAGGATCAGAAATAGCATACATGTACATGTAGTTGGAAAAAAAACACTAGCCTGCAGGGCTTGTTCTGTTGTAGGATTACTGGCCAAGTGCTAAAATTAGTGGGCTCTGGCCAGGTGTCCAGTGGGTATTTAAGCCCTGTGGTCGACTGGCCAAATGCTAAAATTACCATACTCTCACCAGTGATCCAGTGGGTATTTGAAGCCCTGTGGATGCCTGGCCCAATGTTAAAATGATTAGACTTTGGCCAGTATTCCAGTGGGTATTTCAAGCCTTGTGGGTTACTGGCCCAATGCTTAACTTACTTGACCCTACGCCCATGGTCCAGTGAGTGTTTCAAACCCTGACTATGTAAAAAAACATTAGAGTTTTTCATACATACCTTCGTGACCTGTATCTATGCGACCCGTACTCATCACCATAGTAACCCTTGCAGGGTGTGGCCCTTCTCCGTCTGTGTCTATAATGATTGGAGTACCTACTAGTTGAACGTTGTCTGTGATGTGAACGAGGCATCTAAAAATAACAACAATGAATTATGAAAGCCTCAAACTAAAAATGATAACGTGGGAAGGGGCTAAATCCCACCGCTTCCCTTTTATGAATTTAAGTCACATCAGGGTGAATGTTTGTCATAGTGACTCATGAAATTAGTAAAAAGGTGGTAATTGTATTTGGTACCTTTCTTTAAATGTTTTTGCTGATGTGGAGATACATACAAAAACAATACTTTGTCATGTCCCGCGTAAATGTTTTTTTTAAATGAAAAATAGTGTAAGAAAGAGAATAATAATTGACAGAGGAAATCGGCAAGATTGCCTTAGCTTAGGTCAAGTAAAAACAGAGGGATTGTCCCTGCTCGCATCCTTTTATGAAACTGCGTCTTTTTTATCCATTTTCAAACCCCCCCCCCAACACACACACACAAAATCCAGCAAGTTACATGGCTCTTTCCTCCTTCAAAAATAAATAAATAAATAAATGAAACATAAAAATTCCTTCATACCCCTCTTCTTGAAAAAGAAAAAGGGCGATCAACTGGTGCACTTTGTTTAATTAGGCCTTAAATGTAATTACAATTCACAAATAAAAATTGTTGGCCCTAAAATGTTAACTCTTTAGTCTAAGATTTTAATAACAAATCTTATTCCAAATTATTGTTATTAAATCAATATTTCAAAAACTAATGTAAGCACCCTCCCACCTCCTTGCACTAACACTTTTTACTTAGTAATTAGTTTTAAGTTTTCTATCTTGGGTCCACTATGCAGGTCTGCTTCGAAGCTATACCTGCGCCTCCGCGGAGTCGGGGTCACAGACAGTACTACGCCGGCACCGCATTATTTTTGCGTGTACCTGTATTCCATAGTTACTCCATTTTTTTTTAATATCTTTAACATTTAGGAAATAAACTGGGGAATAAATTAGGCTCCCAAGGATTTTTTTTTTTGGGGGGGGGGAGTAAAATCTTACGATAGCGTTTCAAAATTTGTACATTCGCCGGTAAAACTAAAATATCCACTGCCTTTAATAAATAATAATGGACTAACAATAACTATTATAGAAAGTAACAATTAACAACAGTGGCAATACAAAAAATACCATACCAAATACCATTCATTTTCATCGACAGCAACACCAATTGATAGACTGACACAGACACCTAACAACACTACGACTACAGTACACTACAGTTTAGACATTAACCCTAAAGACCCCAAGTCCTACAATATCCTCATTGCCAAAGTGCAGGATTGCGAAGGATTTGGGCTATTAGGGATCTGCAACACAGGAGGATTGCAAAGGGTTTGGGCTAAAATGAGTTTTTGTTTGGATAGGATTTCGCAGGACTTGGGCTATTGGGCTGTTTTTACATAGGAGGATTTTGAAGGTTTTAGGTATTATGCAGCTTAGCCAAAATAGGATTCTGAAGGTTTTGGGCTTTTTTGACCTTTTTCGACTCCCTAACTTCTGTCTCAAAAGGATTTTGAAGGATTTGGGCTAATGTATACTTACAATAAGTTGAAGGATATCGAAGGATTTGGGCACTTCAGGTTTATGACAACTTTAATCTGAAGGATATCGAAGGATTTGGGCAGTATGCCTACCCAAGGGTCTAGTCTGTTAGGGTTAAACTGGTAAATTTACACTCTGATTTTGAACTTGTACATCTTTGTCTATGTGTCTATCTGTCCATGATCTGTCTATCCCTTCATTTCATCGGATCGGTCCGACAGCTGGGCAGCCACCGCACCACCACCGGGCCCGGCCCCACGGCACGGCGACCATTTCACTCGATTCGTAATGACCAAAAACACAATCTTATTTCAGTAAATAATTACTTATTTATCACAATGGGCGAAACAGTGGCGGTCGGATGCGGCATATTTTTCCATTGTGTCATTACATATACTGAGAAAATTGCGACAGGCAGAATGTTTGGGCCATTCTGCCGGCCGGGACAATTCTCACGGCACTTACACGGGGCGCCATTTACATTACATCCAAATTACAAAGTCTAGACGTTTGCAATGCCAATGCAACTAAATTAACGGAATCAAACAAAAAAAACACTTTTGTTAAACATATAAATACTTACCGTCGCAGTGAGGAAATTCCTCACTCTGTCAAGAATATACTCCACGACCGAGGATTAATTTATACAAAGGGTAAAAACGTCAGCGCAAGGCGCTTTGGCATACACATTCACAGCCAAGTTCTGCCGCTTTTGGCTTTCAGTTTTTTGATCAACGCGTAAATTCCGCTGTGCACGCACAATATGATAGGCATGTACCTTTACATGTACATACACATGTGTATATTGGATCATACATTAAACGTATGCAGTCTCACACTCAGTAAGTGTGACATTGTCAAAGCCTTGTTCTGATTGGTTATAATTCTGACGACATCAAGGCAATAACTCACTAGAGCCAATAGAATGGGGTCTCTTAAAAAGCACACGTAAGCCAAATTCGGCTTAGTGTTTCGAAATTCATGCTTGAAGTCTCAAAAATAAACAAATAAAGATTAAAATAGTAAGAAACGCGATAGATTTCCTTTTATAAATACTGAATACTGAAATCTCTACATATGAATTGAATAAATATGATAAAAATATCAGTCTCTGTACTACAAAAAAAGATTTGCGATAGTTGCGCGTTTTATTTTCGCCCTTATATTTCCAGCGGGTTATTTTTGTACCTTCGATCAAGCGCCTTTCAATGAACATAAAAAGTTCGTTATTTTATTTACGTGAAAATAACATTGCTTATTTTTTTCATTGAACACTGTAGTCAATAATCCAATTTTGTGTTAGAAACAATTCAATACGGATGGCATAAACCTGAATTTAAAAAAAATTAAACTATTTCATTTTAACAATAACATTTAAAAAATCTAGATTGTTTAGCGTCCCCGCCCGCTTCCTTTTTAGAGGCCGCCTCCTTTTCCTTTTTTGAAAACAAATTTAAGGATAAATTTTAACTATCTCTGACGAAAAAAATAAACTTCAAAATAAGATCGTATTTTAAGACTTAAGCACACCGGGGAAAAAACACAGTAAAAAGCTGGCAAAATCATCTTTAAAATCAGCCCCGGCGCCGGTTCTTGAAAAACGTGTCGGGCGGTAACATAATTTCTTTTTTTTAAGGCCATCCTCCTTCCTTTTTCAAAAAGGCAGGACGCTAAACATTTTTTTAAATTTTATTTTACCTTATAGAAAAAACCTCTTAAATTTAGTTTATAAGATAAATCCCTAACATTTATTGGAAATGTTTTGGATAATGGCCCCAATAAATAGAAAGTAGGCCTACAACACACAAAAAGAGCGAACAATTTTACTGTGAACTTCTTGATCATCATTTTGTAAACAGTTACTTAGGACAGATAAACATGTCGATCTCATAATCCAGGCTAAACCCAAAAGTCAGTTAAATTGCTTACATACTTTATTCAACAAAGAGTTCCTAAATTTACATTTTAAAGAATATACAAAAAAGTGGGAGCACATTATTTGCAAGTTTTAAGAGTTGAACTGATGAGGGCGCTATATTTCTTGTTGCACCGGTAAAACGTTGAAAGCACGTTTTGTCCCGAATACCAAACGAGTTGAATGGTCATGTTGTGATATAATTTCATAGAGAAGGGACTTTACCAAGAAAATTTGAGAATGCATGCAGACTTTCGAAGATAAGATGTCGGCCATTCCATCAGGTTAAGATGAAGGTAGGTTTGAGATTTGTTATGAACATTCACCCAGGTGTTGTTGTGGTAAGTGACAACTAAGAAGTAACAAAACATACATTCGTTTTGAAGAAAATCCGACCTGTCCGGTGGTTAGCCGGTACTCGGCAATGGGAAACTACGTGTATTTGCGACACTTAACTCGACCGAAAGTTGACTATCATCACTCAGTCATCAGTCACGCATCAGTTTTCGCCAACATGTCTATGTTAAGTTGTTTAATGGCATAAAATGTAAACTAAAGACAACTGTGAAAACAGTTCTGAATTCAACCGGCACTTTGTTTTAATTTATATAAAGCCAAAGGTAAAAATTCTATATCCTGCCAATTTTTCAATCAATTAATTATTCAATCAAATATGAGTTATTAATTTATTTTATGAAAAAATGTTATTTATAGGGCATAATAAAAAAAATGTACATATGTACATCCAAAATCGTACTTTTGTTCAGCAATGTCGCAAACTCCATTTGCAAGTTAATATTAATCAAAAAAGTTGTCAATAAAAATTGCAACCAATTAATTGTTCAAAGTTTTGGTACTGAATAACTGATGGAACTCTTACGACCCATGTGCATTGAATCTGATGGCCAGGAGGTAAAGCTCCATCAGAACGCAAATTAAATTCCTAAGTACAAATTTTCTCCAACTCTAGTGAACTTTCCCCCCCCCAAATCAGTCTAGATTAGGCCACATAAAAAAGAATTGAATTTGTTAATCGTCCCCGCCCGACCCCATTTTTTAATTATTTTTTTTAATGATAAAAAACTGCATTTTTAATCTTCTTTTCAGTCAAATTTGGCTCCATTCTGCACCGATCTTGCTGCACGCAATTTTTATTTCCTTCAACATGTCTGCTAAGCCGTAACGTGTGGTACGAAACAACAAATTTGCTGGCAGTGGTTGGTCCCCTGTCGTGTAATTTCAAGTGCACTGCACTATTCGAGTTTATAACACCCCAAATATTCTGCCTTTTGATTGGTTTAGAGCGCGTCACATGATATGTCTTAGTTTTACTAGAAACCGCGCGTGAACCGCGCGGTACTATCACACGGCCGCCGATGTACTATCACATGGCAACCGATGTACTATCACATGGCAACCAATGTACTACACCCATAGCAACAGCAGCTCCATGGTACCTAGGTAGACGTCTTTTGTACGGGGTGTTATAAAACAAGTATTGACTGCTTTTACTCCTGCTAAGGTAAAAACTACGACGCCCTCGGTGATCCCCGGGGCGATCTATTTTCCCTCGGCTTCGCCTCGGGAAAATAGAACGCACCGGGGATCACCTCGGGCGTCGTAGTTGTAACCATAGCACTCGCAGCAGTCAATGTTTGTATAATATTCACTAGTTTGTGCGAGGCAGGGAACCCGACTAGCACACAGAACTTCGTGCAATTTACACATAAATAAAAAAATAAGAAATTAAAAAAAAAAAACGCCCTCCATCCCTTATCAACATTTTTTGTTTTACGTGGCCTGATACTGTGATAGATTTCTTATAATATTCCCCTTTTACATATTTGTAAAAAAAAGCTATCTGCAGCAAAACTTAGGCCGTGTCTCTAACGCCTAATTTTACCCTGAAAAACTTATAAAATAGGCTATTTTCAAATTGCTTTAACTGGGGCGAGCTGTAACTGGGGCGAGCTGTACTCCTTTTGGGAAATTGTGACATCTACTGTCGTACTAGCACTCCAGGCAAATTATACAGTGTAGTTAAACTTTTTTTTCAGTAAGTTTTTGTCCTTTTTGCGTAAGAATATTTTCTCAATGATGTTTGGAGTGTTGAAGATCAAATCCATGTTCTTAGAATGTGTGTCACATAATTTTTGAAAGTGGTAAAAATTTGGCAATTCTGGTGACTAGTCTGACAAAAATGGTCGAATTGCAATTTCTGCGATTTTGTACATTATGTAGATGTCTCGTAACCCTCCCGCCTGCAAGCAGTAAGATGGAGGGCTTCGATTATCGCACTAAAATTATAAATGCTATTTTGTTTTGTATTTTTCGTCATTTGGGCATCTTTTTGTAGCTCGGTCGTGAGGAAAATCATAGCAAATCGCAGAAACACAGTATACTTGTATAACTACAAATGTTTGCCAGGGATGCTAGTACGACTGCAGCTGTCAAAATCTTTTTAAAAGGAGTACAGTGCCCCACTTACTTGGTCTACTTTAACTAAACAAAAACTACTTGGACGAAAAACTCTTGAATTCCCGTACATCATTAAAAAAATACCTCGCTCTAAACTGATTTATTCTTTTGTCTTGAATAGATTGATAGCTGTGCTGTTCAATTATTGGATTTATAATGGAAGCCGATGTGAAGTGGTGCACCAACTGTAAGCTGAAGGGAAAGACCAAGCGGCTGAAGCTCTTTCAGATCAACGATGAGTTAGCCGCACTACTTTGTGACAATGAAGAGGTAACAGATCGTCCCATGTTTTTAGAATTGTTAAGGTCATAGAGAGAGTACCAAGTACTTATCAACAGCAAAAATTGCATCGGTGCACAATCCTCCTATTCTCAGCATGATTGTCGAGACAACCAACCTCGCTATGCTACAACAGTGGCATTTTGAGGCACACACTTGTAATAAGAGCTGTTGCCCCAAGGTGCTTCAATGAGAGTGGTAAACTGGGGAAAGCCACCAGCTGTTTTTAAAGTGCAGTGTAGATAGAGGCTATTTTTGGTGGAGGTGAGGAACATTACAGAATTGGTTTTTGCTAACAAAACAGTTGCTGGCAGTTTAAGCACTTTATATTATCCTCCATATACATAAACTGACAAACCTGTAGAAGTTTGAGATTGATCGGCCATCTTATAGATATAGGTTCAACAAATAATAAAACGCTCACTGAGCGATAAACTCCAATCGGAAAATTATTTTATTCATTTCTCATCAAATATAGCATTTAAGACAGAAATATTTCAAGGGATGTTTTCTACTATCATCATCATTAGACCGTGTAAGTTTTATGTAAATCTGTGATCAAAAGTATATTTTACAATTACCAATTCTGTAATGTTCCTTTAATGTTTGCAGTGGCAATATGTGGCTCTGATTGATCACACATACAATGTATACAAATATGGAACGGTGTGGCATGAATTGATGTTGAGGCATCTTGGAGAATGCAATCGTACCCGTAGGAGGGTTAAATGTTAAGAGTACCCCACACAGAATAATATTCAATCTGAACATCCATTAGTTCTAGATTTTTCATAATTCATTGTGTTTTCTCCCTTGGTTCTACTCTATTTGGTATTTTGTAAACACAGTAGGGCCCAATTTCATGGCTCTGCTTGCAGCTGAATTCTGCGCCTGGATCACTGCTCTCCGCTTACTGTGCAAGCGCCAAACTTCTGCACGAGCTGTGTAAGCGAAGAATGCCAAGTAACGTGGAGTTAAGCTTGGGCGATACCACGATCTTATCAAATATCGCGATACTAGTTCTGAAACGATTACGATATCGGGTCACGTTTTATTAAATCGTGGTATCGGTAAATCTTGATATCCTTAAGTATCGCGATGCAATTCCTAGCCGAGACTAAATTGCAACAATAAATCTCCTAGTCGAGACGATCTTGCTGCAACAAAGAGGTGCAAGTCACAGACCACAACTGCAAGATTCCCCAACAGATCTGATCCGACAGGGTTTAGCAGGCCTGGAATTTCATCTTTGAGAGGGCAAGGCCATTTTCATTTTGCAAAGGGCACTTCCATTGGAAAATCTTACAGTCAATGGGAAACTTTTGAAGGGGCACCAAGGCCAAGACCAGGGCAACAGAGGCCATGGCCTTCGTGGCCTCCGTGTAATTCCAGGCCTGGTTTAGTCTTCGAAAAAACCAACTTCAAAGCCTTAGCGATCAGGCGGTCTCACGCAGACGGGTGTTATCACGTGCGTGTTGCATACGTGCGAGTAGCATGATCTAATTAGTTATGCACACATATAGAACTGTCATGCGCAGAAGTTAACACATTAAATGTGTGTAATTAATAGGCCCAGGTTTTCATACCATAGGTTTAGAGTAAAACCCGAAGAATACCTCATTGGAACAAAAGTACTAAAAAGATAAGTCTTTGTAGTTACGACTTCCTCTGATTTGTAGAAGAATGACGTCATCAAAAATTTATTGCGATAATATCGAATATTGCGATATAATGTCGACGATATATTGTGGATGAAAAAAAGTGATATTGTCCAAGCTTACATGAAGTACGCACGTGCACAAGCAAACATTCCCTGTTAACCTGTGAAATACGCTTGACGTAAGTGCAGAATTCCTTGCTTCCGTAAGCCGATTCTTTGCTTACAGAAAGCAGAGCCATGAAATTGGGCCGTGGTCAATCATATTTTCCCTACATGTCCTTAAAAATACTTTGTATAAATAACCTTAATGTGTTTTTGTGCTTTGTAGTGTGTGAGTCTCGGTGAGATTTCATCAATTTCCAGTCGCATTGTGCACAGAAAGTCTTCAGACATCCCGATAAGGAAGAAGCGTCGACCAAACCCGATTCCCGTCTCAACTCCAAAGATGCCGACCACACTTTCCCATCCTCCTGGTATTTCATCCTCGGCATCACCACACGGCATGAACACAGAGTCCCACGGGTTACTCAAAACCCTTCCGTCTCTGCAAGCAATGCCACAGGTGCGGCTGTGGAGAAACAAGAGCGCCCTCTGTTGGTTAGACGCATGCATGTTTGTCTTGGTATCCTGCCGTAGCTTGCGTGCCTGCCTCGTCAGACTCCCCGAGAAGTCGCTCGTAAGAACTCTATGCAACGCATTTGAGTGTGGTCAGCGCACACAGTTTTCATCTCAGTCAAGCAATGCAAATTCAGTTAAAAAGCCAGAGGAACTGATTGCTCCCAACACCTCTGGACCACCTGTCTCATCTCAATCGATCCAAGCAATCATTCCTTCGTCTGCGCCTGATGCCGATGATAGTCAAGAACTATGCAATGCCAAGCCCCTGCAAAATGACCGGGACCCGGCACAGACGGTCGCCCCTGTCAGTGGTGCTGATCACGGGTCAGTGGACCCACTGACCGATGTCCGGGACAAACTGTTTGAGAGGTTGAAGACGAAGTTGAGATGTCGGCTTGGCCAAGAAGAGTCTCCCGTGTTTGCGTTGCCTGCTCTTCTTCAGCTGGATGAGACTGTGGAAGAGCACTTCCTGTGCAGATATAGATGGGAATTCTACTGTGATGCGTGCGGACATGCAGACGTCAAAGTGTAAGTACATGTTGTGCCAGTAAAATTCTATTTGTAGAATTGTATGTAACCATGTTAACTTGCAGATGTTTTACTTTTTAAAGGCAGTTGTGTCTCTCGTGGATCTTGATATAGATTCATAAATTTTTGAAACCTCATTTTAGAGCCAGTTGTACGTAGGCCTGTTTGAAGTTTGAACCCTTTTTGAAAAACTTGGTAAAGACAGAGTTAATAAGTTGCAGTCACCTGACCCTAGTACTTTTTTGCATTCAGTTGACGTGGTAGATACTACTATTGAAGAGGCTGAGCCAGTTGCTTTTGAGCAAGTTTGGAGCTGCTGTTTTTTTATAATGTAGAGGTGGCAGGAGGTGTTTTTGTTTCTCCTTCTGTGAGTGTTTTAAGTGATAGCCATCATGCAGTTTCTAAGGGCCTCGGTACATTAACCCTAAAGGGCCCCAAGTCCTTCAATATCCTCAATGCCAAAGTGCAGGATTAAGAAGGATTTGGGCTTTTAGGGGATCTGCAACAGAAAAACTTTTTGATGTTTAAAAGAAAATGTTCTTCAAAATGTTTGCTTTCTAAATTTCTAGTCTCCTAAAATGTGTGCACTTTTAACAGTTTTTTCCTGGTTGACTGCAGGGAGCCTTAAACAATAAGAATGTTCACTACTAAATCATTTATTTAATGTTTTTTCCCTCTTGTTATTTATTCCAGGAATAAGAAAACCATGCCTACATTGCTGTCGGTGCCTGCCGATTTCAACATGGCCGACCCCTCGATGCTGCAATGCTGCCCACAGTGTCAATCCCGTACTCAGAAGTCGCACCTTGTCTTTCATAGGTAAGATACAGACAGCAGAGTTTTGTGAAAAACAAAATGGGCGGTTCACATTACAGAGGGCCCGGTATAGTTTGCCAAGGAGAGGCGATTTTTTTAAAAAGAAAAGAGTCAACGACTTTTTGTCCTCATGATCGACCGCTGCGTACAAGGTTTTAGCCAGGATTCGGTAAAAGAGTGTCAAATTTGCTGTAAATTTAAAAACTGGGTGTCCAAATTGTTCACTTGCAATACATTTACATGTAAATGACAGATAAAACAGGTGTCCAACTTTAAAACAGGGTGTCCAAAAGACACCCAGACACCCCTCTGGCTAACACTATGGCAGCACAACCCCACTTGTTTTAAAGGTAGGGTCATAGATTGTTTTTTGTCAACGTAATGCTAACTTGTACTTGTAGGCAAACTTATTAAGAAAGATACAAAAAAAGTCACCTGTGAAAGTTTCAGTTTTAATACAGTGTCTCCTTTTTTGGGAAAATGTTCAGCACAAGTCTGTCCCGGTGTTTTTGCAAGAACATTGAATTCCTCCACGTTTAGTGAGATGAAAGCGAGTACCAATCGCATTTCTGGCCGCAGCATTTGCAAATAGACACCAACCCTCCTAATAAAATAAGATTCAGATGCTTTTGGGTGAAAAACTATCCAAACTATCGGAGAATCCTTTTTCAAAACAGTTGATACTATCAACAGCTGTGCAGTGTTTCTCAACAAGTTAAGTTTATATGTTCATTAATTTTTTGATAATTTACCAATTTATGACCCTACATTCACTCATTCACTCGAGGTTTGCAAAGCAGCAAGGTCGTATTTCTCTCTGTTGGCGGCAAGGGATGGTGATTTAAGTGAGGCTGGTAAATGGATTTTCCTGTTCATATAACTGCCAGTGCACCGCTCAGCTGCAAGTGTTATTTTTTTTAGTCGACCCTTTTTGGGGGAAAGCAGTCTCTCTGTGGTAGATGGTAGAGGCGCACTGTATTGCAAATTATCTTGCCAAAAACATTCAGGTTTGACAAACCAATGGAAGTTAAGTGATAAGTCAGGGTTCTCCCCACTCACTAGCTAACGTGTCGGGAACAAATTGCCTCCGATAAGCGTGTATTGCAGGCGATATGCAAAGAAAGAAGAAAAAACAATTATTTGTTTTTGTTTGACTTCAGATCAGATTCACAAAAAATCATCAAGATAAAACAATTTAGAATGCTCCAGATTGCACAGTAGGGCTTTTAAAACTGAGATAAATATAAACCATTCCGAGGCTCCGTTTCAATTCAGTCGTGCTCTGGCCCACTTTTTCTGAAAAAAAAACCCGGGGAGAATCCTGCACCACAGACACATGTCATGGGAAAAGTACTTCATCGTGTTACCATATTGTGACTTTGTTTCTCTTTTCCTTTGTTGTTCCTTTGATGCTAGTTTCCCAGCGTGTGTGATGCTGCATTTCCAGGACGGTTTATCAGACGGTGACTTCATGAGGCACAGTCGATTCATACAGGGAGGAGAGACCTACACACTATGGCCGTCATCCGGTATCGACAAAAACCAAATCATTTTGTCACTCTGCTTCGCGATCCAGAATGTAAGTACAACGTTCGAATTCAGGGGGGGGGGGAATCTGAAAGACTGCAGGGCTTAAAGCTCAAAATTTGTACTTGACCAACCTTTTTTTTTACAAGACCAGAATAAAATGAGTTGAACAAGCACTAACAGAAGATCTTTCTCAAGTGTATGTAAACTTCAATACCAACAGAATCGAAAGATATTCATCAGATTCATTGTCAACATTTTTTCACACAGATTTCACATAATGAGGGTAGCCGGTGATGAGTTACTGGCCCAACACTAAAATCACTGGCCTATTTTGAGCCCTGAAGTATGGATGTATACTAAAAACTTGGCATCATTTCTTCATCAGAGCACGTGGACAACGTCGGTAATTGTCAAAGACCAGTATTCACACTTTTCCCGTGAACATGAAATAACAAACCTGTGAAAGTTTAAGTTGTCTTCAGAGTCATGTGAAAATACTGAAACCCCTTTATATGTTTATCACACATTGGGTTTTGGACTCCCGAGATCAAAACTAATTGATTTACCAATTACTAATTAATGGTTCTTTTTCATAACTCTTTGACAGCTAACCATTGGCTGGAGTATGATGACATCCTACCATCCCCGTTCACATGGCAACGACGGACCCCTCAGATACCCGCCAAGAGATCCACGTGGTTACTATGGGAACGTGTGGACAAACCGTGCACAGCATGCGTCAGAACGCACTCGGACGTCACTGCCTTGCGGGACTCACTGGCCGGCAGCACACTGAGTGGAATCCCAGAGGGTAGGCTGAATACGAACACCCGACAGAGCAGAGATTCCCTCCGGAATCGGAAGAGCATGACAATGGAACATGAAGGTAGCTCGCAGCCTGTGCTTCAGAGAGGAACTGAACACCACTTAAATGTGGTTGCATCCACAATGCGCAGTTTTCAAAGGGAGCGGCACTCCGCGGATTGGATAATGGCGTTGATCATCCGAAAATACAAGAAGCAGCTATTGACTTGACATCATCGGACACAAATACTGATACAGCTGACAATGGTGGAGCTGTTAACAAGGAAAGTTCACCCTACAATAGTGAACTTCTTAACGCTCATCTAGAAGCCAATACGGAAAGGACTCGCTGCTTACCTGAAGGTCCACTCGCGGCTCTCAACCGCCTGCGCAGATTCAGACCGAGCATCACAAAGAAAGACACTGAGGGCAGCAAACAAATCGAGCCAGTTATCACTGCAAATGTCAGCGTAAGCACAAAGCAGAAGCCGCAGAGACGTCCCCAGAGCTTCTTGGAGAAGGTGAATGCTCGGAGGAAGGGTAAACTCGATGAAAGGGACGCCCGCACTCAAGACAAACCCAACACCTTGTCAGTTCTAGAAAAGTTACCCCAAATGTTGTTGAAATTCTCAAGTTCAGGGGCTCGTACTAAGACGGTCAGTACGGAAGATGAGGCCCAGCCAAATCGTACTTCCCCAAAAAATGAACATGATTGTAGAACAGCAACAGTCTTGAGGCAGATCCCCAAACAGCTACTTCCAGCCACTGTGAACGGTAAACTGTTAATGTCTCACAGTGAGCAAAGTCTGCGTGTAACGAGAGTTAGTAGCGTTGATTCTGTTTGCAGAGGATCTATGAAGAAGGGGAAATTCCAACCATACGGCCATCGCAAGGCACATCCAGAACCACTAGGCGTTGCTCCTCACCATCAAAATGTCAAGACTGTCGGCACGTTGAGCTCATGGCAAAAGAGGGTCGGGATGTTCGCCGTCTCCGCGTCCACCACAAGTAAGAGAGCGCGCAGGGACAGCGCGGATGAAAACAGTTGCGCCGATCAGTCAAAGCAGACCTGGCACCCTTCATCCTCTGTGTCGAGTCCAAGTGCCTGTTCGGACGTTAGTTCGTTGTCGGACAACCAGTCCTTCGCCGGCAGCCGAGACGACTTGGCTACCAAAATAGAGGAGCTTTGCAAAGCCATTGGCAGTGACTACTCATGCACTCCCTCTGTCAGCTCGCGGTTCTCCAGTCCATCGCAAGACATGTTTTTCTCTGAGAACTTTAGTGATGAGGGGGCCCCTTTTACGCTAGATGACATATTTAACGAAGAACATTGCCTTCTAAATGATGATTCTGAGCATCATCTGACTAATAGCGAACAACACGGCGTAGGACGAACACCCTACACGCACACAACAGTTCCGTCTACCCATCCTCTGTCTGAACCGCCAAATGCTCACAGTGAACCTGCTTCACTCACTTTACAAGGCTCAGCTCTAGATATTGCCATCGGCAGTTTAAACTATCAAAAAGAAACTCCCGGTGTCTCCATTATTGAAGGAGCACTGCCCTCTGTTGCCCAGACATGCCCAGCCAGTGAGCCAGCAGCATCACCCATGAACCACTTTGCGGTGTCGCCCTCTTGTGTTCCCAGCCTGCCAGTTGTTAGCACAGTTGCCATGCAACAAGATCTGACCGGACCTAATAATAGTACATGTGATGCCGTGATCCAATCACATGCTCCCAGTAGTTTCAATTCATTAACTGACACTTCAACAGGTGCAATTACTTCTACATCGTTACCAGCATCTGGTGAGGCAATGCTTGAAGGACAGAATGACTTTGATGATATTCTTATGGACTCCAATCTTTTTGAGGAGAATTTGGAGTTCATGGAGACGGATTGGAGCAGTAACTTTGTAGAACTGCTGGCTTAACTGTTACTATTAACTCCAGCCTGACACAAACAATCCTGAAAAGAAATGACAAGGGCCCACTTTTGTAGAGCTGCTTCAGCGGCAAATATTGCTTAACAATTTGCTGCTTAGCTTTTATAAATGAGCAGGATATCAGTCACAAATCGTTTGTTTGGAATGGTTATTTGGCTGGTTTCCTTATTCTGGTAAGCAGAGTTTCGTTGTGCTTAAGCGACTCTATGAAATTGGACCCACATTCAAAACCATGGTTAAGGCTTTGGCTCTGGCTTAGGTGCAGTTTGAAGTCCCATGCCAAAATGTAGGTTTTCTAAATTAATGATGTAGACCAACCTAGAGCGTAAAGTGGAAGCATTGGTATTGAAAGGGGCCTGTGTTACAGTTTTGTTCTAAAAATGTAGATAACTATTTTATTCCCTAAATAAATTTTCATATCGGGTTACTTAAAGATATTGTACACTTTTGGTAACAGCTCAAAATCAGTGTCCACATTTTGTGTGATTAAACATATGCATGAACAAACAAACCTGTGAAAGTTTGAGCTCGATTGGTCATCGAGGTCACGAGAAAATAGTGAAAAGAGATCTTATGTGTTTTCTGTTTTTTCAAATTATCGCGCGCGATAATTACTATTGTTTTACTCGTTTCTCAGAAACGATAGCATTTTAGGCAGAAATATTTTAAGGAAACCTTTCTACCATTACTTACTTTAAATCATGTAAGTTATGTGTGAATCTGTGAACATTGTGTTTTTCGATCTTACCAATAGTGTACAGGGCCTTTAAATTTAGATTTTTTTATAATTTATATATCAAGTGATAAATCATAACGGAAACTGACAAAATAGGGAGATGGCCAACATTATTAGTGCAAGAAAGCCCATTTGGTAGAGTGCCGGCACGTTAAACCAGAAGTCGCAGGTTCAAGTCCTGCTCCAGACAGTTTTTCTTTGTTTCACCCCAAAATGTTATCATTAATGTATACATGAAATAATGGAATGTTTTATGAGGTAATTTAATTAAACGAAAGTGATTCTGGCACTCTGCTTTATGCAATACACCCCCATGGATACACAAGTTAATGTAACACAAAAGACATTTATCCACTATTCGGCACAATGTCATTCAGTTTTTCACTGGTTTGCTTTAAGAGTTACAGGTCACAGTTGTTACACAACTCAATTGGTATACACTACACAGGGTTCTGCCGTGAATTTCTTTAGTGGTGGAAAAATATTTCCCTGGAAACCATTGCGAGATGGATCAGTTACACGGTAGATCATATAATTATACTCAAATCAAAGAAGTACTCAAAATTAATGGCTTTGGATACCTTTTTACTGGTACCCAGTTTTACATTTCGTTGAAAACCTTTGAAAGGAAATTGCAAGTGTAATTTAAAAACTTGGAAAATGTGTGGTGGTCGGAAACAGAGAAAATTCTGCCAGTGGTGGTTGGGGAATCCTGACTGCCGCGTGGGTTTTCCGGCACCGACCACTGTGGGCAGAAGAACCCTGACTACAGGGCCCAATGTCCTAGAGCTGATTAGCACAGTTTTTTGAACAGCAGTGTCCTTGGCTAATTAAATCTGCCCAATTTTTAGACTGTGTATAGACCATGTACATGTGTAACCAGTGACATCACATGCTTACAAAAGAGCCACAGCACTTGGACTTTTTGCAGACACGATTTGTACAAAGCTGAATGGAAGAAGACATAAGATATATATCATATATTTTATGGCTATTGCACTGTCTGATTTTTATCAGCTTTTGCAGAGCTGCCAAACTCTCCCTGATTCTGCAAACAATTTCCATGAAAATAAACCGATCTTTCCATGTTCTGGAGAACAAATTTGGAAATCTCCCTGATTCCGGAAACCTTTTCCCTATTATGTTGAATAATATCTTCCTAATTGTTGTACGAGATCTTCTTGATTGCAAAATGCAAATGTTGGCGTCTCTGCTTTAGATATGAAGAAAGGGGGTCATGGCTCAAAACTTGTTCAGATGCTACTTTTTGAAATAATGAGGCAATTATGACACAAAATGAAAAGAAATTCCCATATGACCAGTGCAAACAAGGTCACTCTTTTTGGAAACAAAGGTTGCTTTGTCAAGTAGCAGTGCTGATTAAATCGGCTATATTTATCTGCATTGGTGTTGGTTAATACAACACACCAGTACCCTTAAGTCACAATTGTTAGAGGTGTTATACAGGATTGGTAGAGCTGACAAAATAAGTCGCAGGCAGTGTCTACATATACATGGAATAACAAATCTGTGAAAATTTTGGCTTAATCCAGTGTGGAATTAAGCCTAAGTTTTCACAGATATGTTATTTCATGTATGTGGTTGATCACACAAAACATGATCACTGCCTGCGACTATTTTGTTTGGGACTATAATATAATACCTTTAATCTTTACCAGAGTACAACAAATGCATAAACGTTGATTGATAATCGGGGTTGGATATTGATTGTAATCAGTCAAACCCAATTGCCGGGGAGGTTAGGAAAAATAATCAATACTTTTTCCTTTTTTTACTCCAATGGTGTTAAGAGAGTCTTGATTATTTTCTATGCTTTTTCGTTTACATTTTGTAATCGGATAGGAAGTGTAAAATTTGTATCCAGATACTTAAATCTGATGTTGTTCAGACTATTTTGAAATAATAAAACAAAAAACATGATTTGCAAACAGGATCCAGTACTGTTAAATAAGTTTGAACGTGTAGCAATGCACATGCTGAAATGCTAAACAAAGACTGGGAATTTTGCATACTTTTTCGTTTCCACTGCCTTCAATATTTCTGCAACTATAGGCCTACTACATGTATACAATGTACATGAACTCTCATGGCGGATGTTAATTCTAAACTGTTGTTTTCATTTCCGGTGATGTAGAGAGTTGGTAATGCTTAAATTGTACCCCCTTGAATTTCAGGGGGTTCTTTTTTAAAGACACTGGACACTATTGGTAATTGTCAAAGACCAGTCTTCTCACTCGGTGTATCTCAACATATGGATAAAATAACAAACCTGTAAAAACTTGAGCTCAATTGGTCGTCGAAGTTGCAAGATAACTATGAAAGAAAAAAACACCCTTGTCACACGAAGTTGTGCGCTTTCAGATGGTTGATTTCGAGACCTCAAATTCTAATTCTGAGGTCTCGAAATCAAATTCGTGAAAAAATTACTTCTTTCTCGAAAACTATGTCACTTCAGAGGGAGCCGTTTCTCACAATGTTTTATACTGTCAACCTCTCCCCATTACTCGTTACCAAGTAAGGTTTTATGCTAATAATTATTTTGAGTAATTACCAATAGTGTCCACTGCCTTTAAGACCAAAGGGAGGGGTTACAACCGGGGGGGGGGGGTGGGGCTACAACCAAGTTTTCAGAAGTTCTCAGTTTTGGTTTAATCACATCCGTCCGTGCTTTTTCCGAATTTGAACGGCGGATCAATGCATCAATTTTTGTGTGTGTGGAGGATTATTTTGAAAATATCGTAGCAAATGAATTCATTTCAATTCATCAGATATACAAACTAACCTGAATACATGTGCATTTTGGCACAATAAAATTCCGAAAATGTCACAGATGTTTTTATCGTGTATGTTTTTATTCTGTCAGGAATGAGAAATTTCAGACTTTGAATTCAGAATTTGTCATGTATGCCTGGTGGAAAAAAGTGGCAGTTATTTTCTTCAGATATAAAGAAATCCTGCTCTTTGATCCACTTTTTTTTTTAGCACTGAGGATACTGTTCCTAAAAAAGCTCATTAGAATCTAAAACTCAATGGGTTTCTAAAAGGTGGAAATGTCGTCAATTCATTAGTTCTCATTTTTTTTTTTGTTCAATCACATCCGTGCTTCTTCCAATTTTTTGTTAAAGAATATTCAGAAAATTCGACCCTGGTTTCAAATCTCTCTGTCGGTAAAAATGACTCTCTGTCTCACCCCTGTTCTGTACAAAATGGATGTATTTTACGAACTTTTGGGGTATGTAACCCTTTGCAATGCCCCCCCCCCCCCCCCCACGCACTGTCTTCACAACTCACCAACTGACAAAAGTAAAACAAATATTGAGGAAAAAGAGCTACCGTGTGATATGTTTTTAATTTTAAATTACTGATGATCCACATGGGTCTTGGTAATGCCGGCGCTCCGTTCCGAATGTTTTTTTTCCCCTTTTGGGAAACAAATAATGTGTTTGCGAAAAAACTTGTTTTCATTCTCGTAGAAACACATTTGAAATTGATTAGAATCTTTGCGAAACACAGGTTTCCATTCCTGGGAAGCAACTCGGAGATTGGAAATTCCGGTGCGCCGTTTCGAAAATATCCAGGTTTTTCTCAGTAAACTAAATTAAAGATCTTTAGCGAAACACAGATTTTTAAGCTGTTTAAAAAATTGAAAGTTTGTATAATAATTCCAGTGCGCCGTTTCGAAAATAATATTCGAGTTTTTCCTTCAGAAAAAATAAGGATCTTTGCAAAACACGGGTTTTCACTTTTCAGGCTCAAGAAACTTGAAACCAGTCCGCCAGCGGGCATACCAACTCCCGACATTTTCTACGATTAGGCCCGCTTCTAAGCTCAATCATCTTTGGATTATTAATAATTACCGTCAAGGTGGCTGCAGAGGAAGATGTTATCAAATTGTCAAGTTTCATAGTAATGCTCCTTTAAGCTCTTTAAAAAAAAAAGAAAAAGTTTGTACAATAATTCCAGTGCGCCGTTTCGAAAATAATATTCGAGTTTTTCCTTCAGAAAAAATAAGGATCTTTGCAAAACACGGGTTTTCACTTTTCAGGCTCAAGAAACTTGAAACCAGTCCGCCAGCGGGCATACCAACTCCCGACATTTTCTACGATTAGGCCCGCTTCTAAGCTCAATCATCTTTGGATTATTAATAATTACCGTCAAGGTGGCTGCAGAGGAAGATGTTATCAAATTGTCAAGTTTCATATCTTGAACTTTTGATTGAACAAGTAGTACTGGTTTACATAGGTATTCAACTCGTCGTACACCGAGTGTCCGGATACCGTATTTATAGCACATCTTACTTGGTGCATATGCTTGGTGTGACAACCGACTGGGTCTCCAGGCGATCATTTATCAACCAGTGACTGGCCGTGGGGCGATCTGGTGACGTAGGAGCATCTTGGTTGCCTTGGTTACTGCACGTAGACTATAATAACAGTTTGTAAGCGTTTTTTGTTGTGATCAGACACGCCATGGGGAGAAAGTATAGCAAGTTTCTAAATCGTTTCGCTTCGCTCGATACATTTACTTCTAATGTTTAAACTATTCTTAAAAACAACATAAGCCTTTGCCAGTGAGTCTGTGCATTACCAATAAAAATGTTTTTGCAAACAAAAAATGCTATTAAGCTAGATGAGGGTGATGGATTGAAAATGATAGCCAGTCTGAGTCAACCACCTGAAAATATATTTAAATGACATTGGACAGTTTCGAAATTCTTAAAGGAACATTACAGAATTGGTAAGAAAAAAACTTGTAAAGTATACTTTTTGATCACAGATTTACATAAAACTTACACGGTCTAATGATGAAGATAGTAGAAATCATCCCTTGAAATATTTCTGTCTGAAATGCCATTTGATGAGAAATGAATAAACTAGTTTTCCGATTGGAGTTTATCGCTCAGTGAGCGTTTTATTCATTTGTTGAATCTATTGATTTCATGCAAATGTGTAATCGGTTTTTCACTATTTTCTCGTGACCCAGATGGCCGATCGATCTCAAACTTCTACAGGTTTGTCAGTTTATGTATATGGTGGATTACATAAAGTGCTTACACTGCCAGCAACTATTTTGTTAGTAAAAACCAATTGCTGTAATGTTCCTTTAAGAATAGAGTGTGACGTTAGACGTGGGAAAGTTCGCGCTTCTTTTCGTAATTGTTGATCCACAATAGTGACAATATGAAGAAAGGGGGCGGGGGAGCAAATAGTTCAACTTGAACCACCAAACTGAACTCCGGCACTTCTCATTTCTGTAACGTTCCTTTAAGAATTTCGAAACTGTCCAATGTCATTTAAATATATTTTCAGGTGGTTGACTCAGACTGGTCATCATTTCCAATCCATCACCCTCATCTAGCTTAACATAGGCGGGTGGGGGGGGGGGGGCGTCCCAGCTGGACAGATACTTTTGATAATGGCAGTGGATACTTTTGATAATTACTCAAGAAAAGCGTTACCGAACTTACTTTGTAAGGAACACCTGAGAGGTGCTGATAGTATAAACCATTGTGAGAAACGACTCCCTCTGAAGTCATATAGTTTTTGAGAAAGAGGTAATTTCTCACTAATTTATTTGAATCTGAGAAAGGCTTCATCAGGCATTTTATTTTGAAAGCACACAATTATGTGCAAAAAGGTATACCGGGGGTATATATATTTTTTCATTATTTTCTTGCAACTTTGATGACCAATTGAGCCAATTATTATCATTTTTTCACAGGTGTGTTATTTTAAGCATATGTTGGGTTACACCAAGTGAGGGTACTTGTCTTTGACAATTACCGAAAGTATATCCTGCCTTTAAATGTTGAGTTTAGGGCCTACATTATTAAAGGCAAGGTGTATCATGTGAGTTTTAGAACCGTTCAATTGTTTTAACCTATGTAGACATACAATAAAACCAACCTGTGGAAATTTAATTTCAAACTAGTAGCGTTTTTAAGATGTCGCAATATCTGGAGCAGTTATGTCCACGCGCAGGAGCAATAATCCGTAATTGAATACACAAGTCCGAGAAACGTTTCACGCAGAGAAACGGTTCTCAGGCCTGTTTCAGATCGAAATGTGTTTGAATCCCTCTCTCTCTAAAACCATATTAATTAGGAAGGAATCGTTTCTCAACATGTTATTATCAACAGCTGCAAGTGCTTCTTATGTTCTTACCAAGTAAGTTTTAATGGTAATTATTTTTTGGAGTAATTACCAAAGGTATACCTTCCCTTTATCTCGATCATCTTGAAGATGTTCATGTTAAATGTGAATTTACATTAAATTAACTTCGAATTCAGCAGTTTACTTTCCCTTCGAGTACTGCGGCAAATCTGGAAAACAGATTGAAACGCGTGCTGATTGGTCTATTTTCTGACGTCAGCTAGTAGCAAGCAATAGTAGTGTACGCATGCTCAATGTACGAACGCCTAGCCTACCGCGCCTGCACGCAGCAGCAGCGCGTCACATCACTTTTGCGTACGTGGTCATCTTGGATGTACATGTACATGTATCTACTGCGTAAAAGCTGTACGATATGCACACACATGTAGGCCAACGTGTACAAGTTCACTTTATAGCGCACACGCAAGGCACGCGCGCTTCTGAGCATGCATTATGTTCATCGAAAGCGCGCGCATTGCAGATAAGCGCACGCACAATAAAGTAGTGGACGTGCACACATTAGGCGAAAATAATGCAGACGACGACGACGACGGACAAACAACAAGAACGGGTAAGTTTCGTAGTGATTCTTTATCGATTTTTCTCCTCTCACACATGGGTTGTCAGAGAGTGTGAATGTCTACCGAAGGTCGTTTATAGTTCTGGTCCGGTCCTAGCATGCCTAGAGCTGTGTTTAATTGTACAAAAGTATCACAATAACTTACACTCCCACACCGGACAACGGACACCACACACTCGGGACGTTGTCGTCGTGGCCGTGTTGTGGCCATCATTTCCCCGTCTAAATTCCGCACTCGTCCTTAGCGACAAGGAAATGTCGGACGTGCGGGAATGGTAGTTTTCTGCTCCAGGTAGCAACCTGTTTGCTGTTTAAAAGCTTCACACAGAGACAACTTGAAGGTTTGATATTAAATTACTATAATAAACTAGACTGTTGTTTTGTAGACCTGTGTAAAAAAAATCCCTGTTCACTCTCAGCACTTTAATTGTTCATTTATAATGTTTACATGTTTAGTTATTTACCACCAGCACAAATATTGCCATTTTATGGTTTTGCCCATTTAATTATTAAATGTTTGTGGCTGGTCATAAAAATAAATGAAAAGTGGCGAATTGGTTTTGCTTTTTCATACTCAATTCATTGGATATATACCAGAGTAAACCAACAGTTTATTAAAAAATATTCACTATAACCGTTTAACATGTTTATTAGAGTGGATATTTTGTAATGGTTGTATTTGTTAATAATTGTAAAACTGCCATACTGCTGAAATTGACCAATTGTTGTTTACTTTGTATCTCATCAGGATTAATGGGGGAAAATATTATGCATAATTTTCCTCGGGAAATAGTGTACAAAGTTGGATAACGTTTTGTAAACAATGTACTGTAAACAACGTGCATTGATAATATAGGCCCAGTGTCCAGAAATTGCTTTTAAAAACACTTGTTCGAATTTCCCTTGTTATGTGTAGTTCAAACCATAGGCAATGTTTAATTTAAACTACATGTGTAGTACTATGTGAACATGCAGGAAGGAAATAGTTAAAAAGGTTTTTCAACATCACAATCACTGCTGATGTAATTTGTGTTTAAAGTAAAAACAAAGACATTCAATTACTTTATTTGGAAATGCCCTCGGCAGAAAAACCAAGGTATTTTGTGTCAGGTGCAGCCAATCACGTTGTTTGGGAGTAAAGCAGTACAGTCCCATACCCCCTGGTGAGAAAACCTGTTGAAGTCAGACACAACACAGACCGAACTACTAGGGTAGGACATGTCACTCACTGATTCAATTGTTGGTAGGAATGTAGTTATCACATTTTGGTGTGTGAAGAACATGCTGGAAAATAATACACTTAGAATTTCAAAAGCTGTAGTTAAAGGAACATTACAGAATTGGTATTTGTAACATATACTTTTGATCACAGATTTACATAAAACTTACACGGTCTAATGATGATGATAGTAGAAAACATCCCTTGAAATATTTCTGTCTGAAATGCCATATTTGATGAGAAATGAATTTAACTAATTTTCCGATTGGAGTTATAATCGCTCAGTGAGCTCGTTTTATTCATTTGTTGAAGAACCTATATGATTTCATGCAAATGTGTAATCGGTTTTTCACTATTTTCTCGTGACCTAGATGGCCGATTCGATCTCAAACTTCTACAGGCTTGTCAGTTTGTCAGTTTATGTATGGTGGATTGCATAAAGTGATTACACTGCCAGCAACTGCTTTGTCATGTTCCTTTAAAGATCCCTAGAAGGGAAGAATTGATTTGCAGAGCTCACCCAGTGCAGTCTGTCTGCATATTAAAATCTGTTAAAGGAACATTACAGAATTGGTTTTTGCTAACAAACAGTTGCTTGCAGTGTAAGCACTTTATGTAATCCACCATATACATAAACTGACAAACCTGCAGAAGTTTGAGATCGATCGGCCATCTGGGTCACGAGAAAATAGTGAAAAACCGATTATACATTTGCATGAAATCGTTTAGATTCAACAAATGAATAAAACGCTCACTGAGCGATAAACTCCAATCGGAAAATGAGTTTATTAATTTCTCATCAAATATGGCATTTCAGACAGAAATATTTCAAGGGATGTTTTCTACAATCATTAGACCGTGTAAGTTTTTTGTAAATCTGTGATCAAAAAGTATTATTTTTACAAGTTTTTTTCTTACCAATTCTGTAATGTTCCAAAGGAGACCTAAGCTGTGAAACTGTTTTTTGCATGAAGAGAAAGGGTAATTAAAATTCATGTCATCAGGGCCCAATTTCATAGAGCTGCTTAGGCAAAAAATATTGCTTGAAATATTTCTGCTAAGCAAAAATAAGCAGGATACCAGTCACAGATTGTACATGTGACATTGTATTTTGGCCGGTAACCTTATTCTGGTTAGCATATTTTTGTTGTGCTTAGCTTCTTTTTGTGCCTAAGCAGCTCTATGAAATTGGGCCCTGAACATACAGAAATTTATTTTGAAGATTCCAACGACACAAATAAAAACCAAGTATGGTTTCTGGCAGATGACTCATAATAATGTAAAGTGATCAAAAAATCTATACAAATCTGTGATTCACCATTCTATCATATTAATGTAGATCTACATGGGGGTCTCAGCCAGGCTTAACATGGATCGATCTTATTATCCTCTGGCCCCAATACATGTGGCTAGCTCACAAGCACTGGTGGTGCTCTCCACTCGAGCATTTTATGAGAAAGTTTAATCGACAAAACTGTTAAACACCATTACATTCATGTCACAATAGTTGTTGTAATTATGTTATGACCTTACTGTAAGTGTAACACGCAGTGTTCTCTCCAGAATATTTTCAAAATCGTGGGGCATTCTAGACCCATATTTTGGAAGTTCCCCGGAATGTTTTCTACTTGGTGTTCATCTTCGTTTTAAAAGCCCTGCAATCTGGAACATTCTAAATGGTTTTTAACTTGATGTTTTATGTGAACTTGATCAATTCGTGCGTATCCGCGTGCAATTCACGTGTGTCGGTCCGATATGCAAGCTTACGTGCATGGCGAGAACCCCGACACTAATGATATTATTATAATTTTCTTATTTTTTTATACAGTAAATTATTTTGGAAACATGATGTTTCACATAATTACAATGGGATTGTGGACACACCATACCTACATGTGTACAGCTGACTTCGATAAGAATTTTGTACCAGTACATGTTCAGTACACTTTTCTATATTTAAATTTGACTGGAAAAGTGTGGACACGCTTTAATTGGATTGACTGTCTGACAAGCCTTGTCATAAATATTAAAGCAGCTGGTTAAACAAAAATTGCTACGGCAGAGTATGGTAACTTTTGTACTGCAAGGAGAGGGGGTTGTAAGTTGAAATTTCAGTACACAAATAACTGTGAAAAAAATTGCAGGAAGTTATGCAATGCTCAACAAAGTGAGATGTTACTGAATTGTGTTATTGGCCCAAGTTCAGCGAGGTACTTAAATGACTGTATTGCTTACCAGGGTTCTCCCAGCGTGCGAATTGAGGGACGATACATGCAAATAGCAGCCAATTTGAAAAAAAAAAGTACAAAAATAAAACAATTCATTCTTTTCCAAGATAAAATCATTTAGAATGCCTCAGATCATGCAGATTGCAAAATAGGGTTTTTAAAACCAGAGAAAAAACACCAAGTAAAAAACACTCCGGGATCTTGTTTCAATTCAGCATGCTTAGGCCAAACTTCCAAATTTTGAGTCCAGAATGCCACCCCCAGCCAGTTTGAAAAATCCTAGGGAGAACACTGCTTACTGTGTATGGTTTAAAAACATACAGTCCTAGTGAATGAATCAACTGCTATCATCTTATTATTCACCTCTTGCCGTTACAGTGAGTCAGATCTACTCAGCTGACTGTAAGATGATTCCATGTGATGAGAACCCATCAAGTACTTTCTCCACGAGGACCCAAGTTACCATGGTATCATGAGTAACAAGCATCACCACGGTGATAAGAGGTTAGTGAAGCCATTCTTTCATTTACTATCAAAGCTCACAATTTAGCAGTTGGTCATTTGGCGTCCACCCTACAACTTTCATTGGGTTCTACTCGAACACTTTGACCTTTGACAGGCCTGGGACAAATTTCATAAGGCTGTATGAAGGAGAAAATGTTGCTAATCAAACTCTGTTGCTAAGCAAAATGATAACGGGTCACCAGTCATAACAATGTGATTGGCATGCCTTTTTACTGTAAAACCTAGCAAATTTGCTACCTTGTGCTTACAAGCTTTATGAATATTTGGGCCCTGACGCTTCACCACTGATGAAAATGAGGCAATTGCCTCTTACAGCCCCAGTCATTGCCTTGGTGCTCTCTGAAATGTTCCTGATATAGGTGCTCGTTTATAAGGAAAATCGCCAATTCAGTCTGCTTTTTATGCAATCCTTCATGCCCGTCATATGAAATAGCAATCCAAAAATTGGGAACCTGTCTACATTCTGTTACAAATGGGAAAATTGAATTATTCATGTGTCAGACGTTTGTCATGAACTCTCGGGTGTGTGTTCGGGTTTGTGATCGACTGCAATGCATTCTGGGTGGAGAGACCATAAATTTTAATGGAGTGTGAGAAGTTGGGGTGGGGGGAAAAGCACTCCTTAAAATTAAAGTGGATTTTAAAATTTTTTTGAATTTGTATAATTTAATTAGGAGTGTGGCATTTAGGCTACATTCTTTGATCAGGTAACAAAATAATTAATCCACCAATTCAATCCTGAAATCTATTGTACACCCACACACGCATAAAACATCAGAAGTGCTTGAATTAACTTTAAACATAAACATCATGAGCAGTTAGATTTTATTAAACCGTGTATGTATTAATTTAACTTTGTTTTCACTAAATTATTGTGTGAAGTTTGGTTGAGGAGTGCAAAGAGCTCGCCTAAATAATTGAGGACGGGCAGTTTATGGCACTCCTCATATTTCTTCACGCGCCAATCCTGCCCGCCGTTTTGGGAGTCTACATGTAAATGTACACAAAGGAATTGACTCCAAAAATGGTGGAATTGGTAGATGCCCATTTTGGGGAGGTGCACGTCGCGTCTGCATTGGGTCAATTGCTGGGTTTTAGTTAGGCCTATTTGAGGCCTAGGCTGATCATTGGAGCAATGAACTTCAAACGATGCGTTCAAACACAGTACTAAAGTTGGTCTTTAAGGCAGTTTGAACTCATTCGGGTTTAACTTTGTGTGTCTGAACGCTCTTAAAACTTAACCGAATCCAGTTGTTCTCGAAATCGGTCGGCGAGGGTGGTATAACAATTAACCACTGTGGACAGAATAAAGTTAACCACATCCGGTTTTAAGTCTTCTCCGGTGACCGGTGACCCAGGACGTGTTGGGTAATACACCGTAAGTTGTGAAAGCGCACATCTTTTGTACACGCTTCAAGTCTATGTAAATGCAGGGTTTTATGTAAATGTAGTGGCTGTTGTTGTGTTGGGTCACGGTGTTATTTGACCTCTTAAAACCGAAGGGTTTACTCGAGCTGTCTGAATGCAAGGTAGTTTTATTTTTACGATCACCCCCCCCTCCCCCACTGCTGCTCGTAAAGTTAAACTGGTTCAGTTCTAACTTTAGTACGCTGTCTAAACATGGCCTAACATTCCACAGTGGTCATTGTTTTGTGGCATCCTTATTTGTACAGTATTGTCCCAGACATTGTGATCTTTAAAAGCCATGGGGGAGTTTTGTTTGCCCTGACACCTGTTGTTAAGGTTGAGAGAGGTACTGGTCACGTTTAATTGTCTGGGGGTGCGCATACCTAGGTTTTGTCTTGTGGCCTGAACTATAGCACACAAATCCTGTAAACATGTCACGTTGTGCATGGAGTGTTGCTGAACAACAGAACTTGACAAACTGCCTGAATACATACACAGCTTGTAGTTCGTGCTCTGAAAACCTCAAATGCTTCACGGCTGCTTAGCTACAATGTGTACAGTACATTAAATACATGTTACATGTTCATGTTAGATCTGGCAGTCATGGGTGCATAGTCCAAATCAGCTCAAAGTAAACTTGTCAAACTTTTGAGTCTGACACCATTTTTTTTTTTTTTGAACCTTAATCCACAACCACAACCACAGTTAATACATGTCAATTAAGTTATTTTCTACGGTTACGAACAGGAAACAATTTCGTCCAGCAAATTTGCACAGCAAAATATTTGGACTGAACATATTTTGTGCGCAATGAGTGCTAATACTTTGGAGTAGCAAATGGTGTGTTTTGAAGCATTTTGTTGTGCTATACAAGGGAAATCATTCCCAGTACAATGTAATACATGTATGTTAGTCCACTAGGTTTGGTGAATTATGTGCAAGTGGAACGCACAAGAAAGTTAATAACAATTTTGGACATAATTATATTAAGTCGGACTAGGAGTCCTCACACAAATGAAGTTGCTGGCAGTATTAAGCCTGCGCTTATTGCATATTTGCAAATGGTCCGTGAATTTACTTTCAGTGTTTGTGCACTAGATAGTGCCATTTCCCTTATGTTCACAATTGAAGTGTAATTCACAAGTAAACAGGGTAAAGATTTATTGTAGAGCAAAGGACTAGCACTGACTGCAATTGAGAAATGCAGAAATAGCTTTCTTTTTTGACTTAGATGGAGTAGAAGAGTACGTAGAAGTATTAAACAAACTTACTCTAGACTCAACCACTTTGAATCTTTAATCTCAAGATTTTGTACAGTGTCTACACTGTATAGTACTTACTAAGTTTGGCTTTAGGATGAGCAGGCCTGATGCTCTGTTCTGGAAAGGGCAAAGGCACCAAAGGGATTTCTCCTCTGTACCTCTATGAAGAAATTGACTTTCTATTGAACGTTACCAAGGCAATAACCAAAGGCCTGAGTTACTGTGACATGTACCTGTACAGGAAAAAGCAAGTAAAGGCAAATATTGTTTTAATTTTAAAAGAAAATCAGGCCTGGAATTACACAGAGACCACGTTCTATTGCTCTGGTCTTGGTCTTGCCCCTTGGTGCCCCTCCAAAAAGTTTCCATAGACTTTAATTTAACAGTGGAAGTGAAAACTCAACACCGAAACTGTTTCTGATTATATGGTGGTAGGCCTGATTCCATACAATTAGCATCCTGATCTTTCTAAGTTTGGCCTTAGTCCTACCATCCAAACAAAACATCTGCAGAACTTTGGGTTCTGACGGTTTGGGGGTGTTCAGAGTTTGGCATCAGACACCATGATGTAAAGAGGGTCGGCTATTGCATCTTTACAATTTAGTTGTTCGCCATTGAGACAGACTACATGCACTTCGTGGTAAGAAGTTAATGCACTATTGTTTCCCATTCCATGTGGACTCATTGTGTCATCATGTCCGTCTAGATTGAAGATGCCACAGTGCCGACTTTGTGTTCGGCGGTCGAAACGCACCACATGAGTTTGCATGCTCTGTTGTCACAATAAAAACGTATTTAAGCATCATTGATTTAGAATCCACTGGGACAAAGATGTGAGACATTGACGTATATCGTTCATGTACATTGTACAATGTGCTTGTCCATTTCTTCCAAGGGTGCAGTGCAACGGTGGAGGTCGACAATAGTTTTGGGATGAGTACGTTTCATTCTTATTGTCTACTTCCCAGGGAACATCATTAAAACCCTTAGCCACTACAAGTTTGCTTACATGTGACCTCAATTCTGATGAATAGGATTGGGAGGATTTAGGAGGCTTTGGGGGATTTTACATGTAAGTCAGTTAGTTTTAGGGCTAAATACATTCCATAATTTTCAAGATCGTGAAACTTTAAGAAAATATCACCAAAACTGTTGGTTATTTGAATGATCAAATTCAAGGATTGTTTTGGGAAGTATTCGGAATTTTTTTTTTTTCTCCAACCTCAAAAAAAGTTATTTTTCATTTTGAAAAAACATCATCCTTCACAAGTCGGTGAATAATTTCCCTTAAGAAAAGCATAGCAAAATTTGTACACAACAACAAAACACCACCTGCTACTAAATAATTAGCATTCAGGGTGCACACAATGTTCAGGCTAAGTCTCTCTTTTCAAAATTCCTTGATAAAATAATTCCCTAATTCATTAGTTGTTCATGCATAGTAGAAACAAATTTCATTATTTTCACCGGTTAAGTTAAAAGTCTCTTCCTCTTAACATTATGCTGATCTCGGTGACTATAAAATACAAGTTGCACTCCGCCCTGTACATGTTGTACAGCAGGGGTTAGTGCATACTTGGCAACGGAAATGAATGCGGAGTATCGATCAGTGTGCAGGTCTTGACAAAGAGTAAAATTGCCAATCAGCTTTGCATTCATCAACTGGTCAATCAACCTTTACCAGCATCTTAACTTCCTTGAGTAAATATTGATCCGGGCACCAGGATCTCTTAGTCTTGGGCAACCTTATGAACAGTTATAACCTAATTGGGTGATTTTAAACATTTTAAGGTTGGTGTTGAGAGAAGCGTTGTGTAGTTGGCTAGACCATGGCTGGACTTGATGCCAGGGGCAGACTTTACCTAGCTGGTGTGTACACATCGCTGGCTACTGTGGTCAACCTTAGAGCCATAAAAAGAGTCAACAACTTCTTTTACTTATTTGCCCTGCTGTACTGGGCTTAGAATATCCATGGCATACCAATTCTATAGTCCAGTATTACGTTTAGCCATTGAATCAGTAACCTCACCAACTCTGGCAGTCTTTGTGGTTAGCCAGGGCTCAAAGTTTTGGAGGAAATCCACAAGACCACAGGGCTTGTATCTCAACATTTTTACTGTCCCAGAATTTGTTCAAAATAGAATCAAAACAAGGAATTTTTTATTCTTTTTAAAATAAGCATTAGTGATTAATCTCATTGGTTTACAATGACCAGAATCAGTGACCTTTACAAGATCAGAATCAAAAAGAGAAAAGCATTTTTTTTAAAACAAGCATTAAACAAACTGATTAATCTCATTGTCTTATTGGTGAGTATAATTTGATACTCAACAGATTTGAAAGATATTCATCAGATTCAACGATTGAACAACTCAGAATCATTTTCAAGTTGTTGCACCGTGAGGTATTACTAATCAAATGAACAAAAAATCCACAACACTGTCAGACTTTTTCGTTCACAAGTTTACTGGCCTGACGCTAAAATCACTGCCCTCGGTCTTGCCGTCGGTCAAGTGCGGCGTAAGTTGAGTGCAGCGGCAGTGCCAGACCTACCTGTTACTCGGGAGGGGGAGGGAGGGCAAAAGGGGGGGGGGGGTGGAGCTTAAATTTAAGGAAGCAAACATGAAGTTTTAATGTAATTTTGTACTGCTGAAAAAGCATTGACTTTAATAGCACAATGACAGACTTACATGTACATCAGCATGGGTTCAGAGGTTAGGGATAAAATTCAATTTGAGCCATCGGGGAAAAATTGAGGCGGGAATTTGGGGACAACTTGGTGGGGGCAAAGAGAGTTAACTGGAAAAAATACCCCCCCCCCCTCCTTGCAAAAAGCATTGACTTGACAGACTTACACCAGTGTTATTCTTATTAAGCTGGGTTATCGTGAACATGACCGCATTAATGTGGGTGCAATGGTCTGGGGTTACATTCAGTTTCAGCCATTGGGGAAATAAGCTTTTAAATGGGGAAACACTGAGGTGAGAATAGGGAAACACTGTGAGAATGGGGGCGGGCGGTTATAGAAAATAACTAGGGGAATATGCATCCCCTTGCCTACCCACCCATATATTCTGTTTGTAATTGTTGTTTTTTACCTTACAACCTTAAAGGTAGCTATTGTACACTTTTGGTAACAGCTCAAAATCAGTGTCCACATTTTGTGTGATTAAACATATGCATGAACAAACAAACCTGTGGAAGTTTGAGCTCAATTGGTCATCGAGGTCACGAGAAAATAGTAAAAAGAGATCTTATGTGTTTTCTGTTTTTTCAAATTATCGCGCGCGATAATTACTATTGTTTTACTTGTTTCTCAGAAACGATAGCATTTTAGGCAGAAATATTTTAAGGAACCCTTTCTACCATTACTTACTTTAAATCATGTAAGTTATGTGTGAATCTGTGAACATTGTGTTTTTCGATCTTACCAATAGTTTACAGGGCCTTTAAGGCAAACGCCCTGTCCAACAGGTTTTGGGGTTTTTTTTGTGGTTTTTTTTTTTTTGGAGGGGGGGGAGTTTGGCCATTTTTGAACTTGAAATTGAACAGTTAGATTGAAAAGCAGTAAATTTTCTCAAAGTGTCTTTCGTTGGTTGCTGTTAAATCACCAACCTTTGGAACTGCTGCTAGTACCTAACCGGCTTGAGTTAACGATGTTAAAGCTTTGTAATCCAACAACATTGACCCGATAGCCTTTAAAAACAAACAACGTAGGTGACTTGGACAAGTCTTTATGTATTGTGGCATTTATGTCATCCAAGTCAGAAATATTAAGATGACTTCTGACCCTACCATCATAAATCCGTTCAACCCAGACAGGAGAGTATTGTTTTGGCAATAAAAAATATTAATGATGGGAAATGGTATAAATTTGAACAATATGTTGCTCGAATGTACCCACTTGTGTAGATTTCAGAATGTGTGTACTGCTCTTAGCAATAGAACTAAACATTTGAGTTCTTGAGAAATGTGCACTACCTACACTTCTAACCAACACAGCCTCTATGTTTACACAGTCAGGCCAGGAATTACAAGGAGGCCATGGAGGCTATGGCCCTCTCTGTTGCTCTGTTCTTGGCATTGGTGTCCCTTCAAAAGTTTCTCATATAGGGCCTACTTAGAAGTGCCCTTTGCAAAAACGAAAGTGGCATTCCATTCTCAAAGATGAACATACAAGTCTGTACAGTACATCTATGTTTTCTCACACAAAGTTTATCTTGTTGATTACATTCTACATTTGTAAATTACCTCTATAAATTTTCAGCTCAGTTGGATTTCAAGCTACTAAGCCCTTTATACAGATGTTTACAACCACAAATCCTCTTTTCTAAAATCTTGCGATTGAGTTCATCAACATTTGTGTTATTTTTTCTTGTAGAAGATTTTTTTCAGATTAACAATGCAATAACTCTCTGCTCATCTTTTGGACATGTCTCCCTTTACTATCCTTGAGATTTGTACCAATAAATCTTTTAAGGTACTTAAGATTTGGTACAAAAGTCTCCTTGTTGTATCAGGCTTAATCGGTACTTGCTGACCACCGCAGCTTTCCGAAAATAGACTTGATGAGGGAGCTTTCGGAGGTTAAATCCTGGATCCCGAGAGGGGATTATCTGCGTTGATCCCAACATAGAAGCCAAAGTGGAGTAATCAGATTTAGCTGTGTGCACGGTGATCCAGGGATGCACCTGTGAAGCAAGTAGCATGGACAACTCCTCTGCAGGAAATAAACAATAACAAATCCAAAGCAGGGTTCTCCCTACGCACAAGCTAGCATGTGTTGAGCCGATACGTGCAAATTGCATGCTGATATGCGAGAATTGCGGCCGATTTTCAAACAAATAAACACAAATATATTTATTAATTTATTTATATAATATATTTTTAGGAGGGGCCACTTCAGATCAAATTCCAATTCACGACAATCATGAAGATGAAACTGTTTGGAATGCCCCAGATTGCACTGTAGGGCTTTTAAAACCAAAGATAAACACCAAGTGAAAAATATTCTGAGGACCTCGTTTCTATTCAGCGTGCATATTGGCCAAACTTCCAAATTTGGTTCAAGAATTGCCCCTCAGTTTTGAAAAATCCTGAGGGAGAACCCTGTTGACATAAAGCGGACCTCGCATTCACTCTTATTTGGTTGTTCTTAATAAAATATAGTTTCAGAAGAAACAAATCTGCAGTGAACATCGCAAATTTTGGTGAGATGTCACTCTAAAAAATAAGGCTTTGGTGTCATTTGAAATTGATTTGTTGACTCCTCTAAGTTTATGCAGTTGTTTGTAGTATTCACAGAGTTTAATCAGTTGTTGAGGTGGTTAATTATCAGAAACAGGTGTTGTTATTGTTGTTACCCAGGCGCTGCCAACAATCATTGATTAATATGTCAAGCGCTAGCTGTTGATGTGTGAAGGCCTCAGTGCGAGGTGATGCAGGTTGTGCTGTCACCTTTTGGATTCTTGATGCATTTATGGTGGACAACCTCGCTTTACAAAAAACGTATATTTTCGGTTAATAAAACGGAAAAAGTTGCATTCAGTTCTATATTTCTGCTGTCAAGAAAAGGTGCTTGTTGGGCAGTTTTATAAGTGATGTTGCTGTCGTGCCCCGTAGTGAAAGTGTGACCGGCAAAAAGGTTGCAAGCAATTACTCTCCAAAATTGTGTTTCAAGAAAAAACTGAGTTTGAAAGTTTTGTCGTTTTTTTTTCTACCATTCATAAGTTGTTGCAGACAAAGTTAAATTCTACATGGGAATGGAACAACACGTCTTGGAAGTAAGTCTAGTATTAAGTACACACATGCTGTAATTTTTTTCAATAGAACCTTTTTTATTGCTTGTGACCTACTTAGCAGCAAAAAGTTGTGCTTTGTGTGCCTGAAAAAGAGGTCGTACGGCCCTGTGACCTTCTTCAGGGCACACACCGATGATCATGAATCTGTCTGCAGCATTGTTAGCTGCAGAGAGGGGCTTTTTATTCACTTTAAAATTAACCATGAACAAGGTGAGTCAGGTTGGAGCAGTGGCAGCTTTCTTCATCTTCCACCTCTGGGACCCCGGTTCAAATCCCACCGGGGCACTATGTGGATTGGATTTTCAGTCTTACCTGATTGGTGGTTTTTCCCTGTAATAATTCTCTTGGGTTTTTCTCCTACATCTGAAATTGAAACTTCCTTTCCTTGTCTTCTCTCTATGGGGTTCTTGGCTAGTAGCCTATAGTGATTCAATTCGTTTCTCTGAGAGTCCTTGGCTTCACAATTAACCAGAATTAAATAATAAAAGAAAATGAATTTAAGTGAAATTTTGTATCCAGTCTGAAGACATAAACAGTAAACTGTCTGACATATCTCTTCATATCAGACCAATTTGAGGACTGTATGCAGCCCTGATACTTCACGACGGCAATTGCCGTCGTTGCCCCTACCTATTGCCGCAATGCCCTTCAAAAATCCCACTTTTCACGGCAATTTTCGCCGTGCCCTTTTCTTGTCATTGCCGTTGTGCCCTTTCTCCTGAAAAAAAATATAAAAAAAACGATATCCCAAGTTTGGCATTCATCTCTAAAAATGATAGAAAATGAGCCGAAATAGCAACTGTCCAAAGTCGCGATGTCTGTGTGATACGTTTAGCCCAATAAAAGTTTGTTTTGTTTGCGTTTTAAAAAATATTCTGATACAATTGACGACTTCCACGATCGTTCATGTGTCGAGCACAATCAACGGATGTGCACAACACATTAAGCCAAATTATTAAATACTGGCTTGATTAATAAAACTGATTCATCATATTTTGATATGCTCGTAATTCTTCAGCTTTTTGCACTTTGTATGCCTTGACTTACGGTTGATTGAGTCATATTAAGCCATAAACACCAGCCCCAGGCATTCTACAAATCAACCCCCTAGTCTAACTTACAAAGCAATTCTCAACTATTGATGACCAACTGGCCGGGTATTGAGTGAGATTGAATGCAACTTCCTAGGGGGTTGGTACCTACGTGAGCGAGAAGAGTAGAGCATGTTGTCACTGTTCACAGAAAAGCTTTTGTGTGCATTCCTACACTCCACATGCTCCAGTGCTTGCTGTTGTGTCAAGCTAGCACTAAAAAGCCATTCATTCGTATTCTACACGTACTGGTGCGTGGATTGAACGATAAACTGGAGCCGCATAAATGGAGTAACTAGGGAAAAGAGTACACCACCTGGTTCACATTGTCATAATTATGGCAACCTGATAGTGGTGAATTGTGTAGAAGTTCCTCCATGATTGGGCAATTCTGTGGATTACTGTTACTGGACCCATAGACTTCTTGTGATTTCTGTGGCATCAACGTTTTTGAGGATCAATATAATTTGAATGGCAAGTGGATGATAGCAGAATAGGAGTGCTTGATTTTGACTTTGTGGAGCGTGATTGGGCAATTCCGTGGATTATACTGTTATTGGACCGTAGACTTCTTGTGATTTCTGTGGCATCAACGTTTTTGAGGATCAATATCATTTGAATGGCAAGTGGATGATAGCAGAATAGGAGTACTTGATTTTGACTTTGAGGAGCTTCTATTAGCAGGTATACTACGGATGTAGATTAAACCATGGAAAACAAGATGAAACAGTTAGAGCTACATTGCTAAAACAATTGGATCTCCGCTACAATCAGTTATCTGCCAATTAGTTCACATACCATGTCTTTGAACAGATGATTCTGCATTGCCGACAATGGCTAGAAAAAACACTGAAATAGTTGCAGCCTGACTTAAAGAATTTCAAGTTTGTTGACTGTTTGATGAGGAGAGCCACAGCAGTGATGAACATTAAAACCCCTGCATTTTACAAATTGATTTAATAGGAAACCAAGAAACTGACTGTTCATCAGTAAAAATGCCTTGGGTACAGCAGTAACGACTGGATTGTGAGTTATGAACGCCAAGAGAAAATCTTTAATAAAGGACGACTATCTGTAAGTTACTGACACTTGTACTTGTAGGCATATTTACTCAATGCAGGTTTAAGATCCCTGGCTTGGGCTGTTTCCTCTCCCTGCACTTTTGAAATTTATACCAATATGTCCCTCAGAAAAATCAGTGCACCCCAGTGAAAAGTTTGTGTAGACCGTTTGTTTTGCCACAGAATCTGTACTCTGGCACCACTATAAACTGTATCCGAATTGACGGCTACAGCTATAGCTAAGACTGTTGCCAAGGACGTATTATTACAGTATGTACAGTATATACTTCAATGCATGATGATGGCGTGGAAATTAGCCTCAGTCTTTTGCTGAGGAACGATTTCAGGGAAGCAGTTTGTTAAAATTAACATTGAAACAAAATTAAAACTTGGGATGAGGATGCCAATCACGGCCTAATTTGTGCGACCATTACATACATAGTAGGTTCATCGCTGACAAATTTGGTGTCTATATACTCTTGCAAACTTCCAGTCGTAGTCCCTCGGGATGGTTTTGAAGTATTTTCTACAAGGTACAAGATACAAGGTTTAATGTATATGAACATCATTACATTAATGTAGCCGGAGGTCATGTCTTATTCTCAGGTTTGCAAGTCTCTCACTATTGTTTAAACGCCTTGTCTTTATCGGCGATGCAGCCAAAGCAGGATCTGACCAAACAATTCTGAGAAAAGTCTCCAGCTGTCAGACAAAAAAGTCCACATAATAAAACAATTGAGTCATTAGCAGGGCCTAATAAATAATAGGGCCCTTTAGTGGACTGTGTGTACATCACTAGTGTATGATTGTAACTGTTAGTAGTGTTCAGGCACACCTTGAGTGGCTTCTGTTTGTCATGTTGCTGGGTGGTGGTGAGACACCTCGCTCTGCGGTTCAAGCTCCATGTTTTCAACACTGGAGAGGATTTCTAATCAGATTGTCCACATCTTAATCTCTTAATGACCTGTCAATTACTAATCTCTCGAGTCTGGGATTACCTTTTCAGCTCCACCCTATAATCTTAGTTGGTGCACAGAGTAATATTGAAGTAAGCATCATAACATTAATAGATAAGAAGAAGTCCAGACGTTGTATGCGGTTGATATCTAAATAAATTTAAGTTGATGCTTTCTTACTGGGTGATTTTAACATAATTTGGTATGTAAGTTTTTAAAATATATTTTAAATGTTTGTACATGTACTTCTGAATTTTTTTGCCTGAATAAATATTATTTTTGACGGCAATTTTAGGGTGACTTAAAAAAGACTAAGAAAAATATCTCAAATTATTTTCAGTATAAACCTGCATGTGCATTCATATGTTGATGTTGAAAAATGGAACATTTTTCTGGTGATTTCAGGTACTTAAAAAAACACACAAACCAAACAACAACAACCATTGAAAAAAACTGCTTTAATGACAGATCTATGCAAAGTGGTCCCTTTTCTTGTGCTTCTTGTTGTATGGGTACTATTTATAAGCATAATGCAATTTTGATTTTTTGTGTTTCTGCCTTGCCTGCTGCAGGTCTGTAGTTGAGAGGAGGGAACGTCAGGGCACCATGTTGCCTTTGATCAAACCAGCTCATCAGCAAGCAACTGGCAAGGTAAGTCAGTCCACGATTTTTCCCTTGTACGCAATGTCAAAGCAAAATGCCAAACAAACTGACCAGGGCCCAACTTCATAGAGCTGCTTATATAAGCACAATAAAGTAGCTAAGCACGACAAAATGATGCTTACCAGAAAAAGGTTGCCAGCCAAACTACCACGTCACACGGTACAATTTGTGACTGGTATCCTGCTCCATTCTTACTTAGCAGAAAATTGTTAAGCAATATTTTCTGCTTAAGCAGCTCTATGAAATTGTGCCCAGTTGCTACTCCAAGATCACTTACTCCTGGGCCCAATTTCATGGAGCTGCTTAAGCAGAATATTTTGCTTAAGCAAAAAATCATTGCTTAGAAAAATCAGACTACCGGCCAAGACTATACACTCAATTGTTATGCTAAGTAAACAACAGCCAAATACCAGTCACAAGCAATGTATAAGGCATGAAATTTTGGCCAGTAACATGTGTAAAATAAGCAAGCTATTTTCTTGCTAAAGCAAATTGTTTACTTAAGCAGCTCCATGAAATTGGGCCCAGCTCAGTATGAGCATTCACAATATTAGTTGAATTTTCTTGTGCAAAATTGCTAAAGCCGGGCGAAAATTGGTTCCTGTAAGATTTGAGGTATTGACCTGTTGCACAACGTGGAACTCACCTCTGAACAATGTGCGTCCACCGTTTCCACAATTTGGCTGTCAATTACTTTGTGTACTATTTGATTTTCAAAATGGTGAATACCTTAAAAATATACTAATGAGGTGCAGTGTACATGTTTTAATTGCTTTTTGCAAAAGCAAATTTATTCAAACTTTCTAGTTCTCAATGAACACATGAAACAACCAACCCTATGATAAATAAAGCTGAAAACGTGCAAACATTTACAAGAAAATACCAGGTGTTGGTTTGTCGTTAGTCAGGAATTTAGTTCAAACTCAATATATTGTCAGAGCTGGCAACTCTCCCTGATTCTGTATAGAGTTCCTTGAAAAATAAACCAATCTGTCCAAGTTCTGACGAACAAATTTGAAAGACTGCCTGACTCTGGAAACTTTTTCCCTACTAAGTTGATCGTAAATATCTCCTCGATTGTTGTACAAAATCTCCCTGATTTCAAGATGCAAATGTTGGCAGCTCTGTATTTGCTCTTATTCCAGTTTGCCAAAATGCCTTTTTAAAGTATGATCAAATAAGAACATGAGTCATGAGAAAACAGTGAAAAACCCCATTTATGTTTTCACTGTTTTCAAACATCAGGTTTTGGACACTAAAAGACTAAAAACTATGGTATTTCAAGCAAAACTATTTCAAGGGAAGTTTTCCACCATGACCATGTTTACCATGTAAGTTAAGTGCAAATCTGTGAACTTTTGTATTTTCAATCTTACCAATGTTGTACACACCCTTTAAGCAAATGACAGAAATGACTTTTGTGTGGACATCTCTAAACTTTGTGGCTTTTCAGCAAAGATTTGTGCACATTTATACTTAAAGTGACCAATGAAATTAACCTGAAGTGTTGAGAATGTTTTATGTAAAAAAAAAAATAATGTTTAGCTTCCTGCCTTTTTGAAAAAAGGAAGGATGAGGGCCTTTTCTTTTATTTTATCGGCCGCCCAACGCATTTTTCAAGACAATTGGCCGGGCTATTTTTTCAAGATAGTCAAGGAGGCGGCCTTTTAAAAAGGAAGCGGGCGGGGACGCTAAACATGTTTTCAAAATTGATTTGGCCTTAGTACACATTAATGTAAAGTTTAACTAAAATGAGGTGTGCAGATCATCTAAAATTTTGGACAGAACCACCGATACTGCTACATGTGTACAACACTTTCTTGTTAGCTTTACTGAAGTGTGTAATTGTGCATTCTTTGTAAATGAACAGTTGTGTAAATGTTGGAGCCTGAATACATTGTTGGCACTGGCAGTTGACCTTTTAACAGATTTAAACTGTTCCCCTGTTTGGCCGGTCGTCATCGTTACCCCACGAGTCTTTAATCACATCAACTGTCTGCTTTAAGTCTACCGTCTGCCCAGGGGTAAACTGTAATAAGTCATAGCCGTGAATGTGATTTGTTGGTACACTATTATCTTTCAAATGTAATGCCTTTGAGACTGCAAACAATGTTCAGACTTAATGATATATTGTACAAACTAAATCCATGTTTATAAATCTACAGCTGTTTCCGCAGTGCGTCTGAACAAAGGATCATGTGATGGAAATGCAGTTTTTTTTGTAATGTTTGTGGTCCTGTTGGGACTCATGGTAATTTACCGCGAGGCTGGAAATGTTCCTCAGGGTTGTTCAATGTCTCAAATACCCCTTGAGCTGCATCATAAAACAATATGTGATTTGTGTCTACCGTACAGGTGTTTTTTAAATATGATTTATAAAGGAATGTTAAACATTGGTCCGTTAGTTTTTCTGGTAGAAGAGCAGGCCTGGGGTCAATTTCACAAAGAGCTATTAAGATTGTTCTTAAAGGCAGTGGACACTATTGGTAATTACTCAAAATAACTATTAGCATAAAACCTTACTTGGTAACGAGTAATGGGTAGAGGTATAAAACATTGTGAGAAACGGCTCCCTCTGAAGTGACACATTTTTCGAGAAAGAAGTAATTTTCCACGAATTTGATTTCGAGACCTCAGAATTAGATTTTTGAGGTCTCGAAATCAACCATCTGAAAGCACACAACTTCATGTGACAAGGGTGTTTTTTCTTTCATAGTTATCTCGCAACTTCGACGACCAATTGAGCTCAAGTTTTTACAGGTTTGTTATTTTATCCATATGTTGAGATACACCAAGTGAGAAGACTGGTCTTTGACAATTACCAATAGTGTCCAGTGTCTTTAAAATGGGTATAATACTGACAGCTCGTCTTCAATTGAGTCATGAATTGAAATGGAGCCTCGTCTTTGAGAGGGCAAGGCCGATTGCATTTTGCAAAGGGCAGGACCATTGCAAAATGATAAAGTCTATCGGGGGAACTTTTAAATCGTAAACTGTTGCAGGCCTGGAACTAAGAGGACTAAGGCGATGTTCATTAAATGCAATCAGTTGCTTCTATCGAAGGGCACCAAGGCCCAAGACCAGGGCAAAAGATCCAGGGCTCGATTTCACAAAGAGCTAAGATTGATCTTAACTGCTAAATTTACTTTCAGTTGCTAAGCAGAGTGTGATGTCACAACACAAATTACTATGCAAAGTGTGATGTCACAATACAAATCACTATGGCAAAACTGACGACTCTTCTTAAGATGAATCCAATTAAATTAGTGCTTTGTGAAATTGGCTCCATCACAGGCCTGCATGAGTACACCGTTGCGTACACCATTGCTCTGAAACCATGAATCGACCGATATCCAATTTGTATCAAGGATCTCATCGCACCATTGTGCGGTGTTGGTGGTGCACTGGTGTTTATCATTGAGATTGAATGGGATTGAAATATGATAAACTCAAAGTCACCGCCACACTTCACAGCATCCGATTCACACGCCGTACCGAAGGATGTAGGAAATTAAGGTGGGATTTATTTTCAAGGCTGGGAATTGAAATAAAGAAGGGTGGTCTGCGAGGTATTCAAATGCTACCTCCTTGAATGAAACTGTATATCGGGTGGAAATATTTGTCTGGAGGATTTGGTACAGGAATGAAATTGATATTCAGTGAGTTTTCAGATTGAAATTAATCAATTGTGTGTTTGACAGTATAACTCTGTACTTTGGTTGCAAACGTTGAAAATGACTCCAGCTCCAGTAAGATTTCCCTCTGAATCTTTTCTTGTCAATGTCTATGCAGAGAGTTCCCACAAAAGTTTAATACTGCAAGTGAAAATAGTCATGCAAAAAAAACCAATAAAACAAACAAGAATAGGAATTCCATGGTAGGCTATGTAAAAAACATCCTTTAGCATTTGCTAATAAAAGCTGCTTAGTCTCTTGGTTACATTTTCCATGAAATTGATACAAATTCTAATTTCAAAGATTGAAAATATCAAGAAGGTGTGTACTTACTTAATGTGTACTGTACATTTGTGTACACAATCAAATAAACCAACAACCCATGATGCAAAAGTGTATAATTTGCCCGCACCCTGAGCTTGTGCTGTGTAGGGAAAATGAATATGTATCACCTTTATCCAATGACTGGAAAGACATCTCACCTTGGTCACTGCATTATGCAATGTAACCTTTCTGTGCACAGCACTTTAATGCATTCATGAATATTTATAGACTTGTATTCATGAGCTCCAGGCTTGGGATAATCAATACTCTAAATGTAATCCCATTGGTGAAGGCATACTCGGCTTGTTCATTGTACATAGTAGTGGTTGTATTTGTGCATTGCCAACTGTATCATGTACAAATTTAACTGTACAGGTTGTATAGATTGTACACATGTATAGTTATTCCCACCTGTTTAGCCTCTTCTCGGTCTAATGAATATTCATAAAACTGCCCATGTATCCTGGAGGTTTGTGATTGGACTGAAGTAGACATGAATATTTAATTAAGTACACAGAGTCTTCTCATCGGAGCACTCCGGGTAAAACGGTGAAATTTGAATGATGGATTATTATTTATAATGCATCAGGATTGATTCGTGTGGTGTTTTCCTTGTTATGAAATGGACGGTACACTGGCATTTAAACTTCAGCTGGGTTTTAAATTTTAGCAAACTAAATCATAAATGCACATATGCAAACTGAAATTCGTTTGTAAACTTACTGGGAATCCAGTGAGTTATTTCATATTTTGTGCAACATTGTACATATTGAGTTGCATCCACTCATGCAGAACATTGGAAACCAAGCCCATCCTATGTAGACTTAACATTTTCATTGTGACTGAATCTCATTGTAAAGTACTTGGTCCTGTAAAACATGATGAACAAATCTGTTGCATGTCGTAAACGTACGCCAGTGAATAAATATAACTGGGTAAAGAATTTATAAAAAATGGGCCGAGTGCCAGACTCGAAACCACAACCCATCTGAGCTTATAGCCAGCCTTTTAGTTGGAAGACGTTACCCACTTTCGCCAAGTTTTGTTTCCCCCAGTTTTGTTTCCCCCACTGGGCCCAGTCAGAAGTTGCAATGCACTGCATCCTAAACTAAAGAGAAGACCTTTCTCTATAGTATGAGTGTACAAACTGAGCTGTGTGTGCTGTGGAATTCTCTTGTAGATGCTAATTAGTAATTAATGATGTTTGCGAACTAGTTCCAACTGCTCCCCCAGACGGTGCTAATTTTTCATTCAAACTTTGCCAAGTATAGAATCCTTGCATTTTAATTATTCACACAAAGTTGTCATTGTTGGTTATGTGACACTCTTATTATTATACAAAAACTGGCCGCCGGACATTGCAAGTAGTCAAGGGGGTTTTACTAATTTATGGCAGGCTTTTTCTCGACAGTGTATTGTTCCACCACTGTCCTTCAGAAGTAAATCGAGATGTGTACACAACATGCAGAACGAAGTTGCTCCAAAACACTGACTTATTAATGAGTGCCTCGTTTAGTAAATCAAGTCTTTTCACACTATTCAGATTAGGGAAGCTTAGGACCTAAGTGTATCACCCAAGAGCCCCAGTTTGTACAAGGCCGTATTTATTAATTTACGATGTCTCTGGAGTTTACGGTTTGCATACTTTATGAGCTGTACACCAATGTGTTTCCTTGGAGACAGGATATTTGTTGCTAGAGGAAGCGCTTCTCATGCAAATTCTCCCATGGTTTTTACAAGTTACACAAAGGAAGTATGTTGGGCGGGGAGTGGGGAGTGGTTGTTGTGGAGAGAGGCCGTGCCATCATTAGGCCACTGGGACACGCCAAGACCAGGAAGGGGGAGGGAAGTAGATCGGGGAGCCTGATCGAGCAGAGCCGTTCTTAAGTCATCTTAGAGGGATTTGGCTTTTAAGGATTCTATCGCCACACTCTCTGCCTTGTGTCTTGAGACTTTGAGGACATCCTCGCCGATTTCCAAGAGAGTTTTTCGTCTGTCGGATGCTTCTGCAGAGAGTGTTTTGTTATTTCACCACAGGAAAGGAACTACAGGGTTTGTTACTGTGCAGCTCTGTTGGCCTTGTGAGTGAAATTTGAGATCAAGATTCAGCCGCACCTCGTCTGCCTTTGAGGTTTCAAGTCAAGAATTGTGGGCGACTTGGGGCGTCTACGTTGGACTGTCATGCCTTATTAGTTACAATTTGCAATTGATCCCTAGACTCAAACCGACCAAGTTCGGATTCCCTTAGGATATGCCAAACAATAGCAGTTGTGTTCTGGACACTCCACGTACCGTACGTGTACACAGGATTCATGATCAGTTGAAGATCTCTCCCAGCACAGACTCTGTGGATTATGATATCAGATGCTGACGCTTCAAGAGCACTTTTAAAAATCACTACATGCTGTCATAAGTCGGTGAAGATACTCTATTGCGCTCATTTTGTGATTTACGGACTTGACTTTTTAAAACATTGTTGGTATTGAAGTAACTTTTGCCTCCGGATAGTATGGGAAAGCTTTTTGATTCTAACATGGATAGACCAAGGAATGGGAAAGAACGCAGACGTATTGTGCTAGCACCGACAACAGCCCAGCTGATCCATGTTCAGGAACCCAATGTGTCCGGGTTGAAACTGGAGATCTGGTTGAATAAGACGGGGGCTCAGCCTGGGCAACAGGTTAGTTTTAGTACAGCAGTGTAGAAATGACACGCAGTTATTTATTCACATATGGACCATCAACATTTTCAGAATAGTTATATGAACTTGTGAAAAGTGATGTTATGTCGCAAGCTAAGCAAGCATCATTGTTCAACTTACAAACATTTGACTAGACTTTAATAATAATAATACAGATATTTATAATGCGCAAAGCATATCCACCCAAAGGGTGCTCACAAGAGGAAAAAGTAATTAAAGACACTGGACACTTTTATTAATTGTCAAAGACCAGTCTTCTCACTTGGTGTATCTCAACATATGGATAAAATAACAAACCTGTAAAAACTTGAGCTCAATTGGTCGTCGAAGTTGCGAGATAACTATGAAAGAAAAAACACCCTTGTCACACAAAGTTGTGTGCTTTCAGATGGTTGATTTCGGGACCTCAAAATCTAATTCTGAGGTCTCAAAATCAAATTCGTGGAAAATTACTTCTTTCTCGGAAACTATGTCACTTCAGAGGGAGCCGTTTCTCACAATGTTTTATACTGTCGACCTCTCCCCATTACTAACTACCAAGTAAGGTTTTATGCTAATAATAATTATTTTGAGTAATTACCAATAGTGTCCACTGCCTTTAAACATGGCGTGTCATTAAGTGTGACTTGGATTAAGTCTTTTCAAAGTTCAGATTTGTAAATAGTTTACAAAGTTCGATTTTTAAAGCTAATTGATTTATAACACTATAAATTGGCTGCTGAAGTGTTGATTACACAACAAGTCTACATCGAGTTTTAGTTCGATGTCCTTCCATTTGTGTACAGTACTTGAAGGGTAATTGGACTCGGACATTACAAACGTGACGACCTGTGGAAGTGAGGGTCAGTCCAGAAATGGATCCTGTCAAATCACGATGTAGTATACAAATATTGACTGCATCGAGCGCTATGGTTGAAACTAGGAGTCCCGAGGTGATTCCCGGCGCGGAAGGTCTCGGGAAGACAGAATGCGCCACGGATCACCGAGAGAGTTGTAGTTTTAACCATCTGGTACAATTAAAGCAGTCAATATTATTTGTTTTACAACACCCTAAACATACGTGTCTAGAAGCTGCCGTTGCTATGGGTTTAGTGCACTGGTTGCTATGGGATTTTACATTGGTTTCTATGGGTTTAGTACATTGATTGCTACAACCAGGTATAGTGCGTCACGTTCGCGCAGCTTTTTCATAAAAATAAGACATATCATGTGACGCGTTGCAAACCAGTCACAAGGCAGAATCTTTAGGGGTGTTTCAATCAAAAGGTGTCTACGAGGTGAAACTGTATATTAGTCAGAGTGGAATTAGTTGTAGTATAAGATGAATCACCTCAACTCACCTTTCTGTTATGACCGGGTTAAATCTACTGGAATGACTTGGGAGGCCAATGTGCCCAGCTGCTTTCTCTGGTCTTTGCTACTATTTCCAGGTCTAATGCTTCATTCTTGAGAGGGCAAGGGTACCAAAGTGTTTTCTCGCGGATAAAAGGGCACCTCTTAGCCTTGATTGCAAGGCTGTGTAATAGTTTGCTTACTATAAAGCTAAAAATGTGCATAACCACAGCCGCACGAATGCGATGCCCGAATGCAATGCAACTCCTGTTCCGGTCCCCCGACTGTCTTTAAACACCACACCACGCTCTCACCCAAGGAAGCACACAAACGCTTGTGTCCACAGTCCCACACACACTGCTATTCCACACACCGCTATCGCCCACAATCCTAGCCCGTGAGCCTCACGGGCTAGGATTGTGGGCGATAGCGGTGTGTGGAATAGCGGTGTGTGTGTGGGGCTGCGTACATTACATCATAGAGGCGCTGTGTGTGTGTGCATGGTGAGAGTGCGGTGTGCTATTTTTTTTAGAGTCAGTCGGGGGACTGGGGTTGTATCGCATTCGGGCGGCTGAGGTTTTAGTATCCTTGCTCTATGGTTTTAGCTAGAGTACTTGTCTACACAGCCTTGATATCAAGGCTAGGCACCTCTATGAGGAAATTGTCAATTTCTACTGGAACATTCCAAAGGGCACCAAGACAATGACCAGGGGGCATTGTCGGCCTGGAATTACAATGAGGCCACTGAGACCACAGCCTCTGTTGCCCCCTGGTCTTAGCCTTGGTGCCCCTTCAAAAGTTTCCCATAGACTTGAGGTTTTTTTTCCAATGGAAGTGCCCTGTGCAAAATGACAATGGCCTTGCCCTCTAAAAGATGAAATTCCAGGCTTGGCATTGAGGCAATTGCTCCTGTTAGTATCAGGCCTGTAAATCCCCCAAAACTTTTCTCATAGAAAATTATTATTATTTTTCTTTTTTAAGACTCCCGTAACAAAATGACCTTTGACATGTATCCCTCAAATAAAAACACTCTGGTCTTTGAACGACTTCAAAAAATCTTGTCTTGGCACAGTACATTGTTAAAACGCTGGGCCCCAAAAAGTTAGGTAAAAGCCCATTTTCCAAGAGTTGATCTGTTTTAATCTGAAATGTTGGGATTTGTTCCACTAAATTTGACCAACTATTAAACAAAAACAAAGTGGGTATCCTGAATTACCAACAAATGGTTGTTTTTTCAGTCTTTGAAAGAATGAGCTCAAAAAAATATTTGTTTTCTGTGGGACATATTAAATCGATAAATTGTTTTTTCCTATTTTGTTCCAAATAGTCATTTGTGTGAGGACTGATTTGTGTGACCGAATCATGGTAGTCCATATGTGTTTTATAACACAACTCGGTCCAAAATATGAAATAAGAAAAGAAACTACCGTAATCCGATCCAGACGCCCTCTTTTTTCTTTTTAAGATGAGCCTGGTAACCTCTTGAGGGCGCTGTAACCAGTCAAAAATTGAAAGACTATTGCCCGCTTCGGGAACTATTTCCCGCAAACTACGCGCGTGCGATGTCTAGTTCATGGTTGTGCAAATCTCATGCACTAGCCTATAATAGTTCATCCCACGTGACCGTGTTTCAGCCAACCAGAATACAGAACTAGCAAGAGGTGTGTTATAACATTAAATATTTTGGGTAATAAAACTAAGGGACCCTCAAGTTGCCTCAAAAGGGACTGTAGCACACAGTTAGCTAAAGGTCTAAAAATATCTGTGTAGAGAAGACGATGCTTGAAGAAATAAAAGGCAGGGCAAGAAACCACTGAGCTTTTCCTGAATATCGATTATAATGTGGAGTGGTTTGGGTTGCCCAGGGCTCGAATTTGGAGGGAAAATTCACCAGACCGCAGGGCTTGTAGCACAAAATGTTTACTGGACGAGAATTTGTTTTACAAGACCACAGCTTAAGTTGTATTTAACGGCTTTTATATGAACAAGCACCAAGACATGTAAGAGAAGAATTATCTCAATTGTCTGAACGGTTCTTAAGTGTACTTGATCACTAGAATGGAAACTTAAAGGTAATTTATCAGACCCAAAGTCAACATTTGAAATTATGTGTAATTTGTTTTTAATTTTTGTTTTTACCCATACACCGATGTGTGTTAGCACTGTATACTCAGTACTTTCCCGAGTCCTGTGAAAAAATATCACAGGCATGTTACTCGGGTGGGATTCGAACCCACGACCCTTGCAATTCTAGAGCAGTGTCTTACCAACTAGACTACCGAGATTGCCCGGTAGCTAGAGGTAGTTCGAATCCTATGTTCTAGAATTGCAAGGGTCGTGGGTTTCGAATCCCACCCGAGTAACATGCCTGTGATATTTTTTCACAGGACTCGGGAAAGTACTGAGTTTACAGTGCTAACACACATCGGTGTATGGGTAAAAACAAAAATTAATATTCTTTATCCCCGATGCAAAAATTTAACATCTATAATTTGTTTTTGTTTTAAGATACATGTATTACCAGGGCTCGAATTTAGGGGAAAATCCACAAGACCACAGGACTTGTATCTCAAAATGTTTACTGGACCAGAAATAATTTTACAAGACCAGATTCATACTGAGAAAAGACTTCCTTGCACATTTTAACTTGCATTTAATTTAACAAGCACTAAGACATTTAAGAGAAGATTTGCCAGCCTCATTTGTCATTTAAGAGAAGATTTGCCTCATTTGTCTTTATAGTTTAAGGGTATTACGTATATTCAAATCATTACTCAAAGTCAACATTTGCACACAATTTGGTTCTGTTCAAAACATTATAGAGTGAGGTACATGTACTGTACATGAATTGTTATTGAATTGAAACCACAAGACTGCCGGACTTGTCTGGTCATGAGTTTACTGGCCCAATGCTAAAATCACTGGCCTCGGGCCTGCGGTCCAGTGTCAAATTCGAGCCCTGTATTACCCAGTGAGCGGTATTGTTATCGTGAGTGTACTGGCCTGACACTAAAATCACTGGCCTCGAGCCAGTGTAAAATTCAAGCGCTTGCCATAAACATACATTGGTATTGGTGAAGGGCAAAGCAAAGCGCACGTTTCTACCAAAACGTGCTCTCAATGTTCCGTACGGTGAGCCACTCCAAATGCATAGTGCAGTTTCTCTCAGAACACTTGAAGGTTTTTCCCGTAGGGGGGTTGATTTTATGCATGATTAGACCTTTACAAATGTCTTTATAACATGCAAGGGGATTATTCATTATAATCCTTGCTTCCGTAAAAAAACAACAAGAAAATGAAGTTGCTACGTTTCACAGACTGAGTGTTGTTGATTCCTGTTTGATGATAATAATAATAACTAGTTTTTCTGTAGCGCTTTATCTATTGGCATATCAAAATATATTTTTAAGACAGGTTATTACTATATTTTTAAGACAGGTCTTTTAAGTTTTTGAATTAATACCCACTTATGTGGCACCTTATTAGGGTTATAAGGTGCTGTGGCACAGTCAGCAGCCACTGCTAGAAACACCGGGGCAAACCCCTTCTTTTAGGGATGGTATAGTTGGGCTCCCAAGGACGGAGCAGTAAAGTTCAGCAAGTCGACCTGCAGAAGTTTCAGCTATTGTTTCATGTTTGTATGTAAGAAAAGTAATACGTGTAAAAGTTTATGAATTGAAAGTTTTTGAATTTTTGTTTATACGTGTTTATCGTATAAAAATGTTACCTAAAGTTGAAGGTTTACATTAGTTTGGTTTAATCATAGAGCAAGGACAAAGATTTATTTTGCCAGTGGTTTCCAATAAACACACCATTTCACATGTAGCACTTCATCCAATAAGATGATTACACTTTCGACGAACACATGTGGTATGTTTTGTTGGGTTTTTCAAGCACATAGACTGCTTGCTTTTGTTTGTCAATCGCAACAGGGCAAGTAAGGCAGTATTTTGTACGGTAACAAGGATCAATGACCAGAAATTATCAAAGGATTCTGGGTGAAATCCGTCGATATTTTATTGTCCAATCAACATCGGCAACCATGATGTCATGCTGATATTGAAGCGGTGCACAATTTTTCGTTTATATCAACACACACTAATAATTTACATTACATATGTATCACTACATGTTAAACAATGATAGAGAAAGCCCTGTTAGTCTGATAGATAAAACAAGGAAACAGACTAACCAAAATTTCATGAAAAACGCATGAGCTTTTGTAGCAACAACTACTTGCATCTGATGAAGTAGTTGTTGCTGTGAAGCTCATGCAGTTTTATGTCATTAATTAGTCTGTTAAGTACACGTACACGCACTACCACTATCCTCCTTGTTTTGTGTCTTTTTAGTAAGACGCCCTCGACAAGAGGTAAAAATAAGGTTGCTCATTAGCCCATCCTGTGCACCGCATTTACTATAGCTGTGCGTTTCCATTGTTTCATTATAGTTTTCACTGCTAAGATGATCATGCGATGACGTCAATGCCATTGAAAAACAAAAACAAAAAGCCCCCAAAAATTGACACTTAAATGTGCCCCCCCCCCCTCATCTTTTGATATGTTTGAAGGTAGTGTTTAAAGATGTCTCCAGCGAAACCTTATGAATATCAGCGGCTCTGAAACCATAACTACACAAACAAGATCCCTCCTTTGTTCCATCTTAGGGCAAAGTAACCACTAACAAGCTTGAGTGCATTGTTATAATAAACCCATAGGCTCATTATCTTGGGTTGTTGTGTACACATAATACACACACCAGCAGCAAAGGCTTGTATTTTATAGTCACTTGTATTGAATCCTGTTCAATAGTTAGTCTTTTGAAAGGAGACTACCGTCTTTCATGAGTCAAGTAGCTAGGGCTTCAATTGTACGATCTGTTCCTTAGAATGGAGTCTAGAAATGTTACCCTAAAAAAAAGTCAAGCTAGCTTTACATTGTGTAAACTGGAGGGGAGTAAACAACTGTCTTTAAAATACACAGATCAGGGGAAATAACTCATTTATCTTCTTCATGCTGTTATTCAATTGCCATCCAATCCGAGTGCTAAAGAGATGTCTCTGAACAAACATGACGGCTATCCTACATCCTCTTCATGTAATAGCCTGACATCTTCCGTGGTGTGATACATAACATAGCCCATGGGACTGAACAACAACAGACTACGATTCTGTTGCTCTCTGTCAGTTGCATAGCCACAAGGCGCCTCCCAAAACAAGTGCGCCCAACCTCCCACAACCACCCCCCTGGGACCCCACCATGAAAAAAATTAAGACACATTTAATGCCCTTAAAAAATGGAAAGGGAAACTAAAACTAAACAATTTAGCACCACACGACCCCCATTGTTAAAGATCACGGCCTCTTCCCCCCTCCCCGCACTGAAAGGCAATGCCTCCCCTGTGCCCCCACCCCCCCCCCCCCCCCATTGAACGAGCAATACCCCCTCCCCAGTGAAAGTATCCTGGCTACATCTCTGCTGTTCGTTTTTTTGTTCTGCTTTGAAGTAAAGAATTATAACTAGCCGATTGCAAACTGCTTTTCACATTTAAGTACTTGTAGAGTAATGGCCATACTTACGAGTTTAAAGAGAAAGTATATAGGGCTAAAATAGGCCTAATTGCTTTTCGGAGAGGAAATTCATTCTCATGGCTCTAGTTTCCAAACAGCACAGTTTACAACTAAGGGGGCCATTCAGCATATTAAAGAATTTTGACATTTTGTTTTGACATTCTTTTGGTTTCTAATGGTTCTGGACTCAAACCCCACCCTCTGGGGGGTTGTAGATTTTCTTTTCCTTCCAGGACTTTGAAATCACTATAGTCTACAGAGCTTCACCATACAGTACATCTGGTGTAAAGACAAGACCTTAGTATTATCCTACATGTGGATGTTTGGTTTTGTGAAAAAAAACCATCCAATCACTAGCTAACTGACTTGGGGGGGGGGGTAATGTTGGTTTCTTCTGTTGTTTGATATGAATGCACGTTGCCGCCTATTCTGCAGCAATAAGCGTAGTCACAGGAACCGTTGTCATTGTCTTGTTTTTTCTGTTAGAGTCAGGCATGCAACTTTTCCTCGGATCAGCTAATTTCCTCTTTTTTATTCTCAGTTTTACCATTCAAAATGGAAAAATACTGTACAAAATCATTGAAATTTTGTCATTTCCTCTGTTATGGTGAAGTTACACTTGCATGCCTTTAGAGTGCAAGTATTGGCCTTGCTCACAAGATTGCAGTCTTAACATGACTGCTGGCCAGAGACTGCTGGCCAGAGGCCAGTGATTTTAGTGTCAGGGGCCAGTAAATTCCAGACCGGAAAAGTCTATATAGCATTCTTGTGATTTACAATTGAATGAATAGTAGTACCTCACTGTGTAGTAACTTTATCTGAAAAAAAGGGAAAAAGTTCAAATGTCGGCTGTGAGTCTGTTGAATATTAAAGTGCACTTACCCTAAAGACAAAGTAAGATCAATCTTCTTTCATTTAGTGTTGTTCACATAAAAGCAGTTTTTAGTCTTTTCTCGTGATTCTGGTCTTGTAAAGAAAAATTCTGGTCCAGTAAAAAATTCTGAGCTGCAAACGCTGCAGTCTTGTGGATTGAAATCTGCATCCCTGAATGTAAGATCCCTGGTGGTTTTGTTCATTTATTTCATTTCATTTATTAATTCTGGTTGTGAAGCCAAGGACTCTCAGAAAATGTGAACTTAATCACAGTACAAGCCAAGAGAAAGACTAAAGAAGGATGTTTCAGTTTTAGGTGTGGGAGGAAAAAACCCAGAGATATATTCCAGGGAAAACCCATGCAATCAGGACTGAAAAACCCAATCCACATAGTGCCCCCCCCTCCCCACCAGGGATTTGAACTGGGGTCCCAGAGGTGGAAGGGAGAAAATAAACCACTGCGCCAACCCGACCGCCCAAAACCGTTCAAGAAAAACAGTTTTCATTTTAAATGCAAGCTTCATCAAATTTATCATTTATCTAAATGTGTCAAAGAAATCTTAAACACTGCATTCCCCCCTTCCTTCATTTTTTTTTGTTCTGTAGTTACACCCTGTGTCCTTTGTACTTTGTTTTTCAGTATCCACAATTAGTAAATTTCTACTTTGCAAACTGTTTATGATATTGCAAGTTTGTGTAAAAGTGGTTAGGGATGACAATTCCTACATACCAGTACTAACATCTATCTTATCTTTTGATGATAGTTGTTTACTGATTATGCACAAAAAAAGAGGACTCTTTGCTTTGAATAGTTTTAAGCCTTGATGCAAATAATTGTGGCTCTCCTTGATCATTTGACCAAACACTACAGACTTGTTTCCCAAACACGTCCCCATCACATCAACAATGATCTCCTGGTCATCCCCCTGAGAGTTTCAACCTTGAAGGGGAAAAATGTAGGTACTTGGGGCATGTATGAGGCTGCTGGACAGGTTGTTGTTAAATAGTGCCCAGACGAATACATAAAGAAGGCGAAGATGTGGACAAGAGATACATTGATGATTAGTACATTGTACTATATGGCTTGTTAAACAATAATGCTAAAAATAGAATCACTGCCTGTTTGGAATTCAATAGATTGTTTACTATCAATATGTCTTGTTATGAAAGCTGTGTGAAGATGGACTACAAGTGGTTGTTTGGATTCAGGGATGTGAGGGGGGGGGGGTTTCCAGGCTCGATATTTCAGTTAAATTTGCCACTGTGGACACAAAACTGCCCCAAACCCATCAAAATCATCCATTTGTCAGCTTGTTTTGTTTGATTCTTTTGGGACCATTATGGCTGGACTTAGAACGGCACTAATAGTTATGGACTCGGTATACTTGGCATGAGATCAGGAATGGACTCTGTATACTTGGCATGAGATCAAGAATTGCACATAATCAGAAACCAGCAGTTTCGGAGTTGAACGGGAGGACAGTTAAAGACACTGGACACTATTGGTAATTATCAAAGACCAGTCTTCTCACTTGGTGTATCTCAACATATGGATAAAATAACAAACCTGTAAAAACTTGAGCTCAATTGGTCATCGAAGTTGCGAGATAACTATGAAAGAAAAAACACACTTGTCACACGAAGTTGTGTGCTTTCAGATGGTTGATTTCGAGACATCAAAATCTAATTCTGAGGTCTCAAAATCAATCTCGTGGAAAATTACTTCTTTCTCGAAAACTATGTCACTTCAGAGGGAGCCGTTTCTCACAATGTTTTATACTGTCAACCTCTCCCCATTACTCGTTACCAAGTAAGGTTTTATGCTAATAATTATTTTGAGTAATTACTAATAGTGTCCACTGCCTTTAACTTGCTTATGATTTCAGTGTCCCTAAAAATACATGGGTCTAGCATAGAGCCCTAAGATTCATCTTAAGATGAGTTGTCAGTATTACCATAGTGATTTGTGTTGTGACATCACACTTTGCTTAGCAATTAAGATTGATTCGCACTAAAGGTCAATCTACAGCTCTATGTGAAATTGTCCCCTGGTCCTTGTGATCTATGGTTCAGGGAGGCTCTAGTAATCCTTCATAGTAAAAAAAAAAAAAAAGGATCACAAGATGCAAACTCTGTTTTCTCATTTCTGATCAATGTAGATACGTTTCTTTATCTTGCTTAAAGAAAAAATAAATTGTTGTAGGTCCTTCTCTTGTGCTGCCTTGGCCTGGGTATATGATTTACATGTGCTCATTTATAAGTCCCTCCGGCCAGTCAGCTCAGCTGCTAATTACAATTCAGCCAGCATAAATAATGACTGGCCTTTGTGATTTGTGCCTAATATATTTTCGTGTAATAAAACGTAGTTTTACACAGGTAGGTTATTGTAATATTTTTGACTTTGCCAGCCGGCTACTCAAGCAGCAAGTTTCGACCGGCCCCGCTGTGCTCTTGTCATCAAGCTATCTTGACTAAATCAAGACCCTGTACAGGACATATGCAGCCACAATGTACAATCCTTGCTCCATGGTTTTAGCATGAGCAAGGAAAGAGAGGCAATTAGGAACACAGTACGTGCTTCATATTTGACCTGTCTTTGTGATTTTTGTGTGATATTTGCATAATAATGTAGTTTCGCACAGGCAGACTGTAATATTTCTTTGACTTGCTGGGCAGACTACTTAACAGCAAGTTTTGACTCGCTTGCTGCACTCTTGTCATCAAGCTACCGTGACAAAATCAAGCACTGTACATGGCGGTGTTTGCAGCCACAATGTACAATCCTTGATATAATCTTTGAGGCAACGAGGAACACGTGCTTCATATTTGATGAGATTGATAATAATCTGTGAGTGGTGCAAGCAGCAAATGAAATGAACCATCCCGGGTACATGTACATTGCATTGCTGCAAGGAAGGGATGCACTGGTCTTCCATCACTGCCTGTAGATGACGGAAGATTGTTTTGCTAATGGAACATCTACTCCGAAGAAAACACCTGGATTTGTCGAGTACTTTTTAAATACGTTACATTTGAAGCTTAAAAATGACTTCGTCCGAGAGCAAGGTCCTTGGTCTATGATAATGAGACCGCCCTCGTCTACACACATGCATCAAATCTTGTGATCGAATCTTGTGAATCGTCTGCAGGACTACTTGAAGAAATGGCTCTCCACAAAGTGTACATTTATAAATGTCACCATTTGGGAGTGTCAGCTGCCTGAAGCCTTTGTTTGCTTTGGTGTTGGAGATAACGGTGTGATGTAAGTTATCATAGTCAGTGTTGTCATGCTTTGTCCCACCTTGTTTCACATCATTTTTGTGTCTCACTTCATCGTTATCATGGTTACTAAATTTATGTAATTTGTCATTTTTTTTGTAAATTATGCTTTGTAAAGTGGAATGATTCCTCGCTTTATGTTCTGTATATTATACCTTTTATAATTATTAGGCCCAAAAAACATATTTAGCGTCCCCGACTGCTTCCTTTTAAGAGGCCGCCTCCTTTTTTCCCTCTTTTTTTGAAAGGATAAATTTTTACGATCTCTGACGAAATTATTATTTTTTTAATTTATAAGATCGTATTTTTAGACTTGAGCACATGAAAAAAGCCCCCCCCCCCCAAAAAAAAGCTGGCAACCACCTTGAAAAATAGCCTGGCCGTTTGTCTTGAAAAAAGTGTCGGGCGGCCATTTAACAACAACAACAACAACAACAACAACAACAACAACAACAACAACAACAACAACAACAACAACAACAACAACAAAAACTCTCCTCCTTACTTTTTTTTGCCATGAGAGGCAACAGAAACTAAGAAGACTTAAAAAAGAGGAAGAATGTTATCCAGTAACTTGACGTCAGGAAGTTCTGTTGTTTTTCAGAGGCAATCATGCACCTTCAAATAGATCCCTTGCTCTCTGACGTCACACTAAGAGTGAGAAATCTCAGACTTTCATCTGAATGCAAAATAAATTGTTAGTGGCGCCACATCTGGACCACTAGCAGAGTCTTTCTCAAAGGCTAATAACAACACAACACAACACACATATTAACAGGTATACTTGTGTAACAGAAGCAGTCGAGTGGAAAGAGATGAAAAGAGAGAGAGAGAGAGGCAGAAAGCACACAGAAAATACAATGGATTGACAAGGGGGGTAGAGGGAAGGGGCTGGCTTAAGAGGTCCTTCAGCTAATTCCATTTTCTCACTTTCATCTGAATTCAGACATTTTTATGACTGCCTGGTGAAAAAAAGTCACTGTTGTTTTTGTCATGCTCTTTGATGTACTTCTCTAATTGTGCTAAGGATACTGTTCCCAAAAGCTCCTTCCTGTTTATAAATCATGGGGTTTAAGGGCAGAAAGTTGGAAATGCCTTCATTTTAAATCTTTATGCCTCCTAAAGTTGGGATCCTACAGTGTAGTTTCAAACCTCTTTTGTCAGCAATGACTTTCTCCCCTGGTCACATGGATACAGTCTGCCCAGGGTCTTCCATATTCGGAGACAAATTGCATAAGAAATGGTGCATGTCTTATGGCGCATGTGTTTAACCTAAAATGCACACCTCACAGTATTAACAAGTGATAAACCACTAGGGAAACTGACTGGGCATCGCATAAAATTTTAGTTCATTTTTTGGATGAATAAAGAGAAGTTGACTAGAACGAGATTTGAACCTTCAACCTCCGACTTATTGTGCTGGTGCTGTGCCAACTGAGCTTATTCTGTCAGTATTTTTGCCAGCCAGAGACTCCCAAAATGGCGGAAAGCAAGATTTATTGTGGGTGATTACGTCAGGTGAATAAAGTCAACAGGAGGAGGTGAAGCAGCTGGATGAACAACACAAAGAAGCCATACTATTGAAAAGCTACACAACAGCAGGAGTCAAGTCTGTGAAGGTCTCATTCTTCTGATGGCCTGGAGCCTGCAGGAAAGAATGCAGCTTTTCACACTTAATTATCGGTGACCAGGTTCTGGTCTGAATGGTAATTGGACAGTATTCATCTTAAAGCTCTCTGGGACTTGAATGTCAGTATAGATTCTACTGTTGTGCTATTCTGTCTCATACAACCTGCAGTCTTTGCATGGGAGTGGGATTGAGCGTTGTAATTAAACACCAAGTTGGCAGCAGCAAAACTTAGAATCGGGAAGCTCCTGTACAACTAAGTCCTGATGTGCATACGTTTGCCTCACAGAACTTGCAGACTCCAGTGGAGTGACTGATATTGTACCTGTACGTCTGAATGATTGTACAGTATGTTGTCCTTTTAACACCCAAGATGTGACATCTTGCAAGATAATGGAATTTCTAAGATCTACATCATGTATCCTGTTAGTGTACTACATGCATTGTATCGTCGCAGCTCGGCATTTTGTACATGTGTAGCAAAGGCTTCCTGATTGTTTCTGCAGTTTGTTTCTCCACAGCTGGTAGCTGGTTGGCTTTGAATGAAAAAAAGACTATGTCGAAGTGTTTACTACAAGTGTCAGTATTGTCATAATTTGTGAATTCAGAATGATACGTAACTTGTACGTCTACATTGCCATTATGTTGGGGCTTTTTGTATCTCGGTATTAGAGACGTTGCTAGGGACGAAAGTTTCCTGTGACTAGTTTGACAAGCATCCCTGTTTAATGTGGAAAAATGTGGCGGACTATATTGAAATTACAAGCTAAGTGGTCCTGATGGCTAGTCACTGAAAAAGTTAAGGGCAAACTCTGCAACCTTGTACTGCAAAACTGAAAGAACCTGCAAAGGCGGCCATCAGCCATGAATAGAAAGGTACCTGCAACCGACCCTCAGACCAGAAACCCAAAGAACAGTTTCCAAACTTTCCACCAGCAAGATGGTCCACGTTCCAAGTGGAGCTCTCACTATCTTGCAAGGAGATCCACCATACCTAATGAAGGAGCCACCGGAGCCAGCATCAAGGGAGTTATCGACAATCAATATGAGTCTTGGCATTTGGTGAGATACTCATCTAAGTAAATATTATTGTGTTGATCTTGTGTGTCCGGGATTGCATCGGTCGCATTACGATCATCAATTGGCCAAGCAGCATTACAAGATCCTGCACTGAGACAATCGCATTGTGCCTTATGCTAAAATATGCGAATTATTGATATTATATCCATAGCGCAATGTTCATCATTTTGCGTTAAAAAAAATATTTATATTATAATAATGTCAATCTGTGACAGTTGTTTTGCTTTTTTTTTCAACAAGTAGGGACTGTATTTAGCTGCAACGTCAGGTGACTTTGATTGTATCTTTATTGATAATTTGGCCTAAATCAGCATTATGGTGACAACATCCAATTTATGACACTACATTAAATGATTTTGGAGATTGGAGAAGTAGCTAAAGGTAATGTGCATTGCGTTTGGACATTGCACAGTGTCTGTTTAGCCCCTACTGTCCCAAATTCCTTTAAGTTTATTCAATTGCGGAAGTGAAGGATTTAGCAGGAATCGGGCGGGTAGGTCCATATATACATGTAAACATGTCTTACCACAGGGTCAGTCATTCCAATCTTATCAACAGTTCAAACAGTGTGGTACATGGAACTTGACATAAACCCCCCCCAAAAATGAAAATAAAAACCCCCAAACCTGCCTTAAAATGTTTTTTGTTTTGAAATGCATTGAGTACCTTATTGGTAGATACGTGCATTATATTGTATAATGCACGTACCATATAATAGTCTTGTGTAACATAAGACTATTATATTATTTTTATTACATACACTGAGAAAAGGATATTATTAGAGGATTTAGGCCACATGCTAGCCAAACTGTCTAGTCTATCACAGTCTGATACATGTACTGATTATGATAAAAATGTATCTACAAGATTTACATTATAGTTTATTTGACTAAGTGTAAAAATAAAAAATGAAAAAAATTAAAATAATAAACGCAGTTTAGGGTTCGCTTGTTTTATAAATTCCCTGCAGAATTGTGTATGGCATGTAGTTTAGATTCTCATCACCATCAGCATCTTTGCCTGGTTTGGATGTTTGTTTGCCGTCAGGTTTTCACAAAATGTTTAATTATCTCGGCAGGAATAGAGATGGGGGAAGCGTGCCGAGAAATCACCTGCTTCTTGTTCGGACAGTCAAAGGGTCTATTGATTCCTTGACTCCGAGTCGATCAAAACTATTTTTAGTAAAGTCAGGACAATTTAAAAGGAAAGAAAAACAATTAAATAACCCGGTGTAGAAAAACTCTAACAATATAAATCACATCTGCTTGTGAAAACTGCCTTCTGTCTGACCATTCAATACCATCCAAGGTGGTTTTGAAAGATGTGTAAATTGCCAGCCTAATGATATCATGTGGTGAGTGCATCTACTCAATACACAGTTCTGTGCACAGTTGTGCTACCATACGCAACCCTTGCAGTTGAAGGGTTTCAAATGGTTGATCAACTTGCTGGGAAAAAAATGCTACCAGACACCTGACTGGAGGGCTGTAATTGTGTGTTTTGGAAGTTTTCTTGCAAACATTTCTTGCAAATTAATTGAAATTGCAGAAAAGGCACTGGCCATAGGACTTGTAGTAGACCTGTGCACCAGTGTCAAATTTGAGCCCTGTTTGAACACAAACATTAATGGAACTCAAGTAGTCATACAATGTACCATAAAAATATCAAATTCTATCCTTGAGAGATGGAAGTTTCCAGTCAATCAGTTAAACTCTGGCCTGGAATGACAAGAAGGCCACTGAGGTCACGGCTTCTGATGCTCCGGGTCTTTGGAGCCCCTTCAAAATGTTCGGCCATAGACTTGGAAGTGCCCCTCTCGAAAGGGCAAAATTTTGCCTCTTTGAAGATGGAAGTTCCGGATCAGTAAACACATTGTATTGTGAGTGCCCAAAAAAATGACAAAAAAAGAAGAAGTTTTGTCTAGACTTGGCATAGCTCCTCTTTAGTATTACAGTGTCATTGATGAAGTATATACAGGGATGAGAAATTTCTTATTTATCTGAATTTATACCTTTTTTAAGTCTCCTGGTCAACTAAAAAAAAAACCCGTATTTTCTCAAAATAAAAAATGTCATGCTCTTTGTTTAGTGCTGAACATACTGTTCCCAAAAGCTCCTTGGAATCCACAACTCCAAAAAAGACAGAAATGCCATCATTTGAATGTACCCCTTAGAATAGTCATACATAGACTGATCCTAGTTTCAGACTTTTTTGTCAGCATCACCCCCCCAACCGGTTATAAGCTTACGTCTTGTCCATGTTGATGACATCATTCGCAGCCTCCATTTTTGTTTCCACAGGTTTGTTTAAAAGGCTTAGTAAATTCTGGAAGGACATGTTACTGTTGACGTCAGGCTGATCGTAGTCACCATATATAGTCAAACAATATTTAATACCTGTCTTCGAATTGTCCTGACAGCTGCTACAGTATGGATCTCTTCTGCAAGTGTGCGAGAAGATTCATTGATAACATCAGAGCACATTGTACATCCATTGGCATTATTATAATTACTGTTCAATATTTCTGGTTATGACAAAAAAGGGTCCCTGGAGAGCGCCTAGCACTGTAACACGCAGCAGGCCTCAGAGTGAAGATACCTGTGAAGACTTCAATTCAATTACAAAAGCTTTCTTTTTTGGCGTCAAATTATCTATCCGAGTCTGACAGTAATGCGAATGATTGTGTTTCAAGAAAACTGAGTGTTTTCAAGAAAACTGCATGGGAATGAGACAAAAATTCTAAGGGGGAATTATAGTAACAAAAGGTTATTATTTTTGTCGAGAGCCATTTTATTGCTTACATACATGTACAACCTTCTGTTACTGGGACAGCAGTACTTTGTGTGCTTGTAAGAAGGGTGTAGAGCCTTTTTTCCGGACACACAATGACATTAAGAGTTATGGAGAAAGAACTTTTGTCTTTGTTGCATTATGTTGTCTTTACCAAAGAAGAACAATTTTTAAAAAACGGCTTAAAACATACATAATTTTCTTATTAACCCATAATGACTTTATTTTGTGACAATTGCTATAACTTTTGTTACTGTAACTTTGTACAATGCATTGAGGATTCATTCGGTGTCAAAATGCACTGTAAAAGAATCTTGTTCTTATCATTGTTATTATTTAAATTTGAATTGAAAAGCAGTTTCAATATACCAGGTTTCAACTCAAACATAGTGTCATCAATAAAACAAAAATAAAATTAACAAATTGTAAATTATTGTAATATTTTTGTTTGTCATATCCTCTACAGCCTCCCAGGGAAACCAAGGGCCATCTTGGGTCGGACACCATGAAGTACGGGAGCAGTAAAACACAGCCTCTGCATATCAATGGCATGGTCGGAAGAAAAGCATCTGGCTTACAGGGGGAGGTAACTTTTTCCTTTTTTTCTTCTTTTTTTGGTGACATCACAGCCGCAAGTTGTAGAACTATAGACAGCCTGCGCTAAAAAAAAAAAAAAAAAAATCCCCCCCCCCCCCCCATCCCTTCGAGTAGGTTGAGCAAAGAAACATTGACCGGATTTGTTTTTACAATACCAGAATCAAACTGAGAAAGAAAAAATCCTGGCACAGTTCAACATACATTTCTGTTTTTTGTTCAAACAAGCACGAAGACATGTCAGAGAAGATTTCTCTCATTTGTCTTTATGAGTATTAAGTATGACTAAATAGAATTAGAAGATATTTTATTAGATTCAACGTCAAACTTTGAACACGATAATACATAATGTGGGGGTATTATTAATTCGATTGAAAAACACAAGACTGCTGGACTTGTCTTGTCATGAGTTTAATGGCTCGACGCTAACACTACTGGCCTCAGGGCTGTGGTCCAGTGTAGTGTATTCTAGCCCTGGGCTCGATTTCACAAAGAGTTCAGACTGATCGTAACTGCAAATCCATCGCAGTTGCTTAGCAAAGAGTGATGTCACAATACAAATTACTATGGTAATACTGATAACTCATCTTAAGATGAATCTTAGTGCTTTGTGAAATCGACCCCTGGTCTATCCATCTGCATGTATCTATCTATCTAACCAAACGAAGGTTCATCTACATAGTTTGTGGGAAGGGCAAACAATTAATAAATGACACTGGTGTCATTTTTGTCCCAATCTTACAGGAACATTACAGAATTGGTAAGAAAAAAACTTAGTGCATGAAATCGGCTCACACAATGATTGATTGGCGGTATCTAGCCATCCTCATGCAGTTCAAATGATGGCGTTTATATGTCTAAACCTAAAACCATAGAGTTAAGGAACATTACAGAATTGGTAAGAAAAAAACTGTAAAATATACTTTGATCACAGATTTACACAAAACTTACACGGTCCAATGATGATGATAGTAGAAAACATCCCTTGAAATATTTCTGTCTGAAATGTCATATTTGATGACTAATTTTTCGATTGGAGTTTATCGCTCAGTGAGCGTTTTATTCATTTGTTGAACCTATATGATTTCATGCAAATGTGTAATCGGTTTTTCTCTATTTTCTCGTGACCCAGATGGCCGATCGATCTCAAACCTCTACAGGTTTGTCAGTTTATGTATGGTGGATTACATAAAGTGCTTACACTGCCAGCAACTGTTTTGTTAGCAAAAACCAATTCTGTAATGTTCCTTTAAAGTTTCTCTCCCGTCTTGTGATTTTCCCCGAACAGAAGTTGACCTCCTCCAGCCTCCCTCCAGCCATGACCACCAGCAACACCACATTTCCTCAGCTCAGCCTCGGACCCAGGGGGATCAGCAATGTGGAAACGTTACCCCAGCTGAGTAACTTACACGGCAACCTCGTATCCACTCACAACGCAAGTGAACAGGCGCGGTTACATCGTCAGAAGACTCACATGTGAGTAGAATCATTTATCCTGAAGACGAGCAGAGTACACTGTTCGAAACGTCAAGATCACACAGGCTATTTTCAGGCCCACACTCTCACAAAAGAGATTTACACACGGTTGTACCCGCAAGTTTACTGTTTATTTATAGTTCCTTCCTATTTTTCCAACACCATGCAAAGCTTCAAACATACTTAGTATGACTTTAATAGTAATAATACAATATTTGTAAAGGGCCATCTACCTGTGACTAAACATATTCTGAGGCGCTGGAAAAATGAAAATTTGATACAAGCATATCATTACAAGATACTTAGATTATCAGGGAATGTAATTACACATTAAAGAGAGACTTGCACACTGATAAAAAAACCATGTGAACGAGCACAATATAATAGAGTCAGTCATATCTGGTCATAATGCAATGCCGAACAAATGCGTTTTTTTTTAAAGCTTACTTATGTCCAGAGATTCTGTAGCTCGGGTGTTAATAATGGTAAATAGTTCCAGAGTTTGGGAGTGGATACTGAAAAGGCACGATGGCCATAGGGTGGGGTTGTTTAGGGGCAGTAAGAAGAAAATGTTTGTAGATCGAAGACTGCGAATTGTAAGTGTAGTGACACCAATGAGCTCTGGGTGGGCTGAAACGTAGCTCTGCACACCTGTCGCAAAAAAATATCAGCACTTTGAGTTGCCTGTGGGGTTTGATAAAGTGCTAATTTAACCCACATCCACCTGTACGTCCATTCCTGCCCACCTGAGCAACAGTCTATCAGCACTTGCAACACATGTGTCTTCCACTGCCCCGTGCCCAGGCATTATATCCTTCCTATTTTAATCTCATTTCCGATTTTGTTTTTCCCCTTAGAAAATCGGTAAGATTGTAAATTAAAGTACCCTGAAATATCTACAAAGGCCTAAACCATGTAGGCCGGCACCTTGTTCTCAACAAGATTTTCCTCCCTTTTTTTTCAAGTGTCAAATATCACGCCTGCCATGCCAAACACAAAAGACAGGATTGCAACCAAAAATGGCGGAAATTTTTTTTTACATTTCATAATGGGATTTGAACTCATGAGTCAGTCTCTTGGACATTTGGGCTCCCTTTTTTTTTGGGGGGGGGGGTGGAATTGGTCATTGCAACCCTCCAATACATAGGCACCACAGACTGGCACTAAATACATGTACCATACCTTCTAGGCTAGCATTGGGTGCATGGATTTCTTCTGTTCGCACAGCTGGTATTATGTGGAAACCTCATGGTTTGTGTACTGTGTGGACTTAGTCTTCACAGTCTCCTGTGGTATTTTGTGGCAAGAACCAGTTGGGCAGGAGAGTACAGTGGCTTGTCTATACAAGACGTATAGTTTCCACAGTCTCATGTGGAATTTTGTGGCAAGAGCCAGTTGGGCAGGAGAGTATAAAGGCTTGTCTATACAAGACTTATAGTTTCCACAGTCTCATGTGGAATTTTGTGGCAAGAGCCAGTTTAGCAGGAGTGTGCACCTGTAGCAATAGGTTCTCCACAGTCTCTTGGGGATTTTTTTGTGGTAAGAGCCAGTTAAAAAGGAGAGTAAACTGAAAGTAACAGGGTCAAGGGGTGGCAATTAAGGTAGCTCTTTGTTTGCTTGGTTCTGATGGAATAAAATCGTAATAATAACAATGACCATCTCTTGCTTGCTTACCAAGCTTATTGTGGTTGTTGTTTTGTAATATTAACAGAGAACAGGTTCTCCACAGTCTCTTGGGGATTTTTTTGTGGTAAGAGCCAGTTAAAAAGGAGAGTAAACCAATAGTAACAGGGTCAAGTGGTGGCAATTAAGGTAGCTTTTTGTTTGCTTGGTTTTGATGGAATAAAATCGTAATAATAACAATGATCATCTCTCGCTTGCTTTACCAAGCTTATTGTGGTTGTTGTTTTGTAATATTAACAGAGAACGGGAAGCTAATAAATCCGACAGTCCCAAGAAGGATGCAATGGGTCATCGATTACCACTTACGCCTGGGGGTAAGTGACATTCAAAAGTGGTAAAACAGGATAAAAAACAAATGTGCAGTACCATTTGTTACTGGTTTCCTGCTAATTTTTGCTCTGCAGAAATCTGTTGAGAACTATTTTCTGCTATTAAAGCAGCTCTAAGAAATTGGGGCCAGCTCCAACGTGCAGAAACATGTGCCATCAATGCAGCTAGGTTGATTTCTACTAAGCTATGCTTTCACTCATTACAGAAGCCTTGAAGTTCTAACGAGTTCTGAACTTTTGCTCTGCAGAAATCTTCTTGAGAAATATTTGCTGCCAAGCCCAGCTCTGTGTCTAAACATGTGCCATCAATGCAGCGTGGGTTGATTTTGCTAAGCTATGCTTTCACAGAAGCATTGAAGTTTTATCGAGATCCCAATTTTTGTTCTGCAGAATTCTGTTGGGAACATTTTTCTGCTAAGCAGCTCTATGAATTTGTGCCCAGCTTTGTGTGTAAACACGTGCAGAAACATGTGCCATCAATGCAGCGTGGGTTGATTTTACTAAGCTATGCTTTCACTCATTACAGAAGCATTGAAGTTTTATCGAGATCCCAATTTTTGTTTTGCAGTATTCTGTTGGGAACATTTTTCTGCTAAGCAACTCTATGAATTTGTGCCCAGCTCTGTGTCTAAACACATGCAGAAACATGTGCCATCAATGCAGCGTGGGTTTGTTTTACTAAGCTATGCTTTCACTCATTACAGAAGCCCTGAAGTTCTACCGAGATCGTCTTACGGCCTACGAGCAATCAGAGGTACTAGACCATACAGATATATGGTTTCTCGGACCGGAGGCCAAGAAGATTGAAGGGGTACAGGGAGCCGCTCAGAACAACGGCTATGATGATGAGAACGGATCCTATTTAAAGGTAGTGTTTAGAGCAGTGGAGCCATCTTGGTTTTTTCCTTCCTTCCATCGTGTCCATTGTAATAATTTGAAACTCAAATTGAGGCTGGAAGGATAAAGTAGTCGACGGCCCCTTTTTGTTATGCTGAGAAACAATATTTATACCTTGCATAGAAGATAAGAAACTAGGCACAGTGTATTCATTATGTTCAACAAAATATACCTTTTTCTATATCAACGTCACAGCCCGAGTTTTTGCCAACCAAGGTTGGAAAATTATGGGAGGCCATAAATGCAAAGCAAAAACAGACAGCCACAGTCTGTAACAATGTTACACAAGTATTCAAAAATTGTGTTGAGTTTGTTGGAAGCAACCGATCATGGGATGTATCTTTTTTTAATTGAGAGTTTGCAGAAATGTTGAACACGATTGAATGTTTTGCTAACATTCGGCCGTCCATGCGGACCAGTGTGGTTTGTTTACCAACAATAAATAGAAAAAGGTCTTAGGTGGTATTTTGAAAGTGAGGTTGATGAGGCATTCATTTCACCAGTGCATTTCTTGCATAGGAAGACAAGGAATTAGACACAGCATTTTCATTCTGTTTCAAGACAGCATTTTGGAAGTATAAGGCTGTGTCCGAAGTGGTGGCTATAAACTGTTATCACTCTGTCAGGCTCCCTGACTACCAAGGGCTAAAAATAGTTCTATTTCTCATTACACCAAAGGGTAAGTGCCAGACTATTTTTCCTTCCAGCCTCGATTTGTCTGGAAGAGAAACAAGATGGCCGCACTGTGATACAGGTCTATGGCTACAACTTTGAGATGCAGGGATTCTGTCTGTGCATGCTGGATTTTTAATTTCTATATTGGTTGTACTAGCTCCGAAACATTCTAAAATGCCTTGATTATAAATTGTTAGTGTACACAGTCCCTGAATGATTGCAATCAGATAGATCTAGCTGCGGGGGGGCTTAGTGCAGTTAATAACATTTGTTTGCCCCTTGAGTGCATGCATGTGTAGCTCATCCTGATTAAAGATAATATGAGTGGGATTACAGTTTGCCTTCAGCCAATGGCAATACAAAAAAAGTTCGCCAATTTCACACAATTGCCCATCGGTGGTTTGTAAATTATTTGTGTGTGACTGTCTTAAAGGGTGCGCACAACATTGGTACGGTTGAAAATACAAATGTTCACAGAGTTGCGCATAACTTACATGGTATAAAGATGGTCATGGTGGAAAACTTCCCTTGAAATAGTTCTGCTTGAAATGCTATTGTTTTTAGGAAAGGAGTAAAACAATCAGTCTTTATCTCGGTGATAAAATCTGATGTTTGAAAACAGTGACAAAATATAAAAGAGGGTTTTTCACTATTTTCTCGCAACTGCGATGACCGATTGAGCTTAAACTTTAACATGTTTGTTATTTCATGTATATGTGTTGGGTCACATACAGTGCAGTGCCAATGGTGTACATGTGCTTTAAAGGGTGCGCACAACATTGGTACATTTAAAACTAGGATGAATAGGGAAGCAGCAGACCAAAGGATTATCTTAACACTTGACTGTATGGATTGAATGGAGATCTTGGGTTTTTGTCACTTTTTGACTCATTACCATCCTTTGTTTAGGCTGTGCTGGGCCCAATTTCATGGCTCTGCTTACCGCCGAATTCTGCGCTTGCGGTGACCATTCTCTGCTTACTGTTCAAGCGCCGAATTTCTGCGCTAGCTGTGTAAGCGTAGAATGCCTAGTAACGTGGAGTACGCACGCGCACAAGCCGAAAATCTCCGCTAACCCGTGAAATACGCTTGACGTAAACGCGGAATTCCCTGCTTCCGCAAGCGCCGATTCTTTGCTTACGGTAAGCAGAGCCATGAAATTGGGCCCTGGACTGTACGTAAACCTCGGTTGAAGTTGTTTTTCTTCATTGCATCTGATGAAGTAGTCATTGCTACAAAAAGCTTTTTCTTAATGCAGATGTTTCCTACTCGTTAGTTAGTCATGAAAGTTCTACAATATACTTTCCTTTCTGACATTGGTACAGTAAGATTGAAATTATAAATGTTCACAGATTTTAGATGCATGGTTCATGCTGGAAAACTTCCCTTGAAATAGTTTTTGCCTGAAATGCTAACTGTCTTTTAGTTCTTGGGAGTCTGAAACCTGCTGTTTGAAAACAGTGAAGGGACTTTTCACTACTTTCTTGTGACTCCAATGACTGATTGAGCTTCAGCTTCCACTGGTTTGTTTTTTCATGTAAATGGGTCATAAAAAAGTGTGGTTACTGGTCTTTGAGAGTCTGAAACCTGCTGTTTGAAAACAGTGAAGGGATTTTTCACTACTTTCTTGTGACTCCAATGACTGATTGAGCTTAAGATTTCACTGGTGTGTTATTTCATGTATTTGGGTCAATACGAAAGTGCTGTTACTGGTCTTGGGGAGTCTGAAACCTGCTGTTTGAAAACAGTGAAGGGATTTTTCACTACTTTCTTGTGACTCCAATGACTAATTGAGCTTAATCTTTTACAGGTTTCTTATTTCATGTATATGGGTCATACAAAAGTGCGGTTACTGGTTTGTGACCAATTACCAATGTTTGCCACATGCTTTCAATGCACACAGTCTTCTACATAATTTACTGTTTCTGTCGGTGAATCATTTTCTGTTTTCAAAATTCACACATACCTGTGTGTAAATAATGTATTATATTGGCCCAATTTCATAGACCTACACACACAAAAAGCTACACATATCAGAAAACTACATTGCTTACCAGTATAAGGTTACCAGCCAAAATACCATGTCACATGTACCATCTGTGTTGAGCACTTTATGTTCTGCTTTAAAAGCAGCTCTGTGAAATTAGGCCTTGTTGTTAAAAATCACGATATAACATGCACCTCCATGTGAAGTATCTTGAGCTTGTGCCTTAAAGGCAGGTTGTTCTTTTGGTAATTACTCCAAAAATTTGTGACCATACAATAACTCACTTGGTAAAGAGCACTGGAGAGCTGTTGATAATATTATGAGACATTGTTAGAAACGATCCCCTTTGAAGTAATGTAGTTTTGGAGAAAGAGGTAATTTTCACCACCAAATTTGAATTTAAAGGTATTGTACACTTTTGGTAGCAGCTCAAAATCAGTGTCCACATTTTGTGTGATTAAACATATGCATGAACAAACAAACATGTGAAAGTTTGAGCTCAATTGGTCATCGAGGTCACGAGAAAATAGTGAAAAGAGATCTTATGTGTTTTCTGTTTTTTCAAATTATTGCGCGCGATAATTACTATTGTTTTACTCGTTTCTCAGAAACGATAGCATTTTAGGCAGAAATATTTTAAGGAACCCTTTCTACCATTACTTACTTTAAATCATGTAAGTTATGTGTGAATCTGTGAACATTGTGTTTTTCGATCTTACCAATAGTGTACAGGGCCTTTAAGAAAAGCTTCATGTATAAAGCCTTTCTCAGGTATCTAAAAGCATACAATTCTATGCAACAAGGATGGGTTTTTCTTTCATTATTTTCTTGCAACTTTGATGACCAATTGAGCCCAAATTTTCACAGGTTTGTTATTTTGTGCATATTTTGGGACACAACAACTGAGGATACTGGTCATTGACAACTGCCAAAAGGATACCCTGCCTAAAGTTCACACATTCCACGCGGCTGGTTTTCTGAGGATAAAGAGCCTCGGGGTTGAGCAGTCAAATTAATCAAAATTATGTCTTTAATAAAGTTCGTATGAATGGTATCTTGATTAATAAATGTACCATCATGACATTTTTTCCTGCTGATAAGGACAAAGAATGTATGCCTTTGGCATGTCAGTAATTCATTATTTGTTATATCCACCTTGGTCAGGGTTCTGCCCAGGATTTCTTTAGTGGTAGAAAAATGTTTCCCTGGAAACCATTGTGAGATGCCGAGTTTTGGCATGGCGAGTCACGTACGATGAGATTCATCATTGACACATGTAGTAGGCCTACTGAATTTCATTATCTCCAAAGTCACGAAAATATTTCAGAAATGAAGGTCATGTACAAATTGGCAACTAATTTATGTATTATTTTGGCTGAGAAAGCTATCTATAACTGTAGATTTAAGAAAAAAAAACCTTATATAACCTCCTTTTTAACTTAGTTAAGTTTCACTACACATTGGAGAAAAAAATAGCTTTGGACAACAACAACCTGTACAAATTTGATAATAAGTGGACTGCTCTTAAAAATGACCTTTTTTAAATAAGGTTCCAGAATACCGGATTGTCTGTTCTTTCCTCTTTGTTTTTCCTTGGTATGTAATTTGTACATGTATGTTGTATTGTTTCGTGTTAACTTGAGCATTGAAAAAAAATAAAAAATAAGTAATGGCTTTGGCTTGTTCGCCGTGTCATCGTGCATTGAAGTATAGGATGCACTTAGTAACACCCTTAGCAATATTCGTAGCCGCAGCCGCCAAAGTCTTTTACGGCTTTAGTTTCTGACACCAGTAGTGTCTGTGTTAATAACCGTGGAATTGTCCCTCCTGCACGTCTGAGCAAATTACTTCTACCAAAAGGACAGGGTCCAATTTCATGGGTCTGCTTACCCAAATTTTTTTTCGCTTACGGAGCTCTGCAATAAGCACATCATTTAATGGGACGTAAGCGTAAAAGTCTGTGGTAAGCAGAACCATAAGCCATTTTGAGATATGGCGGACTCAATACTATGACACTATTAGGAACGTTTGGGTAAATTTGTCTGCAAACACCCAAACCAAACAGTGCACTCGTATAGTGCCCAGGTGTGTGTGTCTGACGACACATCACTAGCATTCTAATTGGTTTTTAATTTGTTTTTTTCTTGGCTGTCAGGTGCTGCACGATCATATGACCTATAGGTATGAGATCCTGGAGGTCATAGGTAAAGGGTCATTCGGTCAGGTCGTGAGGGCCATTGACCACAAGACGGGAGACATGGTTGCAATTAAGATCATCAGGAATAAAAAAAGGTCAGTTTATCAACATTTTCAAAATTTGCACAAATATTATTCTTCATGCCTGATGCAAATTTCACTTCTGTTAAAGGAACATTACAGAATTGAAAGGAACAAAATATACTTTTTGATCACAGATAAAATAAAACTTACACGGTCTAATGATGATAATGATAGAAAACATCCCTTGAAATATTTCTCTCTGATATGCCATATTTGATGAGAAATTAATAAACTAATTTTCCGATTGGAGTTTATCGCTCGTGAGCGTTTTATTCATTTGTTGAATCTATATGATTTCATGCAAATGTGTAATCGGTTTTTCACTATTTTCTCGTGACCCAGATGGCCGATCAATCTCAAACTATACAGGTTTGTCAGTTTATGTATATGGTGGATTACATCAAGTGCTTACACAGCATGCAACTGTTTTGTTAGCAAAAACCAATTCTGTAATGTTGCTTTAAAATTGTTGCGGAACCCGCCGCTAAAATATACAAAAGTGCCTCTAGCTATCGGGCAAGGTCGGTGATCTAGTGTGGTAAAATATCTGCTCTAAAATGGCAAAGGCGTGGGTTCCAATCCTACCGGTGGAATTTGTTTTTCACAGGAACTCTGGAAAGTGTACATCGCTGAACACACATCGGTGCATGGGTAAAACATTAATAACATTTATTCTTCTCGTTCAGGTTTCACCACCAAGCTCTGATTGAGGTAAAGATATTGGATGCCCTCAGAAGAAAAGACAGAGACAACTCAAACAACGTCATCCACATGATGGAATACTTCTACTTCAGGAATCATTTGTGTATCACGTTTGAACTCTTAGGGTAAGTACACCATAGTAGGGTAATACTAACACTAATAGTAATACCCAGTTCCAGGCTTCAAACTTCGTGTTCAAAAGGGCCTGCCTTTAAAGTATACTTTACAGAAGTACTCCTTGCAAATACACATCATGTAATGATATGCCATGTCGGTTATGATTGCTTGGTTGAGTGTATCCTTCCTGAGATCATTGCAAGAAGTGCAGAGACAGGTGGCTGGACTCGATAATGTGCACGGTACTGTTCATCGGAGTTAATCCCAAAGCACATCAGAGGGATTATATTAAGTGACACAACCGCGTGTCATGTTTTGATCAAGTCCACTTATATCAACAACAAAAAGTTCAGTAATAAACCACATGGGAAACTGACTGATTACATTTTAAATAATTTGGGGTTGAACAAAGAAAAACTGACTGAAATGGATTTGAACCAACGACCTCGGCATTAACAGGTCGGTGCTCTAACAACTAAGCTCTCTAGCCCTAAGTCGGCGATCGCCTATTTTGTAAATATCTTTGTTCGGGGGTGCCAGTGAGACAGTCATATAACTGTTAACTTCGAGTAGTCCCGGGATCACACCAAAGTTAACGATCCAACCTGGGAAGTGGCAGCCAAGGGATCACCTTAAGGGGATGTGACCTTTTTCATTTCAAATCAAGTAATAAACCACAAGGAAACTGACCGGGTAAAGTTAGTTTCCCTTGTGGTTTATTACTTAACATTTTTATCAACAACAACATTTTATTTTCTCTTCTGTCATTCAGGATGAATTTATATGAGCTGATCAAGAAGAACAACTTCCAGGGTTTCAGCATAGCGTTAATAAGACGGTTTGCGTACACCCTCTTGGGCTGTCTGAGGTTACTGCAGAGAGAGCGCATCATCCACTGCGATCTCAAACCCGAGAACATCCTACTCAAGCAGAAATACCAAAACTCCATTAAAGTGATTGACTTCGGCAGCAGTTGCTATGTCAACCAAAGAGGTACATTATGCAGCTTGGATGACTTCTGCTCGGATTAGCACCAGCCTTTTTTTTATTGGACTGATGCTAAACTTGAACACAAGTCTCCCCATTTGACTGATACTAAACTTGACGCTAGTCTTCCCACTTACATCAGACTAGACGTGAGTCTTCCCACTTACACTAGATTTAACACAAGTCTTCCCATTTGACTGATACTAAACTTGCCTTAGTTGAAACAAATGAAGTTATTCCCCAACCTGATATTTTTTGTTATGCAGTGTACACGTACATCCAGTCCCGTTTCTACCGATCTCCGGAGGTGATTCTGGGTCTACCCTACGGTATGCCGATTGATATGTGGAGCTTTGGATGTATCCTCGCTGAACTGTACACCGGATACCCACTTTTCCCTGGAGAGAATGAGGTGGAACAATTAGCTTGCATCATGGAGGTCAGTCATTCTGATAAACCAAAGGATTGACTTTTAAGAAATAATTTCAGGTTCGCTCTAGCATGGGTTCATCGTCAAAGGATGAATACAGTATTAAAACAAATTTGAATTGAACTGAATTTGTGCATGCAGTGGCAGGGCAGTCTCACGCATCAAAGTTCTGATGGCCGAGTCATTGAAATGTGGTTTAAATGCTGTTCAATGTACTTGTGTCCCTGGGCATTAATTGCTTCTCCCCATCCAGGAGTAAACGAGTACTGACAAGGATGGAGACATTGCACAACCAATTTGCCTTTCCTATGAAAAATGCTTGTTACATTCACACATGCGTACAGACTCTATTGGTTGACAAATGCCATAAAGTTGTGCACTAGGCAAATGCACAAATGCATATGCGCCACACCACCATCAGCCCCATACAAAAAGGCACGATGGTCCCTCATTTTGCTCACCATTAGGAATTTAGTTGGTTCAAGGTATTGTAATGCTTATTAAAAGTTTGCGTCTTTAATGATAATAAGAAATACATGGTTCTTGTTAGATAGGTTGTAATATGGCATAAATCGGTCATCTTTACGGGCAATTTGGAGCACACAGTCATGTGTTTTAGCAGGAGAATGGCGTGCAGCAGGCGCACATTTCACAAAACTCATTGCACGATTGGTTAGTGAACAACGCGGCTGCATTAATAATTTGAGGGCTTGATGCACCTGCAAGCCAAAATGCACTTTGCCCATAAAGATGGCGTCTACTGGGAACTATCTATAGTGCAAATATCTTAGTAGCTAGATCAATGTGCTCTACAACATTATTATCCCTTTTCATCAGGCATTTATACCTAGACAATTCCTCCAACTTTCTCAACTAGTTGGGGAGCAAATAAACTCAAGCTGCTAAAATTAACACTAATGGGTTAATCCAACACAATACCGTGTCAGCCCTCTCAGGTTCCCATTTATACACCTGTGTTAAGAGAAGCAATTATGGTTAAGCTCAAGGACATAATGTGACAATGTGAAAAAGAGTCAGATGTCGCCCAATGCATTATTGTTTAATGGACGTTTCAATGTGGAAAGTATCAACAAAAAACAATTTTTTTTTATTTTTTAAATATTTTTTAAATACTTGTTTAAGATCTTTATTTGCATGGTAAACTTTCAGAACACTCAATTTTAGTCAATAAAGCTATGAAAACAACAATTTTGTGATCATACTTTAGTCTAATTTGTATCCTTTTGCTTATATGTAGAGCGAAATGGTAATTTTAAACATCAATTTACTTGTAATTCGTTTTCAACAAAAAATTATATATTGGCTAATTTCAAACGGGAGTAACTCAGCAACGCGATACACCCCAGAGCTTAGACATATACCAAATTACTGCTGTTGGTATGTTCTTTCCAGCCATGTATATAATCCAATTCTTTAAATTGTCAACATCTGACCCATTTTCACAGAGCGGGTCACATATAGTGTCATGACTGGGAATCAAACCCATACTCTGATGATTTATGCCACCAGAAATTGTGTTTGATGCACTCTCTGCTCGGCCACAACACACATGACAAGGTTTAAAGTTTTTGAAAATATATATTTTTATAGATGTCTTGAACATATTTACTCATGTTTCTAACTTTGTTTCATTGGATAGGTTCTTGGAATGCCTCCAACCAAAATCATAGAGGAAGCCCAGAGGAGGAGATTATTCTTTGGTGAGATAAAACTCTTTTTATTTTTTTATTTTATGATCAGGTGGTCTCGCCTTGACCCCCTGTATTGAGAAAACAATGTAGATTTGGTTTCCACACCATTCACCCCCATGATCTTAACCATGTGAGGGGAAGACTAATTATTTCAATTTTTGTAATTTTCCCGGGGATAATGCAGGCCTGGAATTACACACTGTTGTCGTGGTCATGGCCTTGGTGCCCCTATTCAAAGTTTCCCATAGACTTTAAGATTTTGCAATGGAAGTGAGGCCTTGGAAAAGAGAATGGCCTTGCCCTCTCAAAGGTTGAATTCCAGGCCTGTAATGTCCCTTCAGGCTTGTTGTGATTGCATGATTTTCAGGACTATCATTGATCCACATTCACTTTCAGATTGAAATATATAATGCGTATGTCTCAGATTAAGCTACGATTAGATGATACAATTGGTGTCAGTTAGCCATTGTTTGGCCAGATTGTCTAGCTCTTTCAGGGACTGCTCGCCCAGGGCACCTGTGGTAAATACAGCCACTGGTGATGTGAGCAGCTTCAGATTGAAAGAGATGTATGGATAAAGCACGATCAATATTACTACCGTGAAACAGTTGATGAAAGTGGCTCGTGGTTTCAGGAACAGATTAACACTCTGCTGTCTCTACCCCTTGATTGCGGCGCTCATCTCTCACACCTCAACTCATGATTCCCTTCTCACTCGTTGACAGATTCGAAGGGAAACCCAAGGTGTATCACAAACAGCAAAGGGAAGAAGAGGAGACCCAACTCCAAAGATCTGAGCTACGCTATCAAGACATCCAACGCCTCGTTCCTCGATTTCATTCAGAAGTGTCTGGCGTAAGTTGCAATTTTTGTTTCGTTTTAGTTCAGAAGTAATTGCAGGAAACATGGGCAAGTTTCATGACGCTGTCGGAGCAGATAATGTTAACAAGTTATTTTTTGTATTTTCAGCATGCAAACTCTAGATAATCCATTATGACAGCAAAACTAGAGATATAAAAGCCTATTTTCAATTAGGGTTTTGTTTTTTAAAATTTGATACATACTTGTAATTGTGACCTGAATCAGTGATTGCACATTTATTTAAAAGTGACATACTCCTAATTACATATATCTGTATTTCAATTAGTTTTTTCCAGTTTGGACCCAATTTATTAGTTGAATCAAGCTTGCACTCTTGTTATATTTTGCTCTGAAGTAGTATGAAGACCTGTTGTGACTGGAGTATTTGGACTTAGATTTGACAGTTGTGATTTATTCTCAAATAGCTAAACACCTGTTAAAATTTGGATTTTCAGTCGGAACCCAATTAAGTATTTGAACTCAGATTGGACTCTTGTTATGTTTTATAGTTCAACACCTGTATTGATTTGATTTCCAGTTGGGACCCAATTTAGTATTTGAACTAAGATTGGACTCTTGTTATATTTTATAGTTCCACATGTGTTTTGATTTGATTTCCAGTTGGGGCACAATTTAGTATTTGAACTAAGATTGGACTCCTGTTATGATTTTATTTTTTAAAGTTGGGACCCAAGTGAACGTTTGACTCCAGAGGAAGCGCTGCAGCATGAATGGATCCAAGAAGATAAACTGTATAAATCTCACACTAAAGACATGCAACAGCAGCAGCAGCATGGCACAATGAGGTCCACAACCATAAAGCCCAAGCATCATTACAACAGTCACCACCGGCAGCATCATCATCACCACCACAAACATGAGCAACAGGCTGCTGATGCAGAGACTAAAGTCGGCTCTTCACATCAACACCAAGAGGTACAGCAGCAGCTACAGCATAAACAGCACAAGCAGCAGCAACAACAGCAACCAGACGATGAGCATGTCAAAGCAAGCAAACACCAAACGCATATCAATTCAGACAGTGAAACCATTACTAAAGGTAAGGTAGCCTGATGCCAAGCTGTGTTGTTTTCCAGTCGCTGGCAATGGAGAGTATATAGACAGACTTAGTCAGAGACCTAAAGGTCCATGGTCCAAACTCAAAAGGGGGACCCAGATTCAAAGGACTGGCAAAATATAGAGATCTGTGATCCAAACTCCAGATTGATACCCACACCTACAAACTAATTAGAATTTGATTCGAATGTCCAAGGTCTAAACTCAAAAGGAGGACCCAGACTCAATGGACTTGTGAGATCTGGAGATCCAAGATCCAGATTCTTTACTTAGAACAAGATCTTAAGTTCCAAGGTCTAAACTCAAAAAGGGAGAACCAAACTCAAAGGACAGACGAAATTTGGAGATCCAAAATCAAAACTCAGGACTACTACCCAAACCCAAAGAACTCAAAACAGCACCTTGAGGTAGTAGGTCCAAACTTAAGACAGAGGGCCTAACACGTAAATGTAGATCAAACTGATACTCAAACCTTAAGGACTCAAAATGACACCTTGAGGTACAAGGTCCTAACTTAAGACAGCATGCCTAACACAAGGATACAAGACTTGAGGCTGGAACTCAGATGCCCAAGTTAGGATAATTTTTAAAACAGATTGTGTCTTGCATTTTTCTCTGGATCTAGGCAACGAGAGTGTAGACAAGAAAGTTTCAACCAAGAAAAGTGCTAAGACGAGAGAAACAACGCATAAAGAGGCTCAACATCAACTCCAAGAAGCAGCAGAGAAACCTGTCAATAAAGTAAGCAATTAATGTTGATTACTCAATGTCATTGCTGCGGTCCTACTGCTAAAATATGGTTGTCCAACTGCCTCTAGCTCGGTGGTCTAATGGTAAGACCTCTGCTCTAGCATGGCAAATGTCGTGGGTTGGAATCCAGTTCAAGTGATATGCCTGTGTTTTTTTCACAGAACTCGGGAAAGTACTGAGTATACAGTGCTTAAAATACACTTTGGTGCAAGGGCAAAAACCAAACAATAGTCGTACCAGTTATGTAAAAAAAAAAATACAAACAAAATATATTTGTTAGCGTGGTTAAGCACATGTGTAACTATAACTGATTAACCGTAACCCTTTAACGGGGGAGGGGGGGGGGTAGTTTGGGGGCATGTTTGGTGTGCCCGATCTATGTCTACCCCCACCCATCCCCTAAATTAGGAGCATAACCTCTTACTACATGCAACATTGCACAAGACGATGTAAATCTTTATCTAATTTAGCTTTCCGTGTTTTTACTAATGTTTGTAACAATGTTTGTTTTGTCTGTTAAACCTTTTTTTATGTCTTGAGTATCTTGTTTTTCTTATTCTCTGTGTTAAATTTCACTTTTGCTTTAGTCGATTTTTTTATCGTAGTATTTATGGGTTATTTCTTATATCTGGCTGGCCGGGTTTTTTAGTTTTTGATTGTCTTTGTAATACTTAATGTTTGGTTTTGTAAGCATGTAATTTTTAGTATTACTTTGTGATACTACTGAACATGTTTTGTGTTTTAAACCCCCCCCCCCCAAAAAAAAATGAAAATAAAAAAAAGAAATAAATAAGTATATAAAAAACAGGCATGTCAGAAAGATGGTGGCAGCAAGTTAACAGTCTAGAGCAAGTTCGGTTGGACAACTAGAGTGACTAGACTTACCAGAAACCATAGAGCACAAGGAGATTGACTGGCTCGACCATGCACTGGAGCATGGTCGATCTAGTAAATTCGAGAACTACGTCACACTGTTTCTGGTTAGTCTAGTCACTCTAGTCGCCCACCTGAACTTGCTCCTAGTTGCAAGTCATTTTGCTAAACTTCAAATGTACACGTACTGCACTCTGACTTTAATTTTCTTAACCTGTTTATTTTTATCAGGTGAAACCCCTGGTTGTAGACTCGGAGGAGATTCTGGAGAAGACGCCGTCCATTGCCACGGAGGACTTGAAAGACTCTATCAAAGACAGTAAAGAGAAAGACTCTGACAAAGTCTACGACTCCATCCCTACCAAACAGTTCCTACCGCCGATCGTATAGAGGAGGCACATATTGTACTGCGGGTTACCTCCGACTGGTGTTGTGTTGTGTGAACCCTAAACAGACAATGTACAAGTTTGTGTGTTATCGTGGTGCAGGGGAACTATAATGCAATGTTCTTGCTGCCTTCAAGTGTATAACCACACAGGGTTGACTTCCTATCGAAGACTATTGGTAGGAAGGAGCTGCGAAAAGTCTGACTAGTTTTACAGTTCCTTCATCTAACACGTGATCTCTTGCGAAAGACCTCATCCTCTACTTTGCCACTTGATTGGAAGGGTTTAGTGTTGATTTTGCATCTTATCAACCAGTGGTTGGTTGGAAGTGCTAATGTGCACCATAGCTTCGTTGAGATTTTTGCCCTCAAACGTGGTGTGTCTGCAATTGGTGCTCTGATTGGATCATGGTCAACTACTGCAATGTCTGAAAGCAAGATGCAGACTGTCCAGTGTGGAGCTTTGGTGATGTAGAGAAGGACTGCAAATACCCGCCCTCCCTCTTTATTCATTCTTCAAGACTGTCTCACTCTGTCTGTTGAACAGGACTGTCTTTCCAACATGCAGTCTGTCCATCCATAAAGACTGTCGCTCCAACTTGCAGTCTGTTCGTTAGTCAAGACTGTCGCTCGGACATGCAATTTGTCTGTTCAACAAGACTGTTACTCTTACATGCAGTCTGTCCGTTATTCAAGACTGTCGCTTTGACATGCAGTCTGCTTCCATAAAGCCGTTTTGCACAAAATAGTGCACCGCAAACTTATTGACTGAGCAAATAATGGCAGGGAACCAGTGTCAAGCAGTGTAGATAACATGTCATTTTGGCCGGTTAACATGTTTCTGCTAAGCTAGATTCGTCAGTGCTTCAAGCAAAGTTTTGTGTCTGGCAGCGCTAAGCACTACCTTCCTGAACTTTAATGTGACGCAGCTTACACTAATACTTTTCGCTTACTGGATTAGCCCGGAGTTTATCCACATGAAGTGAAAACAAAATACTGTAGATCCATGAGGTGCTACATAAACACGTCAGCATTTCTTTGCTAATCTACAAAATGTGTTGACGTGAGCAAAAACTCTTTCTGCTTGCCATTATGGTGGCATTTATTTTGCCAACAGTTGTAAGCAGAGCTACAATGTGTACATAAGTAAGTAACACATGTATTTACCCAAACAAAGCATACGCCTTGTGTGTTCAATTTATATATATTGCACATTATATATTTTTAACTAAATAGTATTTGACGTGTTTCTTGTACATGTTTATTTTAACATCAAATGTTTGTTTATAAACACACTCACTTTGTACATTGGTATTATGTAAATATTGAAGAGAGTTTAAAAAGGAGTTGTCAATTTCGTTTCCAATTGCCAATTTGTTGACCGCCTCGAAGATGTCTGTTTTAGTGTTGTCCATGTGGAATGCAGATTACACTCTGTTTATTTTAATGTTGTTTTGTTAATAAAAACGTAGTTGTGCTATCAAAGTCAGTTTTACCCCCCCCCCCACACACATCAAATCTGAATTAGATAAGTTCAAAGCATTTGAGCAACAAGTTTACTCCAATTGACCGTCTACAACATGCAGACAACCCTTGTTTAGTTTATTTTGTCTATTGACCCGAAAAGGCCCTAAACATTGCTCAAAGGTACAAGGGTTTGCTCATCTGGAGGTTGCTTTACAAAAACTTGCCCCGAACCATTTGGCAAAGCAACTGTCTGTATAGTCTTAATGTGTGAGTGAGTAAGTCATTGTACCAGACATTATTCAAGTCTAACTCGCAAATGGGTTGTGTTGTTTAAGTTCAGTTGTTGGATAGTTTATATCGTTAAACATAACTATAATTTCATTGTAACTTTGCTGTATTTATTCTCATCCGTCCACAGTTATTTGTAGTTTATAGGACAGTACGCCCAATTAACTTATTTATAACATGATGCTGTTTTACATTATCTATTAAAACAAAATAATAATAATAATATGTAAAAGTGATTATGCCATCGAATAGTTAGCCGCTACTCCCAAATGGACTATTCCCATGAGATATGCTAATAGACCTTATGCACATGACGTCATTTGAGTAGGGCGCCCTCGGCTAGAGGTCAAAAGAAGATTGCTCATTGGCTCATCCTCTGCGCCGCGCGTACAAGACGTGCGTTTTCCATTGTTTCGTCATCGTTTTACCTCTAAGATGGCGGCATGATGACGTCAATGCATAAGGTCTATTACATTCACTTATGAGTACATACACTATTGGTTGGCAAACGCCGTAGAGTTAAGCACTAGGCAGAGGCACAAACGCGTGTGCGTCACACCACCATCAGTCCCATACAAAAAGGCGTGATGTTCACTCTTCGCCAACCAGTAGGGCGAGTGCGTACGCGCGATGATCAATTTACATATTACATGGGAAGGGTCTATTGTATTTACCGTCATGGCCATGTCACATGGGCCAATTTACAAGGCAGCTAGTTCCAGGCAGTCCTCAAGAAGAAAAATATTCACATGTAAAATGTTCACATTATATTTGTGGTGACAGTTTACAGAGGAACTTTAAGACCATATTCAGTTTTGTGATTCACTCATTTTCCTATTAGAAAGAGCTTTCCCCCAACTCTCATGTGGATTCTTTATATTATTGGAAAATGGGTGCATCACAAAACTGACCTTGGAGACCCTCTTTGAAGGCACTGGACACTATTGGTAATGACTCAAAATAATTGTTGGCATAACAACTTACTTGGTAACGAGCAATGGAGAGCTGATGATAGTATAAAACATTGTGAGAAACGGCTCCCTCTGAAGTAACGTAGTTTTTGAGAAAGAAGTAATTTCTCAGTAAAATATTTGAATTGATTTTGAGACCTCACGCGTGAGGTCTCGAAATCAAGCACCTGAAAGCGCACAACTTCGTGTGACAATGGTGTTTTTTCTTCCATTATTATCTCGCAACTTCGACGACCAATTGAGTACAAATTTTCACAGGTTTGTTATTTTGTGCATATGTTGAGATACACCAAGTGAGAAGACTGGTCTTTCACAATACCACAAAGGTGTCCAGTGTCTTCAAAGATATTGTTAGAAAAATGTATGTTGCATTACCGAAGTGTTCCTTTTTTATTCATGTAGTCAATTTGCCTTTCTGACTGGGGCCGACTCTTAATTGCTTAGTTCCCCTGTGGTTAAGTGGGCAGTGGAGTACTTCGGAGGTCCCAAATGAACCAGCCGTTTGATTTCTGAAGGGTTTAGGATGTTTGGTGTACAAGTACCTTTCAGTGTTCAAGTGAAATTTTCGTGCTTAACTTTGTCTTGTTTTGGCACAATTTTTATTTGGATATTCTTATATTTATTTTTAAAGATACTGAAGTTTTAGCTTTTGAAACTGTGCCAATCGGTACAAAGTTGAGACCCATACCTTAATTGTACAATTTTTACATTCAAAACCTAGTCATACAATTTAAGTGAAGTTTTGCAAGGACTGTTCGCCTTTTAATTTAAATTGCAAAAATTGATTGTTTTTAACATTTATGACTTATAATGAATAGTTTCCTTCAAGCCTCAATTTGGGTAACTGTGATTGTTTATGAGCAAAAACAAAAAAGTTAATGTAGTCGTTTGTACATGAGGCAATGCGTCTCACTGCAGTTTCACCAATCGGAAGACTGGGTTACTTACAGAACATTATTTGTGTTTTATTCATACATCGATGAGTGTAAAGTAACCACCGTGTACTCAGTACTTTCCCGAACCCTGGGGAAAAAACACATCGCCACCCAACACACGCATATTACTCGGGTGGGATTCGAACCCACGACCTGTAGATCTGTTCCACCGGACTCTGGAAAGTACCACATAGAGTACACAGTGCCTAAACACACATCTGTGTATGGGTTGAACACAACTGATATTCTTTACGCGAAATTTAACATTACCAAACTCAAAGAATGTTGTATGCAAACATATCATATCCCTGAACCTCGTTTAGCTTGCTGTGGCGATACTTCCTCCTATGCAAAACACCATACCTTTACAGTCTGTTTTTGTTTTGTAATGAATGTGACTTTATAACAACACAATGTGCCATGGTGTTACATACTCACTGGTAAATTTATTAAACAAAAAATTTCACCATAAGTTCGCTTTATGTTGTTTCATTTACTGCGGAATCTTTTCGTTTGGACATGTGGGTGCAAGTCCACAGGACGTCGCAAGATCCCAATTGTGTGGATATCTTATGTGATGGGGTCCACACTTTACTGCAATGCTTACATCTTCCTTGTGACAAAAGCAAAAACAAAGTAGAAACAGTTTGATTACATTAAGAGATTTATTTCATTTATTCCCCAAACAATGCAGTATAAAAGTAAGTACAAAATAATTCAAGGTAAAACACCTTTATAACAAATGTTCAGAATAAATTGAAAAACATGACCCAATTTCATCGCGTTGCAATACTAACAACATTGTTTCAAACAGTTGTTTGTTTTAAGCATAATGAGCACTTTCACGGTTACATGCGCCATCTTGTTTTAATGAAGCAGATTTTTATTTCGCCTGCGATTCACGCACGCGTGCGTGGAAGTTCTATAACTATCGCCGCGCTTCATTTTTTCTGTTATATTTTTGGCTTAGCGGGATCTGTCTGCACTCAGCAAATTTGTCTGTCAAACAGCTCTACGAAATTGGCCACATCGAGAAATGAAAAAAAGTTAACTTCTTGAAATGATAGTTACTGCGTACCATACAACAAAACCACAAATTTCAGTTGTTATAGTATTTGTCCCAATGTTGATAAGGATTCCTATACGCGAGCATTCATCACTGTTTGTCGTTAGCTGCCGAACAAGATCGACAGCTTGTTGGTCGGCAAACATGTTTGCCCATCGGAATATATCAAAGTGTCAGAAGACTGGACTGAAAACAATTGCGCTTTATGCCCGACCCCCCCTCCACCTAATTACATTTTTGATCCAAGAGATGGGTTGCACATGAATGGGCACTACAATCAGTATCACTTATAAATTAGGCTGTTTTAATCAATCTAATGCAAACTTTAACAGTTGGTTAAATCATTTGTTAACGTTGATATATATCAGTTTTAGGTTTGGTGGGTATCTATTTCCTTGGTATCCCAGCGTTGATATCATCCTCAATTCCACACTCATCGTCGCCACGCTTAATCTTGAAGTAACCTGGTTAAAGAAAGGGGCGAAGAATGTAGGATTTTAAAACTTTGAATGTGGGGAGAATTATGTTTTGAAAAGTATAAATTGTTGGTTATGATTTCAAGAACCCTTCAACAGTGGCTTTTAATTTTTTTTTAAATGTAACCCGTAGGCCTGGAGATACCTGTGAGGCGAAGATGTTAAATGTATCATCTAGGATGGGTATGGATTACAAGACATCATTGTTTAAAGGCACTGGACACTATTGGTAATTACTCAAAATATTTGTTAGCATGAAAACTTACTTGGTAACGAGCAATGGAGAGCTATTGATAGTATAAAACATTGTGAGAAACGGCTCCCTCTGAAGTAACGTAGTTTTTGAGAAAGAAGTAATTTTTTCAGTAAAATATTTGAATTGATTTCGAGACCTCACGCGCGAGGTCTCGAAATCAAGCAATCAAGCATCTGAAAGCACACAACTTCGTGTGACACGGGTGTTTTTTCTTCCATTATTATCTCGCAACTTCGACGACCAATTGAGTTCAAATTTTCACAGGTTTGTTATTTTGTGCATATGTTGAGATACACCAAGTGAGAAGACTGGTCTTTGACAATTACCAAAGGTGTCCAGTGTCTTTAATTGTAATCTGGAAGCTTACTGATTATGAAGTTCATAAAAAACATTTTTATTGGAATATTTCCCTCTGAAATGGAGTCAAATCCGAGAAAAATTTTCTAGTTAAAACATGAGAAAACCCCACAACAACAACGTAACAACTGATTTCGGTTGTCACGACCAAAATTAAGGACATTGTGTTCACACGCTGATTTAGAGCTAAATTACCTTTACCGAGGATAATTTATAGGCCTTACATCTTTAGATGTGAACAAATCTGATGGTTTATGCTGTATGTTGACTAAGTTTCTCAAGTTGTCTCAGTGTAATTATGTATTTTAAATTTTGTTTTCCATTTTTATAAATATATTTTGTTGTTGTGGGGAATGTAGAATGATAGACCCACTATTGTTTAATAACTGATCTCCCCAAAGAAAACTTGTATTCATGTGGAAACCCTAGATCAATCTGTCGATGTCATTAGAACAGAACTTTAACCGTCCCATTAGTTAATAGACGCGGATCGAGCGTGTTCCGGTCCGGGGGAGTGAGGTTTGCGGGCGGCACGGCACAGCCTTGTCACCATTTGTTGCCATATTGAAATCTACATACGCTTGGACGAAGTAGTGCCCTTTGAATTGTTGTGACAATTATTAGGGATCATAACCATTTTGACTGTAAGTCGTGTTCTGTTTCATCAAGTTTTATCAAGCTCCATTAAAATTAAACTTTCTTTGCCAAAGTCTTATTGGAAGCATAAATCCAATATGTGAATTGTAGGTTTTCAAGCGACGCGGAATGATTTGAAGTTCTTAGACTGGTCTCTCGGATGACTAAACTGTCAGGTGGACATGCCTCCGTTTAATGACACATAAACTGACACGTATATTCTACATTTTTGCGCACTGGACTGCTCGTTTCAGCTGTGGTATCTTGTAAGGTCAGAACGGTACATCATACTGGTGAGTTTTCTTAACTTTGTTGTTCTTTTACGTCAGTAAAAGACCGTTGATTTGTAGTTCATGTTATTGGCGACTTGATTAATATTATTGTACCGACTGTACCGTATGCCAGTCAGTTGTGCGTGAACTAAAGCGATGATGGTCGAGTTGGTACTTAGGCGTCTACATTCATGTTGTGCCTTGTTTAGCCCACCTCGTTGGGCTGAGTGTTATGGGGCTATGCCTTGTTATAATTGGATAGTAGGGGAAATAGTTTTGTATCCCGTTCGGGTATTGTAGACATGTCATTCTGAATTAGTGGGAGTTTTAAAAGTAGGTGATAATCACAAGGGAGAACTTTTCGGTAGTGTTGCGAGTCTAGATCGATACTCATGTGATGCAAGACATTAAATGGTGTTCACGAGATAGAGGCATGGAGGAGGGGTAGGTTAAGTTAGTGTGTAAGAGTTTTTGTTTGGTTAGTCAGGGTACAGGCCAGTGTGGCAGGATATTTTGTCTCTCCCTCTCTTCCGATAGCTCCCACTTTTGACTCAATTTCCTTCAGCCTAAGTTAAATTACCTTATAGGGGACAAACACACACAGGGCACAAATGACTCCAGCATGGGGAGAGGGGGCTGGTGCCAATTTTTTCGTATTTTTATGCATAAAGTCAAAGGGATTGTTTCATTTGGCACAATGATACCATAATGTTAAATGGCCCACACACCACATAATGGGTTGCAAATAACTATTTCTTTTAGGGTATAGGGCTGATCTAGTAATAATATGTATCATTTCTGATGACTGATAATGAAAACAGATGAAGTAAGCCTGAGTGATTTTGATTCATCTCATCATCTCAGATGGGTTGACTAAATAACCAGCCTGCATGGCCATGTGGCAGTACTGCCATGTGGTGCTTAAGTTCTCTGCGCTGATTTTGCAATTCTGTGGTTGTCTCAAGGCATGCTACATGTTCTCTTGATTTCTTACCATTATCACCCCAGTCTGGGTTCCATGAATTAGCTACCAGCCAATAGTCAACACCGCCCTCAACGCCCCATCCAAGAATCCTGATCGCATGACCACCAAGCAGAGAGCCAGTCTTGTGCTGGTAAACACCTGCAAGGAAATGCGTTAATTCATTAGTTTTTTGTTAACAAAAGCAAAATATTTCTTGTATGAAATTAGAGTTTGGATATTATGTAATATGACTCATCTTAAAATTAAGATTTGTAATTGTGTTGACACAATTATGTGTTAAACACGATTGATTGATAGTATAATTTTGTTCACAGTTTGAAACCTGCTTTAAATATTACTCCAAGGCCCAATTGAGCTGCTCCAAAGCACAAGAGTAGCTGAGCACATAATTATCCATATTTGGAATAAGGTTACCAGTCAAAATAACATGTCTCAAGTATAATTTGTGACTGGTATCCTCCTTACTTTTGCTCATCAGAAAAATGTAAGCAATATTTTCTGTTTAAGTAGCTCTATGAAATCGGTCCTGGATAATTAATACCAGTACCGGGTGAATATAAGTAAACTCTTAAGTACAAATCTGATTGTTTCTTTGGAAAATTACCAATTATTTTTTACTCCTATGATACTTTATATTGATACAGTTGAGACCATTTTAACAATAATTGAGCATGTTTTGTTGAAACTAAGATTTTTCGATTGTACTGCCAAACATTACCTTTATAAGAGAAATACGATTTTAAAAGGTCAACATTTGTGTGGGTGTTGATGTGCTACAAGTTTGGACATGACAACAAAAGAAGTCCACATAATGTAGGTACTTGCAACAGTATGTGGACTTACACACGTCCACACAGTGTTTTTCAGTGATGAAGATTATGTTTTTTTCCCCAAGTGCACAGAACAGAGGAATGTCCACAGGAGTGCATGCTGCAACACACAGCTGGGTATTTTTGTTTGTGTTTATTCATATATATTTGAATAACTTTATCATGTAAAAGGGGCTATAAATTATGTTACCTGATCTGTAGGTGGGGAAGTCGGCATACACACTGAAATCAGCCTCTACTGGTCCGTTTGTCATAATCTCTGTCTGTATTGTTTCACATCTGACTGGATGGAGTAGACTTTTGCTCCTATTTAAGCAAAGACAAGAAATCGTAAGTTGAGGACAAACCACCCCAAGGACTACCTGCCCTTTGCACTTTTTATATTATATACCATGATTAGTTGAGTTTCATGTTTTGCCTCTTGTTATCAAACCAAGGAATCTTCAGCTGTTGTTTGACTCTCATCTGCATAAAGAAATCTTTTGAAAGAAAAACGTCTGCACAAGATCAAGAAATTTGGCATCATATATTGCTCTCGATATTTCAAACATATAAACAAAAATATGAACCGACTACTCTCGCATATTACTACCAACATATTTTTATTTATTTTTATTTTTTTTGCAGGACTCAGACTGCACCGAATATGCATTTTATCATTCATCGAGGCAAGGCAAACTAAATCGCATTCTGCTTTACCTTCAATGCAGTAATTGCATGTTTTTGGTTACACAAATATTGAAAGGGGCAACTGCTATAGTCCTGACACTAGTTTTTGTATTAGTCACCGGTAGAGGGCGCAACATTGGCTCAGAGGGACTGGGCAAGTCTATCAAATATTTGTGTGATTCGGATATCTCTTCTCTAGTAATTTGTGTTGCGTTGTCAGCAACAAAATGAACGTCACCAATCAAGACAACTACTTACCAAAATGCCTGTCTTTCTGAAGGGTGACATTGTATCCCTGCCTGCATGTATGTTGACACCGTGGGGTAGACACGGAATCACCACACGGTTTTAGATGACCGGGCTCGTGATGATCACAGCTTGGTATGGAGTATGGCTGGCAGCCACTATTACTGTTATACAAGCCACCACTAACAAGACCTGTGTTCTTCCAGTAGGTCCAGGCAGCCCCTGGAAAGCCACCTCCACAGCTATTATATAAACAGTCCATTTTCAGTCAGTCAGACATTTCATATACATTTTGTGTTAAATTTAACGATAACATCTTTACTTGATAACGAAAATGAAATCTGTGAAATTACTTAATGAACTTACAGGGCTCACAAGACCGCAGGGCTTGTCGTTCAAAATGTTTACTGGACCAGACATTTTGGTACAAGACCAAACTCAAAATGAGAAAAAAACTTTCCAATTCCGGACATGCAACAGAAGATTGATCTCATCCGTCCTTCGGGTAGGCCTATTAACTCTGTCCATTACTCAATAGAACTGAAAGGAATTTTTCGGTCTCAAAGTCAAAATTAACACCTTAATTTGTTTTTGTTTAAGATATTGCATAGTGAGGTGGGCCCCTACATGTATTGTTATTCAAGAACGCCACATGTGCCCGGTCATAAGTTTACTGGCCTGACACTAAAACCGCCGGGCTCGTGAATGCAGTCCAATATAAAACTCGAGCACTTTGAACGCAACCGCGACCAAGTATTACAACATAAATGAACAAGCTACATCCCAATGTTGAACGCTGTTGATGTTCTTCTGCAGGATTGCAACCTACGCCATGACTCTGGAGGTCTTGCTCTTTCTTACAAAGCGAACTCATAAAAAGATCCCTATACTGAGAAGCTACCCACGCCAATGCCGAGTTGTCCACCATGAGTAATTTGCTTATCGAGGTGAGGGAATTATTTGAAAGAACAGATGATTAAAATGTGGAGTCACTAATAGATATAATGAGTCGAGAACTGACTGCGAAGATACTGCGGACTACCCCTGAATACACAACTAAGATTTTAAATCTAGCTTCTCACCCGTTACCACAAGAAGAGCAACATGAATTCAGTTCTTCGGCAGAGATGTTGACTTGGATGTTACTGTGGATACATTCACGATCTGACATGGACTCTACTGCACCAAATGCCTACGGGATTAATCAGGAGAATAATCAACCAGTGCCTACAAAAATACAATTTAGTCACGAAACACTATTAACATTACGATCGATGAAAGTCAACACTAAAGCTCAGTACACCTTTTTGGATGTTGGACTTATGCCAAAAGACTATAAAAGGTAGAAGATATGACATCGGTGAAGTCTGCCGTAATGCAGGGCGCAGAGATCACAGGATTGATGAGAGGTGGGATATTAATGAAGAGGCCTCCTTCTATAGTGGCGAGAGAAGATGAAGAGATGACATCAAAGAATAGAGTTGCATTTATTTATGCTGAGATAACTGGATGGAAGGAGTGCACGATTGATGAAGACGCATTTCTTAAGTAGTGGATAGTAGAATGAGGATGGCCGCATCCCAAAAGACATCCTCTGTAAACAACTTGCATCCGGAGAAAGGGCTGTTGGCCGCCCTCACCTGCGCTACAAGGATGTCTGCAAGCGTGTGATGAAAGCACTTGACATCATTATCGAGTGTTGGGGGTGGAAGCAGTGCAGACGACCGCCCCAGATGGCTAGGCATTCTCCAGCTGCAGTGCCAACTCGGGAAGGGATAAAAAAGCTCCTGGACATGGCCAACGAGAAGAGAGCGCTACAGAAGGCACAACATATCACAACCTGCCCATAATCATACATGTGGTCATTGCGGCCGAAACTGCCATTCTCTTAACGGGCTTATCAGACGCAGCCGACGCTGCTGCGCAGTAACTACCTCGGGCGAAAAACCCAATGGCCGATTCTCGACCGAAGGAGGCCTAAAAGTAGCAGATGAAAATATTACAGAAGAGAACACTGCGGCATTCCATGACAGAATAGAAGACGAAGAATTGAGGAAGAATAAGGCGTTACATTTTGAGAAGAGAGCCTATAGGTTGGAAGGAGGCGGGGTGATGAAGAAGTCTTCGATCCTTCTCTTGTTGAGAATATAAGATGGAGAAGTGACAACAAGGATTACTGCAGCAATGAATAGGATAAGAAAGATAGAGATAGGTGGAGTATTGATCAAAGAGGTCTTCTATTTGTAGTGGAGAGTAGATGATTTAAGAGATGACATCAATGAATACTTCAGGAATGCATAATTAGAGAGCACACGATAGAGATGGGTGGAGTATTGATGAAGAGGTCTTCCATTTGTAGTGGAGAGTATAGTTGATAAAAAGATGACAAAACTGATTACTTCAGGTACGCATGGGATCAGAGAACAAACGTTAGAGATGGGTGGAGTATTGATCAAAGAGGTCTTCCATTTGTAGTGGCGAGTAGATGATTTAAGAGATGACATCAATGAAAACTTCAGGAATGCATGGAATCAGAGAGCACACGATAGAGATGGATGGAGTGTTGATGAAGAGGTCTTCCATTTGTAGTGGAGAGTATAGATGATAAAAAGATGACATAAATAATTACCTCTGGAATGCATAGGATCAAAGAGCACACGATAGAGATGGCTGGAGTATTGATGAACAGGGAAGTTCCATTTGATGATTTAAGAGATGACATCAATGAATACTTCAGGAAAGCATGGAATCAGAGAGCACACGATAGAGATGGGTGGAGTATTGATGAAGAGGTCTTCCATTTTTAGTGGGGAGTAGATGATTTTAAGAGATGGCATCAATAAATACTGCGCAGTAGAAAAAGAAATTGAAGAGATCACATCAGGCTGGAAATAATGCGGTTTTAAATCGAGTCAGAGAGCTACAGGGACAAATTGATTGAAAATGAAGAAGAAGCCTTCTATCTGCAGTGGAGAATAGAAGATGAGGGGACATCTAAGGAGTGATGCAACATTAAATTGGATCAGAGAGCTCAGTAAAGAGAGGGATTGAACTTTTATGAAGATGCCTTTCTTCTGCAGTGGAGAGAAGATAAAGAGATCAATGTATACTGTGGCCAGACTAGAGAAAACAGTAGAGAGAAAGGAAAGAAGATTGATGAGAAGGACCTTCCTTTCGCAGTGGGAAGTAAAGGATGGAAATACAACATCAATGAATATGAAGCGTGACATGGTATACAATGTCCTATAATGTGTGGCAGAGGGTGTTCCCCCAAATGTTCTCATACTTAAACACACTCTTTTCCTCTTGTACAGAAGTACCCAACTAAAATCCTCTAAAGAACTCCCGAAATTTCCAGAACACAATGAAGACACAATAAGAGGGGCTACCATGCCATATCGAGCACTATTAAAATGTGGAAGACTAGAATAAAGAAAGGAGATGGAATGGTGAAAGCGTCTTCTTTCTGCAGTGGATAGATGAAGAGACCGAGGCAGACTGGCTTAATATGAAGATATAGAGCCGTCGGATAGAGAGGGTAGAAGATTGATGGAGATTCCTCCGAGTGTAGTAGAGTAAACAATGGAGAGATGAGGATGATTATTATGGAATCCCCCATCGATGCCAACGGATGGTGTTTCACTGACATCTGGCGTCTTCATTGGTATGTCTTCTCGTGAGAAAGGAGACCTATTCTGGATCTGCAGACCCTGTTGCAGATACGACAGGGAAATCCGGTGCTTGAGATAATGACAACAAATATGTCTTGCCAACCGATCAATTTGTTACCTACCTCATCATGATACATTGTTCTGTGTGAAAGTCTTGATCAGATCTGATCATGTTGTGTTGAAGATCAATCACTTACCCAGCACGATCCACAAGCAGCCTGGTCTCTGATGAGGGAAATGGAGTTGCATTGTGGCCACTTCGTACGAGCATCAAACGTCGCAGGTATATCTCTGACACCATCGTGGACGAAGAGGGGTAACTTGTGTTCCTCTCTCAGTGGGTACTTGACACCCAGGCGGGATATCACCGACTCGAAGCTCTCACCTTTAAAATTGGCCCCGGCCTAAAGAAAGGAGATAACATGAGTTAGGAAGTAGACCATACCATGTGGCGTGTCGTCGTCGAGCGGTGAAGAGCACCGGACTCAAGCTCTGGTGTTTCTGATCTGCAGAGTGTGGGTTCGAGTCCCGGTCGTGGTACTTGTATCCTTTAAGCAAGATAATTTACCATAAATGCTTTGTCCTTTGAATGGGGCATTAAGCCGTTCGTTCCGTGTACTAGGATTGGTAGTGCACGTAAAAGAACCCAGAACACTTATTGTGGGGGGGTTTTGGTGAACCTCAGTGTTTCTGGTTCACATAGCAATCACCCTTGTTTACAGGTTTTTCTCAAGGTAGCGAGCTACAGTGATTCAGTTCAAATAACTAGACGTACAGTGTTTGTAAACAACAAACACACAGGTGTTCGTGAGTGATGTCAGATTGTGTTTGAATGAAATGGGGACGACATTTAACATAGCAATTAAATGTCAGGCAACAAGCGTCTTGACATAAGGCTAGCTTCCACTCCGTTGCACTGGAATCAGTCGCGAGTAGTATGCCACATGCCACGTAAGGTATTGGATCGAGATTTTGATATTTTAATGGCCAATTTCACTTAGAAATATATCTCAGGTCGTATGGGGTCACCCTTTGAATGTGATTTGTACAATTCGGCCGGAGCTTTTTTAGGGTGCAAGTACCTTACATGTAGCATTTATGGTTCTCCGATTATGATTGCTTTTAATATTAAACGTTGATTAATTGTTATGACGTCATCGATGACGTCAACGCACCAAAACAATTTGGGTGTCATATACATACTACAATCTATATACATAGTAAGTTTCAAGACAATACCCTTCTTGGTTTATGAGAAATGAACGTTTGAAATCTGAATTTTGAACTTCCGGTTTCAACCGGAAGCAAAGGTCATATGGTGTCACATTGTGTATGTGATTTGCATAATCTGGCAAGAGATTTTTTATTGTGCAAATATCTTACATATAGCATTTGTGATTCTCCAATTATGATTTTTCTAAATATTAAAGAGTGATTTATTGTTATGACGTCATCGATGACATCATCAAACCGAATTTCACACATACATATTTAAACACAAAGGTCTAAGTATTTGTGAAGTTTTAAGTCTAAAACGTTAATGGTTCATGAGATATGACGAGTTTTCTTTATGTAAGAAAATTCAACTTCCGGTTTTGAGCGGAAGTAAAGGTCACATGGGGTCGTACCTAATGAAAGATTTGTAGAACTGTTCAAGGGCCTTCAGATGATACAATGATTAAAGGTGTACCATATTTGGTTCATAGGATACAACGTTTCCGCAAAAAAACCTTAAACGTCCGTTTTCGACCGGAAGTAAAGATCACATGGGGTCACATTCTGTGTAAGAGTTGTAAACAAAATGTTGAACTTTCATATGAAGCAAAGATCATGTATTTATCATTTATGGTTCTCTAGATATGACGATTTACAGTTTTTCTCATTATTTTTTATTTTGGATGTTATGACGTCGTCGATGACGTCATCGCCCCGAAAAAGTTGCGGTTTCGTCTATACACTAAGGTCTAAGTGCATGATAAGTTTCAAGTCTCTAGGAGTTATACTTTTTGCGAAAATTGCGAGAGAAGGATCTCAGATAAAGTGGAAAAAAAAAAACAGTAACAATAGGTTTTCGGGCGAAATGCCCGAACACCTAATAATACTAATTTGGATTTCATGTCCTTCATGGGTGATTTGTGAAACCGTTGCGCACTCAGGCAATTCTTATACATCGGTTTGGGGGCAAACCTAAACATCGTTACTCGCGGTACAGCTAAATGATGAACTCGGACAAAACAATTGTTCATCTTTCTTTCCCCCAATACCTTCCATGTTGTGCCCATGGCATTGATGCGAGCAACGATATCAGCTGAAACGTCAACATAATCCCGTGTGGCGGAGGCCAGAGCCAGCAGGCTCACCAAGAGTAGACAACGCATTCTGTGTTTGAAATGAAATAGGAAACTATTTATCTTTGACGTTTATAAAGGTACGACATCCAAACTGACAATAATACCATTCTACAAAATATGGATATTATGCAATTAATATCATCAAAGGGGTCATGTACCCCTTGCTCTGACGTCACACAGTCCTGCCCGGGTCAGAATTGATCCAGATTCCGGGTCACGTGGGGCCTGGGATCGATTTCACAAAACTCTTCCTAACTTAGGACTAGTCCTAGGCAATGCTAAGAGATAGGACTAGTCCTAAGTACTGGTCCTAACTTAGGACTAGTCCTATCTCTTAGCATTGCCTAGGACTAGTCCTAAGTTAGGAAGAGTTTTGTGAAATCGACCCCTGATCCTCCGGATCCAAGTAGTTGCTGCCGATAAAGCAATTGTTGCCACGAAAGCTTATGCTGATATTTCTTTTTAGAGTGCTGCAATTTCCTTTTTGCTATTACCCGACTATAATACGACTACCCACTTATTGCCATTAAGTAGTGAAAGCAGACCAAGGACTTCGTAACCAGTGATTTTGCTTTACGTGTGAAGCAATTTCTATTCTAAACTTTATTTTGTAAACACATAAATAAAAATCAAAAGAAAAGGTTAACGTTGGGTACCATTTTTCATACGCCATTGGTTTGAGAGCTACGACGAATGCAACAGTGTATTCTATATTTCACTTTTCAGTGTTGTATTCAACGCTCTTTTATAGGGCTCTAGAAAAAGAACCGGTGACGTAAATGCACACACTAAATAAACTTAACTTGGTCAAATTCAATGAAGTGTTGTATGTGACGTCACATTAAAGGAATGAACACAAAATGGAAGGTCTGCAAACCTTGTTACAAACAACTAATAGTCAAAAAAGAGAAATTGTCTTACCTGTAGCGTGTACTGTCAGAACTGACCCGAATGAACACGGAATGAACGCACGGCTGAACAGCAACCCATTTATATTGCGAAAAACATCACATGATTTTTGTCTCGTGACGAACAAGGAATTAAGTGTAAACAGGTCAAAGTATGCGTTTGATGATTGTGGTATAAGCTTTGCCAAAAAAAGGTAAACAGGTGGACTAAAAGGGCTGGTAATCGTCAAAAATGATCTGAAAGATCACTGATTTTCATTCTACACCTTAGAAATATTCGACTTGTGCCCGGTAGAAGAACGTATATTTTAACGAAGGGCTTACCGTAAAAGGGAGTAATTACAAGCAATTTATGTGCAAAATTGTGTTTCAAGAAAACGGAGCTTGAAAGTCAAGTATAATAGAAAGATTAAAGCTGAATGGGAATTGAAAAAAAGTCGGGGGGGGGGTGGGTTGTCGATTACAGCAACAAATATAAAACAGTAATGCCATAATTAATCCCCAGGAACCATAGAGTCTTACATGAAGTGTACAAGGATTGGTAGTGTATACGTAAAAGAATCCAGAGCACTTATTGCGGAAGAGTATAGGGGTTACCCCCGGTGTTTCTGGTTCACAAAGCAATTAAGCACCCTTGCTTACAAGTTTACTCAGGCTTGCGAGCTACAGTAATTAAAATCACGTATATGTATATGGTATCCTTGGTTTCATTACCAAAAAAAATACTATAATAATAGTAGTACTACTACTAACACTGCCAGCATACATGCATGCCCGGAACACATTATTGGAAGGTTAAGCAAACACGTACTATGCCCATTTAATATCAGTCTGCATGTTTGAACGAACACGGTGCTGTTGGCATACGTATAAAGTTTTATTTTCAGTCGTTGAAAATGGTATAGTCCTTTTTTGGTTTGACGTGTTAGCAGAATGACAAAGTATCTTGGTATAAGTCTAAAGGCAGTGGCGTAACTAGACATATTTGTTGTTTTTTATTTACTTATTTATTTATTGATTGATTGATTGATTGATTGATTGATTGATTGATTGATTGATTGATTGATTGATAGATTGATTGATTTTTTTTTTTTTTTTTTGGGGGGGGGGGAGAAAGTACTTTAAGGTGTAACCTGTAACTGTCTTACCATTATTAAACACAGCTTCAAGAATCTAGGATGTTTAAAAGTGATTTTTTTTAGGCAAAGCGCATGCTGTTATAGACGTTCACCGTTTTATGGCATTCAACTTGACTCCCAAAACGTGGAAGGCAGTATAATATCTGCGTGTGCGTGTGACGCAGTGCAAAGGCTACAGGGCCTGAATGAACCTGGGAAATTGGATTGAGACGATGACGAAATGTTCTGCTTTAAATGTGGGAGGTAAATAAAATGTGGAAAACCCCTTAATAATCAGGTTTCAGAAACGCTCGGTAGATTCGTACACGTTCCGGTGGAGGTTGAGCCGGGGTCCAAAGATTGTAAGAACGTTCAAAGAGAAGTACCACACGCACATGATCGCCTATCACACAAGCCGTCTCAGCCATACCCCAAAACAAGCCGCTTAACAAACTTATCTTCGTAGCAGCAAACTATAGCAAACATTTGGTGCTCGATATGGGGCGTGGTGGTACCCTCCCCCTCTATTGTGTCTTCATTGTGTGATTGGAAATTTTAGGACTTCTTTAGAGGTTTAATATAATTATATATAGGCCTACATTAATAATATTACAAATTTAAAAATTTAAATATTATTATTGTTATTTGTTTTTAAATTTGTTTTAAATTATTATTATTATTATTATTATTATTATTATTATTATTATTATTATTATTATTATTATTATTATTATTATTATTATTATTATATTATTATTATTATTATTATTATTATTATTATTTTTTTTGGGGGGGGGTACTTCTGTACTAGAGGAAAATATTTTGTCAAGGTATGGGAACACTTAGGAAGGGGGGCTACATTCTGCCCCATATTTGGCATGGTGTAAAAGCAGGGAACAATCTACAGATAATTGTGAGCCCAGTTTATGTTCTAATAGTATAATTGTTATCAAATTGCCTACCGGTAATCCATTGTTAAAGTGACTTCTCATGCTGAGTTGTGTATCTACATTAGCTTTGGTAGGGAATAAGACTGAATCACTTATCATCTTCTATAGACCTAAAGATTTGTTGCCTTAACCCTTATACCATACCTTTGTCAGTAACTTTTTAACGCTGTAAGTCCCAAAAGAGCCCGGTCCTGATGGAGTTAAAACGGGAATTGCCCGAACGAAAACAGTTTTTCACGTACAGTGTTTGCATGCCTCAAAGAAGGGGCAAATGTATTACAGGCGATACACAAGAATCAATCAACCACCATTTTTAAGAGATGAAAGTTTATATTGATTATGAAACAATTCATCTAGATCAACTGAATAATAATACATAGCGTAGTTTAGTTGTTTTTCCTATCTCACAACAATTTATTACGACCAGAATACACAGTGCTTACTTTTAGAAACAGTACTCAAAAGAGGGCGTCCTGTTTGTGTCTGGACGTTTTGTAAACATTACAATTACTACTTATTTACAAAAAGCTGTGAAATTGTCATCATTATTATTATTAATATTAATATATATGTTAGTCTTTTTTCCCCATATTATTCAAGTCAGTTTGTCTTGTTGGTGTTCAACTTTTGTTTGAGTTCTGGGGTTCGACGTTTATTTTATCACATTACTTTACTTGTTATTTTTGTTTAACTTTTAACTGTAATAAAATTTGTCTGTGTATTCTGTAGTATACACCAATTTTATATTGTTTCAAACGAGCGGGGTTTGCACATTTTTGGACAGTTGTTTGACCTTTGCCCTTCCCTGGTCGGCCTCTGCTCGTTTAACATTGTATTGTCCAAAGAGTTAAGATATAATAAATAAATGGAAATAATCAAAGTCCGTGATAACACGCTTCTTGTCGGATGAAGTTGCCTTCCCAAACGTTTCAAACAAGTAACATGCATAATATTCTTACTATTATTTTAAAGTTTGATCTTCGATTTTCTTTTTCAGCAGAAAATTCTGCAAAACTGTTATTAAATAGCCTTAAAAGTTTTTTTTTGTATCATAGGTAGGTCAGCCCTTGTATACTCAACAAAATTTACATTTTCGATTTCCCGAAGGCAAAATGTTATGCCCAAGATAGCAAACCCAAGGCCCGTGCAGTGCATTCACCCGTAATTCCCTGTACATAGGCCTATAACTGAGTTGACTTCATCGTATAAGTACATAATCTTTAACATCCATTTAAAGGAACATTACAGAATTGGTAAGAAAAAAACTTGTAAAATATACTTTTTGATCACAGATTTACATACAACTTACACGGTCTAATGATGATGATAGTAGAAAACATCCCTTGAAATATTTCTGTCTGAAATGCCATATTTGATGAGAAATTAATAAACTAATTTTCCGATTTTAGTTTATCGCTCAGTGAGCGTTTTATTCATTTTGTTGAATCTATGCGATTTCATGCAAATGTGTAATCGGTTTTTCACTGTTTTTCTCGTGACCCAGATGGCCGATCGATCTCAAACTTCTACAGGTTTGTCAGTTCATAGTTATGGTGGATTACATAAAGTGCTTACAGTGCCAGCAACTGTTTTGTTAGCAAAAACCAATTCTGTAATGTTCCTTTAACAAACATATTATACACCTTACGGAATAGCAAAATTAACGTGACGACTAAACTCGAATGCTTACACAGCACTTACAAAATATGAACATTTAGTTGTAGTACATATTAAATACCTTTCTTAGAAATTGTACTCTTACGTGAAATGTTTGGGACCAAAGGTTAAAAGAAGTAAAGAACACCGCCTCGAAACATTTGATTTGACTTCCTGCTACATTTCTAAACGAAAAGATGCCGTGCAAACTTCTACTATATGAAAAGTCAACATTCTAAAACCAACAAATAAAACTTGTGATCAGAATTTAAAGTAGCAACTTTTAGTATATATGTTGACCTTTAAGTGAAGGAGTAACCCTAGCAATAAATGTCAAAAATGCGGAAACATTCCACTATGGCTCCATGTAAGCCAAAAGGTTCGATTAGCGGGAGCGGGGGGGGGGGGTTGAAACATAAAAACATAGCACAGTCTGTTAGAAAGACAACTGGAAGCCTGCCACAGAGAACAAATTTGCTCCCCTTTATCAGAGGGGTTAGATCTGGGTAGGTCTGTATGTACGTCTGTACAATTTTGTGCACGAAGTATGTGGGTGAAAATACTTTGCAGTCCCTCAAAAAGAAAAACCCACACAACTCTGGGAAGTGATCCCCCTCTTAGGTATGTGGAATGGTCCAGTCTAGGCAATCAATAACTTTGACTCCGCACCGCACTTTGGAGAAAACAGTGAAATAAATAACATGACCCATGACGTGTTACCAGCCCCAGCTCACTCAAGGGTTTTGAACCATCTCAGCTCCCTAGAGAGATTATGCAGCCTGTGATTATATAGTGCATCAAGCTAAATAAATCACCAGGGGTCGATTTCACAAAACTCTTCCTAACTTAGGACTAGTCCTAGGCAATGCTAAGAGATAGGACTAGTCCTAAGTACTGGTCCTAACTTAGGACTAGTCCTATCTCTTAGCATTGCCTAGGACTAGTCCTAAGTTAGGAAGAGTTTTGTGAAATCGACCCCAAGACCATCTCTTCCCTCTTACGTGTACCCATTTACTCCTTGGTGAAATTAATAAATTCTAGTTTAGTGTGTTGCTGAGGGATACAATTTGTAACGACCAGGATTCGAACCAGAACTTGATTCCGATGACCTAAACCGCTCAGCTATTATACGCCATCATTACAAACGCGGCTATTTTTAGAGCCGCAATCTCTACCGAAAGATACTATTACTTGGTGTATCCTTAAAACTGTAAAAAAAAAAAAAACAGCAGATCACATAAAAAATATTTTTTTAAAAGAGAGAGAAAAAAAGGAAATTTCGCAAAAAGTGAAATACATTCGGTAATGAATATATTTTAAATGATTAAAAATGGTTACCATACTTACAAAGTGAAATCTTGAGCGCTTAAAGGCAAAGTACACCTTTGGTTTTGGGAACCGTTCGATTGTTGTAATCCTATATAAATGTAGATATATACAATCAAACTAACCAGTGAAAATTTCATTTCAAAAGGTGGTCGCGTTTTTGAAATATGGCCAAAATCCGCAGCGAATACTGTCCACGAATAAATAACAATCCCTAATAGGAATACACGATCTGAGAAACGTTTCTGACAGAAACGTTGCTCAAATTCAAATTTTTGGGGATAAAAACGGACATATTTTTCCATATCCACATTATTTTGAATTGAAATATTTCTCAAAATGCTTTATACTGTCGGAAGTTGCTGTACTTCTAACTTAGTCAGTTTGTATTGCCATTAATTTTTTAGAGTGATTACCAATAGTGTACCTTCCCTTTGAGATAAATAAAAAAGACTGGCGGGGATAATCGGTTAAAAAACACACAAAACTTGTGTGCGTGTGCGTGCCCATATACCCGCCAACTTTCGGGGGGACTTTAAACAACAGTCGCTTCGCTTTCGTGAACAAATCTAAAGGGGACATCCTAACAATGGGAGAACAAAGAGGAGTTATCGATAAACGGGATTCACAAATGTGTGATTTCATATTCACTACCTTATGGAGACCGAGAACAAAACAGAAAAGGGATAACAAAGCGTCTCCATAGGGAAATTCTAAAGACTGGGTTGCTCCACAAGGAATTTTGTGTACAAAGTCTATGGGAGGTTCTTAACTACAGGGACAAAGGAAAGAACAAAAGATGTCTCCACAGGGATGCAAAAAATAGAATGTTTTGTGTGTGTGTTTTGAAATACTTGCAAGTTTGAAGGCTGCTCGATGGCTGTGCGTATTTCATACTTTATTTTGTTACTGATTGAATTCAGAGATACAAGGCTCAAAGAATTCCCAGTCAACGATTTGTTCCCCGCTCTGAAAAGAAATGAACCAACTTGTTGGAGGTGCAGATGGAATGTCATAGGTTAGGGTAGACTCGGGCAGTCCTGTGATAGCTACTTCGAAGTGCCCATTATCGTATGTGATGATTAACTGTTCTCCAAAGTAGTTTATGCCAGTAATGCTTTGGAGCACTTCACGTGAGGGTTTCCGTTTCTCGATGTTCGCACTTGGGACCGTCAGATCTGCATTCAGGAATTCAACAGATATTCAATTAGCAAATAATGATTCCCTCGAGTAGAAGCAACTTCCTTAACGAATGAAAAATGAAATGAAAACTTCCTCCCTGTCCTAGCCTTGACCAAGGCGTTGGAGATTAATTTGGTCTTCATTAGGTGTTCGTGCAATACAAGCACGAACCCCTCTTGATTTTGTTCTGTTTTTTTTTTTTTAGGTGTTTGGCCCTCAGCGCCGAAAGCCTGTTGTTAGGTGTTCGGCTTCAAGCCGAAAACCTATTGTTATAGGTGTTCGGCTTCAAGCCGAAAACCTATTGTTATTGTTCTGGTTTTTTTCCCTTGTCTTCTTCTTCTCAATAAAACTTCTCCATCAATTTTGAACAAAAGTAAAGCTTGTATGAACTTGAAAGTTATCATGAACATCGACCTTGATGAGGAGACGAAACCGCAACCTTTTGAAAAAAGGGGGAAAAGGGGAGGAGGGAATGAATACTAATGATGTCCACGTGCCACGAACGCCCGACTCGGTGGACCAGCTGTACCTTAGGCCTATGTTACTATTTCATTTCATTTCATTTCATTTATTGATTGATTCTGGTTGTGTAGCCAAGGACTCTCAGAAAGCGAACTTAATCACTATACTAGCCAAGAACCCCGTGGAGAGAAGACAATGAAGGAAGTTTCAGTTTTAGGTGTGGGAGGAAAACCCCACAGAAATATTCCAGGGAAAACCCACGCAATCAGGCAGGGACTGAAAAACCCAATCCACGTAGTACCCCGGTGTGATTTGAACTGGGGTCCCCAGAGGTGGAAGGCGAGGCAAGATACCACTATGCCAACTTGACTGCCCAAATACTATGAACATCATTTGTTAGTAAATAAACATGTTTTTCAACAGATTCTCTAAGTCTAATGATTTTCGAGAATGATCAGTAATGTGGAAAGATCAAAGTAATTGTCAGTTATTTTCATTTCCCGCCCCGTCCATGACTGTGCAGTATAATACGTAAATAACTTGAATATCAAGCATTATACATCGCACACATAGATCCTTGTCATTTGGCGCAACACGCGTCACGTGTCATACTTTATTTGCCACGTTTAAACTGCCACGACACGTGGAGATCCAATAATTAATATAGGAGTCATATAATTGATAAACTTGGGACGCTTGCAACACTTTGCAGCGACGCTTCGCAGCGTCGTTTCAAATTAATCGCTCCCGCCCATTCGTTCAAACGAAACAAGGTCGTGTCAAGGCGGACAAGGTTGGTGTCTAGATGGAGTCGACCACGTTGTTTGGAAGTCATTTAAAAAAAGACTCGTCAGAGTGTGGGGTGAACGAGTTTCCGTGTCTATTTGTTGTGCTATTGTATTTTTTCTTCTTCAAATGACCGTGATACATATTTTTGTGTGTTTTATATCAAATTTTGAATGCATTTCGTTCCTGCATTGTTGCAGAATATCACTCCTCGGTAAAATCTGGACTTTTCGCCTCGTGAAATGGAAAAGTCCAGATTATACCTCGTGATTATATACTGCGACAATGCACTCACATGAATCCAATATTTTTATAATAAACCACAATGGACACTGACTGGGTTTAGTATATAAAGTCATTTTGAGGTTGAACAGAGTAAAACTGACGAGTGCAGAATTTGAACCTGCTGCGTTAATCTCCTGATGAGACACATTTTCGCTAGTCGTCTAATAATAGGCATACAACTAACTACAGTACTTACACAAGACATAAGTTGCATTCACATGGCTGGGTGATTCAGGAGAAAAAAATACGTACACATATTTCACTTCTGGGACTGTGAACTTTATACGTATCGGTGACGTCAGTGGAACTTGCAGCGCCTTAAACTGGAACGTAGTAGCCTGGTGTGCACATGGTATTGCAGTCTCTGAAATTGTTAAGATATCAGAATGTAATTCGATACAAGACCACGAGGAACATTTACTCAAGTGTTCAAAGGCTAATCTGAAGAGATTCGTTTTGAGAATGTTGGAGGTGGCGTGGGTTTCTCTGATATGTTCAGGCAAAGAGATCCAGAGGCCAGGGGCATGCAATAGAAAAGGCCTCCCAGTAAGTGGCTGATGAGCGAGTCGAAGAAATAAAGAGCGAGCTAGTCATTAAGCACTATTGGCATAACGGGGGGAGGGGGGAGGGGGGTGGATGTATATGATGTATGTTGTGCTTTGATTATTGTATCTCGTTCTTTCTGTCTTTGAACCAAATCTAAGTTTTATAATAATGTTATGTAATTATATTTTTTTGTAGCAAGGAGAGCTTCTCTATAGGGTTGCTAAAACCCATAAGCTTAAGAGGGCTCCGCCCCCTGAACACCCGCCAAGGGCTTCAAACCTGAACCATGCACACCATGGGCCATTCAGCGGGCCCCTGGACCCCACGCCGTAAGTACCACGACCCCTGATGTCACCCCCCCCCCCCACATTTCAAGACAGATTGACGCCCATGTTACAACCACGCAATTTCCTCTTTTGTCCCTTTTCTTTTTATTTCTATTTTTGTGAGCACTTTCGCGATTATTTTTTGTTGGGGCACGTGCCCCCCCCCCACCCCCCCCCCCCCGCTACGCCACTGTCCCCAAATGAAAATGTATGGCCACACAACTGATAAGCTCAGTCCTGGCCTGACACTATGGGGGTGAAACACGTTCTGTAGATAGGGAGGGTCCAAACCATGGAGGGCCGTAAGTGTCAGAAGGATTATTTTGTAGTGAATTCTAGGATTCAAACAGTGGCGATTGTTTAGGATGGGAGAGATTTTAGAGGACGCATTTGTTTATGGGGGTAATCTCGCAGTAGCATTTTGAACGGATAATGAAGATAACTCTAAAATAATGAAGTGATTCCCAATAAGCATTTAGGCCTAAACTCAGCAATCAAGGTTTCAGAAGGAGGTGTGCTTTTTTTCTGTTACTGGACACCGATGACAATTGACAAATTGAAAACTGAAGTGTCAAATTGTTAAGAATTGGGTCATTGGTGAGGACGAGGTCGACGTGAGGTCCAACACGATCCGCTGCTGTTTTTGTCAACAGACCCTGGCTGGTTGGACCGTAAAGCTATACGGTCTACACACCCGTTTCATTTATCATTTAATTTTTTTGAAATCAATCCCATTGAAGTTGAGCCATTACAGTATAAAAGGCCTAGACGCAAATCGTGAAAAAGAAACTTTCTAAAAAGTACACAGCGCAAACATTACTGTTTTCTTACCATGGTAACCATCCTTGCAGTCAGGTGACTGAACAATTTTGCCCTGTTCGTTGATGGACACCCGCGGGTCATCACCAATCTTGACCTCGTAGAGCTTTTTCTGGGGCTTCATATTCACCCCGCCCAGACGAAACTCGGTGCATTCACATGGAGTCTCCTCGGCCAGTGACCAACCGTATCTCGTGCCCGTCTCTTGGTTTGGTTCTTGACCAACGTAACAGACACACGCATCAACTGTGCACGATCAAAAACAAAGTTACAGACGAATAAGCCAGATCTTACTCAATTTGGAGGGGGGGGGGGGGGGGGGGGCTTGAGTCTATTATAAAACAGAGACATGTACATAACTGTTTGAGGGAGGATTTGGATATAACTTCTGACACGATCTTAGAATGTACACAGTGTGCCATGCAGGTTTTTCTTCGCACATTGCTTAAAGTACATGTAAATGCTCCAATACGTTTTACCTTGTTGTAGAAGAACGCAATAACATTTTCATTTATTTTAATTATCTTAAATCAGTGACTTATTCTCAACATTTTAAGCATAAAGTTTTGACAATAAAGAATAATTGGCTGCCCTTATAGGTCGCACCACACTAAATAGGCAAACATTTCTGCGCCAAGCTGATTATCATAATGGTAGGCCCTCAAAATCTTTTGAATAGTAACGTTTTTGGGTCATGCAATTAATAGATTGTGTAAATATAACAATATATCCGAACCTGGGGATTCTGTGCTTCAAATTTTGAGGAGATTTGATAAATTTAGGCTTTAAAGTTGGTACTATTTGGCTTGGGAATGGGAGGAATGCCTTATGGAAACTGGCAGCGAGTTGGTTTGGGAAAAAGCACATTTTCGGGGTGTTTTTTTTTTCTATGGTAATTAGCAAAAATTCTAGACGGCTGACCTACCAAAAATATGAGAAGAAATCCGATTGGTTTTCAAGAGGCTGAGATACATTTTTTAAATTTAGTATTTTTGTGAATGTTTAGCATTTAGCATTTAGCATTTGGCATTGGTTACTATGGAAGTTTATTTAGTGTGGTGCACCCTGAAATAGAAAATGGCGTCAACGGCGCCTATAATAATTATTCGTTTTTTTTTCCTTTTGCAAGTTTCACAAACAATCTTGTCATCGATTTAAATAAATAGTTCACACATTAACAACGACCCCAATGAACTTTAACCATCTTCGACGAAAAAAAATAAATTTTAGAATAAAAAAGATCGTATTTTAAGACTTAAGCACACCGAAAAAAACTGGTAACCATCTTGAAAATAGCCAGCCCGGTAGGTTGTCTTGATAAATGTGTCGGGCGGCCATTTTTGGAGGAAAAAAGGCCCTCCTCCTTCCTTTAAAAAAGTTTTTTTTTTTGCCTAACACTATTATTTGTGAATACCCTTACACATGGTGTTACTGGAAAGTTCCTGTTATTGTACTACCCGCTATGCAAAACCACAATTCTATGTATGGTCACAGTTAACAGCTGCCAAGACACAAACAGAAGTAAGATATCAAATAGCATGTTCCTTTTGTGTTATTAAAGGAACACGTTGCCTTCGGGTTGGGCGCTGTTGGGCTATAAAAAGCGTTTGATGTATAATGAGCACGGTCAGAAAGATGTTTAAAAAGTAGAATATAATAATAGAAATGCTTTGCTTTTGATAACTTTCGCGAAACAAAACGCTCCGCCATTTATGAGAGTCAAGATTTTGACTCCAATAAATGGCGGACAAATTCTATTAGTCTTATTTCCAGTCGCAGCTGTTGAACTACGACTGAGCAATTATTTTATTAAAAATGTTACGATTACCATCTGTTTATTGAATTCCAATAAATATCCAGTTAATAAATGAATGAAAAAAGAAAGAAAAAACATACGTTAAATAATTAAGTAGAAAGTCCCCACGTCTCGGTCCGTCCGGGCATCTAGGGACGTACCAGCAGCAGCAAAACCCCGCGGCCATACCACCCATAGACCTCCCCCTGCATGCTGCAGTACAGTAGACGACGCGAAGACAGGGTTCTCGTACAATGTATGATTTTAGCGGTGCCAACCTATACACCGATGCTTTGTGTGGTGTAAGAAGGTCTGGTACCCGTTACTGTTATTGCATCGACGATCGTATTGACGACTTGAAAAACGTATACATTTCGCGGGACATGTCTCGGGGGTCAGAGGTCAATGTTTTTTTTTTTTTTAATTACCATTCACAAATTATAACACATTAAACTGTTTTATTGCAAGAACAACTTTTAATAAGTATAAGGAACACCTCCAAACAGTAAAATTTCATGAGATTTGAAGGCAACGTGTTCATTTAAATTGCAGTTTAAGACATGCCTAAGGAGGCGGATCACACATGCCCGAGGTAAATTGTTACTTTAAAAACTGTTTTGGTCACAGTTTGTACCATCTGATTTATCTTTGGAATTCCTTTCAGCCACATTATTGCCGAGTTGAACATTCCTAGTTTAGCTGTTTCTTTCTGCTGGATTGTTCTCGGCTGGCTGCACTCCTTGGTTCTTTTTATTTCTTTAGCAAGTGGTTGCATTTATTTAAATTTTATTGTGCATACTTATTATAACGCATTGTATGCCTAAGCTGCGGCCTCCTTCGACTCAGAGCTCGGGATAGGATGCTGACCGGCCACACCACGGGAATTGACGGCGCTATACTACCACTGGCAGGACGGCACTTGGGCGTGGTCGCTGGCTATAGGCTTGAAATGACGAGAAGCCCCGCTATGACGAGGACTAACCACTACCCCGCTCCGTGTAACTGTGTGGTGGTAGGCGCAGGCGGCATTATTTACGGTATTTAAATCTATTATTTTGGCCAAATAATACTATTCATTTAGGAATACAAAGTCGCGTTAATTCATGATTTTCAATTACTTTTGGTAAGTTTCCGTAAGATATTATTTCGTTCCCTCGAAAAAATATTTGGAGGGAACGACACAGTATTTCGATACAGAACGAAATAATATTTCGTGGGAACGAAATGATTTCGAGAGATATAAATGATTTAGAGGGAACGAAATACTGTTTTGAGGGAGTAGAACAAAATATTTGTTGTTTTACCTTTTCAATATTTTTTGTACCTGTCCCTTTAGGGGCTCCGTATTAGAATCGCCTCCCTGTCAAAAAAAACCAGGAAAACAAAAAAAGGGGGAACCAAGCGCAACACAGCATCTACATGTTTAGATAATCAAATTGAGGCCAATACTTTGAGCTTCACAGTCTGGTGGGGTTGGTTGGAGCTTGGGCCTTGGGTCGATGAATCACTGCATGGTTAGAAGTTGACAATGAAACCTTCTGGCAGAGCCAGTTGAGTGCAAATCAGCAATCGATGCAGGGTTTTCTCATCAGCCGGTCGATTACCCTCGCGAATCGTCTCTTGTCATGGTCACTTTTTAGGAACAATGCAGCAGATAATAATCAGGTCATAATAACGTTTTAAAACGTATAGGTGTATAATGTTTCTTCATACTATTCATAATCAATTCATATTTATGTAGCCAAGCTACTAATAAAAAGCCCAAAAAGAAGAACCACGGCCTTGCAAAAAAATTAATAAAATCTCACTTGAGCGTCAGTAATCTATTTTGAATAAAATACAAGGTACAGAATTGTTCATTATCGAAGAAAAAAAAGAGAGAAAACAAAAAGGACATGAACAAAAATAGTTTGAATGTGAAAGCTCACACCCTGTCACGGCACAAAAACCCTTGGTTACCATGATGGTGACAGATAAACTAACAGCTGACGTCAAAATCATCAAATCAGATGCAGTGTTCACTCTAAACAATTTAATTTTAAACTCATATTTCTTGGAGATACCGATCTGAGATATGTCGCGGTGCAAGCAAACTTCAGCAGTGACGAGTTTTGCGGATTTCTGATGCAGCGTCAACTTGACGTTTTCTGCGGCGCTGCATTATGGTCCAGAGGATGTGACAAAAAAGGAGAAATGCATTCACTGAAAGCAACCGTTTTGTTCTTTCTTCATTTAGTAGTTATAACTGGGTAACGGTCAAACCTGGTTATTGTTATCAATTAGTAAGGCCATGGTGATTACAGGCAGTGAACCCCTCCTTCCTTAAAAAAAAGAAGAAGAAAAAAAAAGATAAACCCAAACAAACAACAACAACAAACAAAGAAAGAAACAAAAACAAATTGTGTCATTAAAGATGCATTGCCCGTGTTTGGATGTAAGGATTGAAAAATTAATGTTCACCAGCGAACGAATTTTCTTTGACAGGTTACATGTCTGTGTAACGAAAATAGTAAACCAATATACTGTCTTACGTCCGGAGCTGTATATATAAGCGCTTTTGCTCGGGGTTCGATCTGATTGGCTGACCGGCGGCAAATCAGAGGAATAAGCAATTTATTGAATATCAGTGACCACAAAGTAGGAAACCTCTTAATAAGGGTGCTTGCTATAATGTGCGTACATAATATAGAACATAAAAAAGATGCAAGCAACCTAATCAAGGTCAATAAAAACAGATACATTTCTTATAACGGATCACAATATTCAGCACAAATTTGCTAAGCAGAGATTTTTTTCTATAGCAGGAATGGGTAATCAGCCAAAATAACTTGCAATGCTATCCCCCGGCTGGTGCCCTATTTTGTTCTTATGAGCAGAAATGGGTAACCAGCCAAAATAACAAATATTTTGTTCTTAAAACAAATCATATCCGCTTAAACGGCCTTATCAATTTGGGTCTTGTACCCAGGAGTAAACACGGATTATCAAACAAAAGTTAAAGTACTGCCAGTGAACATATTCATTTGAATGTGACATTACCTGTTAGAGTAACTGCAGCCACGAGGGTAAGAGTTTGTAGAAATAGAGCCATGTCTGGGGACGACCACTGTGTCATGTCTTGCGCCGAGGGATAACTCATGTCGTTGTGCCGAGTCCACACTGCAGCTGCTGCAGCATGCAGGCAGGCGTAATATAATATGCCGCAATGTGTACTTCAAGTAATTAATGACGTCACCGCCACACAGAGACGTGATCAACACTACCAACGGCTGACTGGTATCCATTTTAACAAGTCCATACATTGTTACCAGTGTAGCTAAATACAGAAGCATGCCGCCAAATGAAATAAAGTTTTTATCGAACATAATTATGTTAGTAGAAAGAAGTATAAGAAGTGAATTTACAATGGATACCATCGTAAAACTGTCACAGATATCCCCGTATAATGCCATGAATAACCACTATTTAAGCGTGTAATTCAATCTTTTGGAGAACCAAATCACCAACCTCGTCCGCAGGGTGTGTCGAGCAGTACGAGGTTGACCGCTCTCTCACCCTGGTATTGGATCATTTGCATATCAACATTTTTTGGATACGTATGCAAATTAGAATAGTCTGGCTGCTTTTCAAAATTCACATCTTCGTCATAGTCTCGTGGTCCGGTACAAGATTTAATAGCCTGTTTGTACATTGGTTGCCGGCCGGCTGTTTTGAGAAAGGTTAACATTTGGTTTTGTCCAATCAGGGTCCAAGTAAGGAGTTTCCCTCCCAGGGTTTACTATTGTAAACACGGTTGGAAATAAAGTAAACCGTGGGAACGAGGTTGCCAAATCACTTTCGAATGGCCCAAAACCTTTACATAGACTCTTTTGACTAAATGAAACAAATAAAAGCACTAATTATTTTTTGAAAGGGGCCCACAGTCTACGTGTATATTTTATACCACATGGTTCAATATACCTATTGTGGCCATTAGCCCAAATGATGAAAAATGGCCGACAATTCCTCAGGGAATTCCGGGAGAGCTGGATTTTTTGGGGGTGAAAAAGACCCCGGATAGTAACAAGACATTTACCAAGCTATTTGTCTAGGTGTAATTGGGGCACCTGTAATATTTTGAGATAAAAAAAAAAAAAAATGTCTGAGTACTGATTATTTAATTAAAAACGGACTGCAGGCTGGCGTGAGCCACAATGCGTACTTCATAATGACGTCACCACACAGGGGCGCCTCAATGGACCTAGTAATCTTTATCAATATAATTACTATTAGTAGTAGTATTAGTATTAGTATTTGTATTGTATTATTATTTTTTTTAATTCAAGCAATTACTGAATGGCCTTGGGTATCATTATGAATCTTGAAAATTGAAAATTCTCCACCTTTTCATTATCATAATGGCATTTGGGAAAATTCACCCTCTGTATCAAATACATGACATCTCTTTTGCAGTTAAACATCGCTTTCAATAGTTGTATCGACATATTTTAATTTGCATCAATTTCAAAACTGTTATAATCATGAAAGGAATAAAGAACTACTTTAAATATTGAGTGTACTCTGACTGGTGTACTACTAGTGTGTTTCAGTTAAGTCGTATGCAGGTTAAGAGCAATAGCAACAATGATAGTGAGAATGGTACAGTTCAGGGTTTCACGGATGCTGAAATATTTTATTGACTTTGTAGCAATCTACCCCATATCGATCCACGCTATAGTAACATGTGTCTATGAAAAAAAGAGAAAAATAGGGGGAAAAAACCAAAAACCCTTGGCTATAATCATCTAAGTGTTAGTACTGGAGAAAATGTTTGGCTTATGACGGCACTCATATTAAATTTAATACAACCATGATAAAAACATGACAAAGGAAAACGTTCCATAAGGAATCTAATTGGTACTTCCCATTAAGGTTTTATTATTTAACCATTGTGAAAGAAAACGAAATGGAAATGTACTAAAGGGGGCGGGCCTCTGACTTTTGTCTGTGTAAATACAACAGGTCTGAGTGTAATGAAGACTTGGGTAACGACAAGTTAATGCGAATGCTCCTGCTGAATTATTCATAGTCTATCATTATTCACCCTACAGTTGTAATGTTGGTGCCTATCCCATGGTTTTAGGGGTCAGAGAACTCATTCAGACCAACAAAAGGGTCATTGAATAATCAGATAACCTAAAATTCCAAGATGGCGTCCAAAATGGCCGCAAAACACTAAAATGGCTACAAGTCACTTCATATTCACCCTTTGATATCTATCTTGTATGGATCAAGAAACCCACTAAGACCAATAAGAATTCAGTGAGTAATCAGGTAACCTAAAAATCCAAGATGGCGTCCAAAATTGCGTCCAAAATGGCTGTCAGAGTTTGTCTTTTAACCCAAGTGTTGTATAAAGGGAGACCTATAGTCTAATTGCCTTACGTATACCTCATGGTAGCCTATACACCACCGTGTAATAAAGGATTTCACTAAACGATTGAATGCATAGAATGAGTGTACCGACTAGTTTTGAAAGATCTAGACATTGAACACACAACGCATAAATGGAAGAAATTTTTTTGGAAGTTTTGCAGTGTATTATGACTGGCGTGCAGGCAAGGGGAGGGTTGAGACACTAGGTGTTTGGGAGACGTACATGTAGTTGAATAAGGATGGTAAAAGGGGAGGGTTGTAAGGGAGGAAGGGAGGGGGTGTTTGAAAAAATGGAGGGTTAGGATAGGGAGAGGCTAATGTGGTGTAAATGAGGGCAAGTGTTATGGGTTAGGAGAGGGAGAGGGATGAAAGAGGTTGAAGGTGGTATAAGGGAGGGTGTAGAGGAGGGGAAGGAAGGTAATATATGGGGTTTAAGAAGTGATGGATATGGGGTAGTGGTGGGTATGGGAAGGGGTTAGTGGTGTGGGGAGACGGTATGTGGGTGGTATATGGGGTAGGGTGGGTATGGGAATTAGAGGTTAGGGGTGTTGGGAGAAGGTATATGTGGGTGATGGGGTAGGGTTGGGTATGGGAAGGGGTAAGGGTGTGGGGAGAAGGTATATGTGGGTGGTATATGGGTAAAGAGTGGGTATGGGAAGGGGTTAGGGTTTGGGCGAAGGTATAATGTGGGTGTATATAGGGTAGGAATGGGAAGGGGTTAGGAAGGTAGGGAGAAGGTTCATGTGGATGGTATATGGAGTAGGGGTGGGTATGAGAAGGGGTTAGGGGTGTTGGGAGAAGGTATATGTGGGTGGTATATGGGTAGGGGTGGGTATGGGAAAGGGTTATGGTGTGGGGAGAAGGTTTATGTGGGTGGTATTCGGGTAGGGGTGGGTGTGGGAAGGGGTTAGGGGTGGGTATGGGAAGGGGTTAGGGGTGGGTATGGGAAGGGGTTAGGGGTGGGTATGGGAAGGGGTTAGGGGTGGGTATGGGAAGGGGTTAGGGGTGGGTATGGGAAGGGGTTAGGGTGGGTATGGGAAGGGGTTAGGGGTGGGTATGGGAAGGGGTTAGGGGTGGGTATGGGAAGGGGTTAGGGGTGGGTATGGGAAGGGGTTAGGGGTGGGTATGGGAAGGGGTTAGGGGTGTTGGGAGAAGGTATATGTAGGTGGTATATCGGGTGTTGTGGATGTTAGGGAAGAAAGGCTAGGAAAGGGACATGAGAACATTGGTGGAGAGTGGGAAAAGGGGTTGATGGTAGGAGGAGTTGGGAAATGGTAAGGGGTGAGTGGTGAAAGAGGGAAGTGGTATGCTACTAATAGAACTAAAAATGAGGCTCTGAATGACTATTTTTTTAGTTTTGTATTATCACTATTTTTGTTAAGGACTTTTTCAGATAAGGGAATTGTGAAATGCGAAATAATAGGGGTCTGTAACTGAATAAAATTTGCTGACTAATACTAAGAACCTGACATGGAACCTTAAGTTCTGAAGGACATTTTAGAAAAGGGAAACATGAAGTGCGAAATACTAAGAAACTACATGTGACCGAATTGTGTTTGTGGAACCTGACTAACACAATGAACCTGACTAATTACACGGAACCTGCAGTTGTGAAGGACATTTTAGAAAAGGGAAATATACTGCCATTTGGATGCCATCTTAGATTTGCAGGTTACCTGATAACTCAATGAAACTTTGATTGGTCTTAATGTGTTTCTTGACCCCTAAAACATAAATGTAGACACCTAAATTGAAACTCTAATGTGAATAGTAAAAGACTTATAGTAATTTTTAGTGTATTTTAATGTATTGGCGGCCATTTTGGACGCCATCTTGGATTTTTAGGTCACCTGATTACTCAATGACATTTTTACTGGTCTTAATGGAATTCTTGACCCCCAAAACATGGGTGTAGACACCAAAATGATGACTCTAGGGTAAATAATAAATGACTTACTGCCATTTTATTGTAATGGCGGTCATCTTGGACGCCATCTTGAAAATAACCTTTTTCCTTTACTCCGAATTTCTTAGATTTTTGATATGTTATTCTTGATGGTCAATACTACCATAATCCGTTAAAAAACCTTTTGTTACAATTTTTTGGGGGTTAAGGGGTATTTTTTAATTGACCCTACTAGTGTACACCCAAACCAAACAGTGCACGCACTCCTAGGCTAAATAACATTGCGAGAATATTCAACATGTTAGACAGGGCTTTCACTGGCCTTTGAATAGTGTGTTTTCAGCACTTTTGATTGTTGTTTGACCATCTACGTTGGCGTATTCATTACACCCGAAGCTTATCAAAATAGCAACGTGTATCGACCATCGACGCTTATCACTTGAAACAGGTCTAAATATAGACATGTTACATTGTTTACAGAGTGGTAACCTCGTACATTATAATGCTATTCCTGACGGGCAAGATGCTACACAGGCTCAATGGGAAAATTTATAGTTTGTGTCATAATTTTCACATAAATTCAAAATTTACAAAAGCAACAGCTGTACAGCTTTTGAGATGTCCCCCCCCTTTCATATCAAAAGTTGAGGAAAATCAGACAGTGCGATCTCCATAAAACATAAGATGTTGTATTCTTCCATTGAGCTGTGTACACGTGTGCCCGCCGGAAAGTCGGGCGCTGTGGCTCTTTTGTAAACATGTGATGTCACAGGTCACATCGTCTATAGACATCGGCGCAAGTGCATGTATTGAGAGAAAATGAACGAATTACAAAGGGCACTCAATAATACAAGGACTTTATAAACGCGCCAAAGGAAACGGAGAATAATAAAGGCTTCCTCTGCAATATTGACAATGGTCCAATTTCATAGAGCTGCTTAAGCAGAGAATATTGCGTAACATTTTTCTGCTAAGCAAAACCAAGCAGGGGATTTTGTTCATGTAAAAATGGTGTTTTCGCTGGTATTCTTATTCTGGTAAGCTTAATTTTGTTGTGGTTAGCATCTTTTTATGCTGAAGCAGCTGTACAAGATTGGGCAACGGTTAATAAAGCACACTGTCTGTTTCAGATAATATTATAATAACCATGAACGGAAACGGTACGAGAAGGTGTTAAATTGACGCCATGATGACTTTATTTCTAAAAAGTTCAAGTTTAAAAACAAAACAATAAAACAAAACTGAGGAAGTACGACGATGCCGCAGACATCGCTTACATTGTTATTGCAAACACACATAAAACCAAATGGCTGCTCGTGCTGTACTATCAGGGTATATAGCCCATAACAGTCTCTGAATGCAAAACTGCGTTCAAATCAGTGCTGTACCGGTAACCAGGGGGTGGGGGAGGGGGAAGGGGGCTGCCACTGGTTCAAAGTGTAGCCTTTTATTGTCCATGTGATTTCTCTATTATGATAATTGCCATGCACCCATGGCTGATTTTACAACACCCAAGCAAACAGTGTCACTGAAAATGAAACACGATACATTTGTATTTTGAAACATGAAACATCACATTGATTTCTTTAAATTTATAAAAACTTGTAATGATCCCTTATACTGACAATTAATGAGCACGACGTTACTTTCTGCCCGTGTTCTGTGAGTTTTTTTTTGAGACAAACATTTTCAAGATGTTGCACGCCTACCTGAACACTAAAATTTCTCACTAAAATATTTGAATCTGAAAAAGGCTTCAGGCAGGAAGCATTTTTTCAGGCATCTGAAAGTAAACAATTCAAAGCGACAAGGGTGTTTTTCTTTAATTATTTTCTTACAACTTTGATGACTAATTGAGCCCAAATTTTCACAGGTGTGTTATTTTATGCACACGTTGGGATACACCAAGTGAGGGCACAAGTCTTTGACAATTACCAAAAGTATATCCTGCCTTTAAAGGAAGTGGGTAAAACATTTACGGCCGTTTGCGGCCTCAATCGGCATTTTGGCACAAGACCCTTTGTGGGATATACATGATTTCAAACAGTTAGCCCTTCTCATAAAATACTATTATTACATTCAAGCATGCGTACCGACCCTATTGGTTGTCAAACGCCATTACAGTTGTGCACTAGGCAGACACACAGACGACGCGTATGCGTCACGCCACAATAAGACCGTGCAAGTCTCGTGCGTATTCGAACATTTTTGGGACCACTTTAGTCCCACGTACATTGCTTTAAAGGTACACACCGGCTTCGTTGGGCTATTTGGGCTACGAAATAGACTAAAACATGATTCTAAAGGTCTTCCTGAAATGGAGAAGATTGGTTCATAAAATAAACCATCAAATTTTGCCGTTTTTGAGCATTTTTCAAGAAACGAAGGTCACGTGACTTTTCGGTTCCGAAAAGTCATGTGATCTTCAGAATTAGTTTTACTTACAGCCGTATAAAAGTAAATTACTGAACCAAATTCAAGTATTTTTTTAAAAACAATTATTCATGAGTATTTGGCGAAAAAGACTATGTATTCAATTTTCAATGGATGCAAGTTGTAAATAATGATGAAAAATCGAACGTAAGATTCGCATTCAGAGAGTCCGTGCACGGAAGCGTGTTTTACGGCGCATCAGCGTGGGAAGCTAGCGGGTAAACCTTGTGGGCATGTCCCGCACAGCCGGTGCAGTGTCTCGCCGGGCCAGAGAGACAAACCACGGAGGCATGAACTCGGAGCCTGTGTAGGGGTAGGGAGCCAGACCATTGATTACGTTTTGTTTTACGAGGGTTTTAGTCTGTAGCCCTAGCTATTATCCCTTAACTATTGTCACGTTACGTGATGCCTGCGCTACACACGCGGCGGGACGACGACGAATAGCTGCACGGTGTGGATCGGACTGTGTTTATGTCGGTTTTTTTAATTACACGTGAATTTGTGCTTGATGGATATGAAGACTGGATCATTATGCCTCGCCATTGTTATAATTAATAAATAAACAGATCACTAGTCTACTTAAAACAATGTCACGTAAACTTGACAGTTGCAACGGCTGGAAAAGCGTATACGCTGACCTTTGACCGCGTTTTGTTTTTTTCACATTTTTCGTTAATTACGTGACTTTTTGTTTATTATTTTTTTTTACAACAACCATCGAAAAATTATTGTCTGTGATTCGACATCACTAAAGTAGGTAAACAGTAAGCCGGTGTGTCCCTTTAACACGTAAAGGAACAACTCGCGCACTTTAACGGGTCCCAAAGTTCGAATACGCGCGAGACTTGCACAGTCTATCCACTGTAAGCCACGCCCACTTCAAACAAACTGGCTGCAACGGTTACTACAACCCCGTTAGGAATTGCATTTAGCTAATTTTGTATGAGTTACGTAAGAAAAATGTAATGATTGGATTTGGCTTTTACACACAATCTGCAAATACTCGAGGTCTTCTCAGAATTTAACATTTCTGTCATAAGAAATGCCTTTGATTGGTGAAATGGGTGATTTTTTGCTAAAGTTACACACAAACAAAGTTTGGAGCAGGAAGTAAAGGAAACTTCGGGCGTGCAGCAGATGCGCACGCGTGTGACGCAATGACCTACAACAGAATAGACTACTCCGCAATAATTAGTACGCGAGCGTTAACCTTGAATCGAGGTGCATGCTGGTATAGCTATAGCGACCAAACTTGTCACCATAAACTAGACCCGCATGCACCTCATTCCACGGCTATAGCACGCAGACCAGTTATTTGCGAAGAAGTCAATACAAAAAGGCGCAATGTGCCCACATTTTTGCCAACCAGTAGTGTTACGATGTGCATTTTACATTGCAATACAAAATAGGAAGGGTTAACTGACAACGTGACGTCAGGGATCTTGCCTCGCGTATATTAGTTTATGGTTTTTATACATTGATTCTTCGGACCAGACTATTACAGAGTTCAATCAGTCGGCACCATACACGAGTTCTTTATTGTGTTTCTTCTGATGTCCTATGCTGAGTTGATGTTGTAGTTGTACCATAGTTTTGGCTGCTCCCGTCGACTGCCGATGACCAAGGGCTTGGTTGGCGGTGTTGGGGACCTTCGTCGAGAAACGAGTTAGATTGTCCGGCAGCTCTTCTTTCTTCTTCAAATTTCCCTACAACAGAAACAGAAAGTCAAAAAATATAGTGTCGATAACTACTTCCACTGAATAGTGTACTGGTGGTATTCAAGATTATTGCATTCATAGTGCGCTTTTAAAGCTAAACAGGTTCAAACGGAGGGCTATGGTTAATTAAGTCGATGAGTTCGTCGGCGAGTTCCTGTGCCATCAAAGTAGATGCATATGGGGCGCCCTCTGTCGGTGAGTTAGATACTTGTGTCTTGTACCACTGCCATTGAGTTATTTGGATCTGACAGTTGAGATGTACAATGTATGTATATTTGTATATTGGATAGCGACAATGCACAATAGTGTATGACCAGGGGTCGATTTCACAAAACTCTTCCTAACTTAGGACTAGTCCTAGGCAATGCTAAGAGATAGGACTAGTCCTAAGTACTGGTCCTAACTTAGGACTAGTCCTATCTCTTAGCATTGCCTAGGACTAATCCTAAGTTAGGAAGAGTTTTCTGAAATCGACCCCTGTACGGTGTTGTTGGTTCTTGTCCCAAACTTTGGTATAGTAAAAAGGACCCATTCCAATTTCTTCGGTATGGTTACGAAAAAGGGCCCTCCGACCACTGAACGACCCGCTTGTTCAAAATGTCAGCGAAAATGTCCAACATGCCGAAAGGAAAATCCCGAAAGTAAAGAACGATCTGGTTGACTCTGATAACCTTTGAATACATTTGTCACAATTTTATGATACAATAATTATGTCCCTACCTAATAAACTAATTTGTCGTATTAGCTGCAATCAGGTGTCTTTAAATAGGCCGGATTGTTGAGAGTGTATGTCATGGTCCATGCCTTCCAATAATGCTCATTATTAAAATAAAAAAAAAAAAAAAAAAAACAACAACAACAACAACACTTTATTGACTCATCCGTATAAACATGATTGATGTTTTAATAAGAATAGTAACCTGGCTATTTTTATAACGGTAAACAAAAATCATGTTTAGTTGAACAAATGAAAAATGGTAGAACAAGATTTACCAACTGATCCCTATTTTGAACGCCATCTTTGTTCGGGGCGCCAGTCAGAAGTCGTAAAACCTTCATACAACACTGCCGTGTAGCCAGAGATAACTTTTTCTTCAAACTATCATAAACAAACCGCTTACTATAGGCAAATTGACTAAATACAATACGAGAAAATATTTCCAGAGAATTAAGAGGATGAGATGAGATTTAATAAAGCTCTATTACGCAACGAGTGTTTTCCCAATCGGTCTGGTTAAACAAATATCCCGTATATCATGACAAGGGAAACAGGATTATACTGTCTACAGTAAATGCTTACCTTTTGATCGTAATCTTTTAGGAAGCCCCATCCTTCCTCCCTGAAAGTGGGGGAAAAAATCAGATAAAGAATTGTGAGAAAATTAAATTAATGTACTCCCTTGGTCTGGATCTGCTTGCCAAAATATAAGGTAAAAAACTGATGACGACCATTAACATTCTCTCCTACAGTGGTCCAGGGCTCAAAGCACTGAGATTCATCTTGAGATGAGTTGTACAATATTGCCACTGATGGCCGAGCAGTTTAGTGCATCGGACTTAAAGACACTGAACACTATTGGTAATTGTCAAAGACCAGTCTTCTCACTTGGTGTATCTCAACATATGGATAAAATAACAAACCTGTAAAAACTTGAGCTCAATTGGTCGTCGAAGTTGCGAGATAACTATGAAAGAAAAAACACCCTTGTCACACGAAGTTGTGTGCTTTCAGATGGTTGATTCGAGACCTCAAATTCTAATTCTGAGGTCTCGAAATCAAATTCGTGGAAAATTACTTCTTTCTCGAAAACTATGTCACTTCAGAGGGAGCCGTTTCTCACAATGTTTTATACTGTCAACCTCTCCCCATTACTCGTTACCAAGTAGGTTTTATGCTAATAATTATTTTAGTAATTACCAATAGTGTCCACTGCCTTTAAGTTCTGGTGTTGAGTCATCAGGGTGTGTGTTCGAATCCAGGTCATGACAAGAGCAAGACACTTAACTATAATTGCTTCTCATCACCCAGGGGTGAATGGGTACCAGTGAGGACAGAGATTGTGATGATTTAGCTTACACAGGCTGTATAAAGGTGGTTTGGTATTAATACTGGTACAACAAGTCCAAAGAGCAATCGTAGCTCTTTGTGAAATCATCAAATTGAGCAAAACGTCACATATATTATACGGTAGACAGAAAACATTGTATAGGCATAGAGAAAGGGACTAGGTAGTCAGTGAACAATAATGATTCAAGAGCAAACACTGTAAATTATTAATTGTTTAGAAAAGCATTCCTAAGTTAGTTTAGGCAATGAAAATCGCCATGTGGATTGTTTTTTCCGTACCGAGTATACACAGTGCCATACACACATCGGTGTATGGGTGTACCACCAATAATAACATTTTCTTTCCCCGATGCAAATTTATCATTTATGAAAATAGTTGGCGATGAAGTTGATACCCAGCTGATGAGAAGGCAGACTGTCGTGGTAAACAACTTGTTGGAAAGGAAACTTAGATGTTACTGCTTCATTTCATATATTTTTGTATAATTCGTAGTTTCGACAACGTAAAGTTTCAGAAGCCTAACGTTTATTGCAACTACCACGAGCGTATAGTGAACCATTTTGACTTTGTTCAAGACGCTCATTCGTAGTTATGCGGTTCATGTTCCAAGATCAATTGTGGGCTGTGGTTTTGCTTTGAACCAAGACTAACGTCATTAGCCAGGGCATCACAGTTAAGTTACAGACAAGCGTCGATACAATTGGCAAAACTCCTAAAGATAAAGTTGTCTGCTTGGCAAAATCATACACCAATCCAGCCCTTTAATACAGAATAAAATCAAAATCAAAACAAACCAAACCAATATCCAATATGACTGGTTTTAACCTGTGTGCCTGGCTGTTCAGCATTTTTTCTTTGTGCTTATAGCAAACTTGCGTGCTTCATCAACTTTATGAAACTTGTCTCTTGGACAGAATTTCAAGTATCCCTTTTACAAATAAAACAAGTGTATCTCAAAGTGACACAACTTATTATGCCAGTGGTTCTCTCGCTGAAGTGATATGAGCTTTTACTATTTGCTTACCACTTTTGCACACCAGCATGTTCCCGTCCCACCGACTCTCGCCATATCCTGTCCCCGGTCACGACATCGCACTTCTCGTAGTCGGTGTCCGAGTACGTCTTGTTGGGCGCAGGGGGTGCAGAGCGGCTCCCGGACGGCCGCTCCTTCTCTGCCGGGACACACTTCTTGTGGTACGCACTGGATATACGGGAAACAGGGAATCGGTAACCGGCCGAAGTGGCCCTGTCACTGTATTGCTTGGTCGAGGACATTGTTCAAAATGTAATAATGCTGATAAAGAATATTGAATATATTATGTATATCTTTAAAAAAAAAAATGATATCAAAGATTGTCAAGTCTGCTCTGGTGGTCAACCATTCGTTATGGATAGGCGGGACGGTGTCGCTTGAATTTCAGCCTGTGATGAAAGTACCATTATTCATGCCATGAGTAAAACAATGTGCTGCCCTTGTGCTGTTGAAAAAGCAATAACTTTAGTTTTGAATCGTTTCTCATTCGCCGCAGCAAAATAAACTGTCCCAGCAAGGCGTCTCTGACGACGGGTTTCTCCTTCTAATTTTGGTGATGGACATAGGGTTATTATCAGTCCCCGATCTGTAGACACGGTCAGCCTTCGCAACTATGGCCGTCTGCAACTGCCAAATAACCGGGGAGAGTTGGTTGGTGTAACGTGAAACACATTCCGTCCTTCAACATCGAGGGAGATATTTTCATAATAATATACTCCAGCTATATATTCCGAGAGCATGAGTCTATAATAGCTGGACTGTCCGTAGCAACGATGTTACTTTCACTGGGGACAGTTAAGTGTCCGGGCGACACTAGAATCCAAGGACTCGCCAATTACCGAGCAACCGCGGAGATAACGTTCCAGAACACGGCATCGACGTGTCACGTTTATTACCATGAAAAAACCACTGGGGAGATTAGTAGAATAGCAACGATCTATTTGCTTTCTTCGATCACCCCATGTACTTTCAGTGGCTGTCTATGCTTTCAGTTTTGTGTCCACAGTACGGTACTAACGTAGACAGCAGATTTTTCTTCGGAGCACAGGTTGCTGCAGTTATACTACAAGTCACACACACTTGCTGTCCGAGCACACAATTCCAATTATCTTAGTCGGCCATGATGATCAACCAAGAACGTCAAATCCTACTAAAACCCTATCCGTATTGACCCACATTACATACCCAGTATCGATTTGTAATGTGCTCGTGTATTATATTTGTGGCCCCTCACAGAACGGTCTATTGGACCCACAGTCCTTTTGTCCCAAAGTGGGTAACGGATTACAACCCGGAACGGTGTTGCTAGGCGACGGTCAAATACAAATTATCGGGATGGCGCGTGCGCAATCAAAGCGCCGTCTGCATGCTGCCGCGGCTGGCTGCTGTGTAATTTGTACATGTAATGTTGACGGATGTAAACACGAAATTCTAGTGGGAAGTGTCGACAGGTGCTAAATTTGTCAGGACAAACATTGATACTGTGGTACAAAGCAATTTTTGTAATGCAGTGAAAGTGAACTGAACACTGCCAATCTGAAGCAGGGTTACGATGAAATGCATAACATGTCGGGCATAATTAACGCGGGTTGTGTGCAATTTTTACAGTAATTTGTAGCAAGTAGGCCTAATAATTAAAGGTACACGTTGCCTTATGTCCACAAAATGGCCGACCGTGTTAGTTCGCAAAGTTCAAGGAAAACCACGCAATATCGAGGCATATTTGTGTGGATCATTGTATTCTACTTTTAGAACATGTTTCTAACCGTATGCATTTTATAACAAACGTTTACAAACGCTTTTTATAGACCAACTCAACCGATCCAAGGCAACGTGTACCTTTAACGACAGCGATTGTATAAGTTCAACACTCGGAACGAATATTTTATTGAAACTCTTAATAATACTAATACATGCGTGCCAAGTATTTTCCCAATAAGCATCAAACCTTCTGCATGATTTGTATAATATTTCGGGGAAATAGATTAGTTTCAATTTGATGATGATCACCGACTATTAGCAAACATAGTGTAAGTATAGAGGGAATTATACCATCATGGTTGGGCACGAGGTTGGCTCGGTGGTTTCTTTCCCGGCCGTTCACTGGGACCCCGGTTCGAATCATCAGCAAAGATCGTCATAGCGGCGCTGTATACGATCTTTGGTTTCCAGTCCCTTCCTGGTTTAGTGGGTTTGCCACCCAGTGGGGTTTTCATCCTACGTCAAAAACTGAACCCTTTTTCTCGTTTCCAATTCACAATCCTTTTAAAGGAACATTACAGAATTGGTAATTGTAAAATATACTTTTGATCACAGATGTACATAAAACTTACACGGTCTAATGAGGATGATAGTAGAAAACATCCCTTGAAATATTTCTGTCTGAAATGCCATATTTGATGAGAAATGAATAAACTATTTTTCCGATTGGAGTTTATCGCTCAGTGAGCGTTTTATTCATTTGTTGAACCTATATGAGTTCATGCAAATGTGTAATGGGTTTTTTCACTATTTTCTCGTGACCCTACAGATGCCGATCGATCTCAAACTTCTACAGGTTTGTCAGTTTATGTATATGGTGGATTACATAGAGTGCTTACACTGCCAGCAACTGTTTTGTTAGCAAAAACCAATTCTGTAATGTTCCTTTAACATTGGCGCCTGCACTTTGGGGTGTGATATGAAAAAAAACCCACACACACTCCGTACCGTAGGTCATCGTTGCTTTTTTCAATTGCCGCAATATTAGCCCGATATGAAAAAAGGACCCTGACAACTCGATGATGGTTTTTTCGTTTTTTATTGTTTGTTTTGATGTTTGTTTACTTGTTTTTTCACCAAACCGTGACCAATTGGCAGTTTAGCTTTAGGGTGTGTTTATTGAAATCTAAATGAATGTAATTGATTTACTCTTCCAGTGTCTGATGATGTATACCCTTTTTTTCATCAGATATGTCGTACAAGTATTGACGATGGATTCATCGATAAATACGGGGGATTAATCGATTGAAAGGGAAATCCTCTCTCAGATCCGTCCATGGCAACATGTTTGTCAAAAGTGCATGCACAATTTTTGCGCCAAATGTCTTCTCTAACGAACGAATGTTGACAGGTGGTGCTATTTCACCCACTGATCGAAAAACATAGACACACTTTTCAACGGACGTGAATTGATATTGGGATCCCGAAAATAATTCATTGTTAGTTTTCAATTAACTACCATTCAATCCACGCGATTTTTACTGTAGGTGCACCATTCAAGCCTTCTATGATGACACGATGAATGTATATCCACATACAGTAAACCTGAAGACGCACATGAATATCCCTGAAGACGAGCAGAGTATACTGTTCGAAACGTCGAGACCAAACCGGCTCTTTTCAGAGCCAAAACTCTCCAAAAGAGATTTTACACATGGTTGTACCCGCAAGTTTACTACTATTTAGTTATAGTTACTTCTTATACAGTAAACCCTTCTACTGTTTGACCATTCGATGTTATCCACTCGGTTTTAACTATAGATGCACTATGCGAGACTACACTATGATATCATGATGGATGCATCTGCACAGTACACACAGTCAACCCTCCTACTGTCTGACCATTCAATCTCACCCACTGTGGTTTAGGATGATAGAGGAATAATGCCAGCGTCCGATGCGATACAATCTGACGAATCCATCAACACAAGGATATTCAAGTGCAGAATTGTTCACCTAGGATGATAATAAACCCAAGGGCGATTGTTGAAGGGGGAGGGGGGGGGCTAATAACAATAATTAGTATAATAGTAGTACCGAGGCATTTGGTAAATAAACTTACCTCTGACCCGCATCGAAATACGTAAACTTGCTGCTCATGGTTCTCTTACATGTACGCCAATAAGCTCAACTAGAGGCGACTCGAACTCCCATGATTGCTAAAAGCAAAACGTCTGACGCACTCTGATAAAATGATATACCCGTCTGCGTGTGAAAAACAAAACAAAAAAACATCAGGTGCTCATCGTTGACAACGATGCAAAAGAGTTGATAATTGAATATCACAGGCAGCGTGCCAATGGCGCTATGGTTCCAAACTGCGGCGTCGATCTCATTTTCCCCCAGTGCCCTAAACGCTATCAATAATGCATACTTGAAAGAGATTTCCCCCAGTCGCAATTATTCATTTATCACCTTCCACTTTTGACGTTCAATAACCTCTCTTCTCCATAAAGAGTTCAATCACTTCGAAAAAATAATGTGCAGTCGAGCGCTCCTAAAAATGGATTTGAGATAAGGTTTTGATATTACACAGACCGAGAACTGTTTGAAAAGCCGGCTATTCAGTGCGACCTGAAACTGTTTACTCTTTTCATTGTCTTCGGTTAATATTGTCTTTGTTCCTAGTCAATGGCGTGCTACTACATTCTTCACTGACTGATACGGTGTCCATGGTTGCAACTTTTCCTCTGCACCTGTATAGGGAGTGAGACAATACCTTGTTTGTTTAGTATGTTATTATTTAACCCGATGTCGTTTGGACACGTCTGATGGCGGGGTATCTGAAGTTAATGTCTCCAAAGTGGGTCTGTCTTCTCATTATAACAAACCAACCTTAGTAGTAACCAAGCATTTATTGTAAAGGTTGTGTCTGCATCGCTGGCAAGATTGAAAATGCTCACAGATGTACATTTACAACTTGCACGGTGTCTGAGATTGTGGTTGAAAACTTATCTATAAATAATTTCGCCTGAAATGCTATACACTCTTATAAATGCCAGTGCACCACAGGGGATTTGTCCCCTGGTACGGCGATTTGTGTAGAACATTATTCGATTTCTGACCTTGGGTGTGGCAGGAGATTCTGTCCCGCCGAGCTTCTGTCCCCCATACGGCGAATTGTGTAGAAATTTCGTACAATAGCGCCCTCTTTTGAACCAATTTCCTCCTTCAGCCAATGTTTACAGCCGTATTGGTGGGGCGGGGGGCGGGGGGGGGGGGGGAGGGGAACATACACAACAAGGGAAACAAACGGGCACTGCTAGTTTTCATCTCGCGAGTCCGAAACCCAATTGCTGAATTTTAGAACACTATTAGTTTTTTTCGTGACTAAGATGACCGATTGAGCTTAAACTTGGTACGATTTACTATATGTAAATATCAAAAAACATTTTATGTAAATAAAATATTTGAAGGTCGTTGCTTTCAAGGATCGTTGAATGGTGTAATAATCATTGTACCCCTTATCTGAGGCTTTGAATATCAGCCTGTGGCACTTTTGGGTACACTGTGCCCGAAACCTTTCCCTATTTTATTAAATTATTTGTTTTGTTTTGCTCACAAGGGGGCCCGGGCGTAAGCCCCCCCCCCCAGATGGTGGATTGGCTAGTTTACTCGTCCAGTGTTTTTTTTCGTTACGGATTGGCGTTGGTAAACAATTCTACCATCACCACTACTAACCTTCAACGGATTGAAACCGAAAACAGTTCTTTTTTCGGCAATGTGTTTTGATTTGCAACAAAAATGCCGAGATACTTTACACTTGAGTAATTTCAAATTGTTTAGCTTACACCATTTTGCTGATCATGTTGATATGGAAACCCTTAATACAGAGTGGTTTGCCCTCAAAACGTTGGAGAGACCGCGGAAGTTGTGGACAAAGTCGACACACTCTCAAATACGTCATAAAACGGAGAGCCTTGACGATGAACCCACGGATGACAATGCAGAATTTCTTCTCACCCCTGTGTGTACCGCGGATCAGTAATACTGTTGAGCAATAGGCTTTATGATTAGCATTTCACTTGTAAAAATAAAACCCATTGTATTTGCTCTGATAAGAAAATAGCTATAAACATAATTATGTTTTTTTTGTCACTTGATGGGGAGGTGGTTTGTGTTTTCCTAACAGCGCCCTCTGCCGTCACTATTTACCACGCGAGGATCTAGCAAAAGAGGCAACCTTTGACATGTTAGACCGTCTACCTTCATGGTCAGATGGAGGAAGGAAGCAGACCATCCAGACACTTGCTCTATAGTCAGACCTGTAGTGGAAGCTAAAACATCCTGGTCCTCTGTACATTTTTGTATGTCCACACTGGAACTGAAATGAGGATCCCCAAAACAGAACTCAAACCACCCTCAAAGAGCAAAATATAATGCAATGAATATTCAACATTACTGCAACACAAACCAATAACATGCGATTATGCTAATGAGTCTCTGACGTGCGACTGTGGGGTTAGAGCATGCGCGTGAAACGTACACACGACGTACCATGTGATCGTGCGGCCAAACACATAAATTTTACCGGTAATCACCTGACATACCTACCTGACATGACAGTACAGTTAACAGTTGAAGCACAGTACAGTACATGCAGTTAGTGGAAGTAATCAAATGCTGATATTTGTATTAAGTTTCTGTTACTTTTAAAAATTTTTCCCTTCATGGTTTGACTATCAAAGATATCTTGATGTTCCTGTCGCCTGGCAGTTTCGTTTTTGTGGAAATACTCTAAGGTTTGTCAAATTACCATTTCTTTTTAAAAGTAATATTTTTTATAAATAATGCGAACGTGACGCACACCGTACCAGTCAGTGTGTGTGATGATGAGCATCGTCACATCAGTTTCGACTGTGTTTTGTTTTTCTGAAATGTGTTTTTGGTCAGCACTGCTGCACTTGCGATGCGTTGTTTTAAACATGGTGCTTTCTTCTGTGGTTAGAGTTATGTTCTCTAGAGGAAGGTAGAGCTATTCATCTTAGAAAGTACGCTGTTAACTGAACGCCACATTTACAAATAAAGACAAATTAATACGATTAAAAATAGGGGGAAATCCCTTCCCCACAGACTGCCGCTTTTTCATGTTGACAGAAAAAAAGGTAGAAAGGTAAATCTTCTTTTTCCAGATATGATTGTGTATTTGGTATTCATGGAGCTGAAAAAGCGGGGATTGGACGGGTGTTTTTCCCAATTCCCAACTACCATGACTACACACACGGCAATCCAATGGCGTTTTGTATACTATTTTAGTATTAGTACTAATAAAAATAAAAAAGAGGGTGAAACTGAAAAAGTGGTTGAATTCGCATCGTATTTTACCCAGTGTCCTAGAACTATATACTGTACACAGAGTACTGATTTCCTTTTTTTAGTGTTGCTAATAGCAAAATGCCGCACGGATTGTATTCATGATACTATTGGCAGTGCATTCAGTGTGCACACTTCATGCTCAGTATAACTACACTATACTAAGTACTACACTAGCAGTAGCCCTGTGTCGTAGCCGAGCGATCTAGTGCACCGAATTCAAGTTGTGGTGGCTGAGTCAACACAATGTGGGTTTGAATCTCGGTCCCGTCACTTGTTTCCTTGATCAAGACACTTTAACTACAACTGCTCCTCGACATTTATTTATGTCCTGACTTATGAATCCTGCCGAGTAACGAAGTAGAAGTAGAAGTTTTTTGCTATTGCTAAATTGCCAACAAATATAATTTACTGATCATTTGTCTTTTCTTAGTCTTGTTATACATGTATGTAGCTCAACTTTACTGGAACATAAATATTTTTATATAACGCAAGATATTTTTCATATTTGCTGAGCGTGTGATACTTTTAGTGACATGTGCAGGACATGTAAATATTCAGCAGTAGGAAGCATTTATAAATTATTAAGCTACATGCAGGGCCAATGTGGTTGGGCTGCAGACTTCTTTGTTTGATGGGTTACTGGCTAAGTGGTAAAATAACTGAGCTCTCGCTGGTGGTCAAGGTCTGTAGCAAAGATCATGAAGCGCTGCAGGCGCAAGACTGGCAACTCGGGCTGAATGTGAAGTATTCGCTGGACGCCATTTTAGTGAGCAGATCTTTGGATGAAAGAAAGTCAATAGATCAGTGCAGACAATGACCATTGTGAAAAATTGACCTTTGCTTACTGAAATCTCGCCCATGCCGTACTCCACGTTCTAGTCAGTAGAGCTCCAGTTTGCTCATCTTGCATCCTGCTGATAGTCAATAACTAACACTGCCTTTGATCAGCCTTGATCATGTCAATGAGTCAGACATCTGAACTTTTAAAGCTTTGAACAAACATTTGTTTAGAAATTGTTGGTTTCAATTTCAACGGTCATAGATGAGCCATGACTGAGAATACATTGTGTAGACCTGTACATCTCCCACCTGAGTAGCCTTTGGATTTTAGAAATCACTGAGTGCTTGGAACACATCAGTGTGACTGAGTGTAAGGGTAGTTTAGGGCGGTAATGAGACACAGCTGCATAATTCAAGGGTCTTGGGTTCAAATCCGGTGTATTAGGGTGGTGCAAAGCGGTTAAATCTGATCTAGAACGTAAGGGTCGTGGGTTTGAATCCCAGCCGAGCAGCCTTTAGATAACATTTTTGAAAACACTGAGTGACTGGCATAATGATGTAGCTCAGTAATAATACATGCTCTAGAATGCAAGGGTCTTGGGTTCAAATCAAGTGTGTAAGGGTGATAGCTGTTGCTCTAGAATTCCAGGGTCGTGGGTTTGAATCCCACCTGAGTAGCCTGAGGATTTTGAAAATCACAGAGTGTTTGACACACACTGACTGGTGTAACTGTAAAGGTGATGATGTACTGTAGCAGTGATAGACTTGCTGCTCTATAATGCAATTGGGTCTTTGGCTCAAAATCAGGTCTTGAAAGTGGTGTAGTGGTAATCTGTTCTAGAATGCAAAGGTCTTGGGTTCAAATCCCACCTGAGTAACCTGTGGATTATTTTCCACAGGACTCTGAAAGCATTGAGTGCTTGTCACTCATTCTTGTAATAAGGGTAAAACCAAAGGTTAATACAGAGCATTCTGGTTATAGTAAAAATGTGTATATTTGATCATCATTGACATGAACACCCACCTCAATGTTTACATCACTTCATGGTCGCATTTGTATCGTGTGAGTAGTTTTCCCCCATGCCATTGCCAAGCTTATCCTGCCTACATGGATGATTTGCATACAGCCATTTATCATGCATCCATGGCTTCCTCCATGTAATCATCAAGCAGAATTTAAATAATAAATACCTGCAGGAATTAACAGTATCTATTCAGCCACAGGTGTACTACATGTGTGGGGTGATGCATTGCTTCATGGTTGTCTTGGTTCGTTCTCTATGGTTGGGTGGAGATGGCCTGATCTTTGTTTACATGTGGGCTAGGCAGTAAGGCTAAGTGCTGATTGGTCATGCCACGACACACCTCTTTTTGTTGTGTTAATATTGTGTACAGTAGGCTATCAGATGACCCATGTTGTGTTGTAGCCCTGTGTGGTCCTTTAACCAGTAGTAGCTTCATGGGTCCTTAGCTTCAGGCATGGATCCAGGATAGGCCCCCCATGCTTTTAAGTGGGGATCTTTTAACAGTTCGTTTAGGGGAGTTTGTTTGTGTTGTGTGAAAATGGCCACTTGTGGAAATTGAAATTCATTGAAAATGAAACTACAGAGGTTTGGCGCTGGCTGGATGGTTACTTCCTGGGCTGTTTGACCCAAGTGAGTCCAGTATTGTCTGGAAACTTCAATGGAGGATTCTTTCCTCAATACTATAAAATAAAACTGCATGTAAATAAGAAAATGTAAATAATTTATTGGAAATGCTAGCATTTTTGAGAAATTAGTAAGCAATTAAGTTTGATCTAGAGTCAGAAATCCGATGTTTGAAAACAATCTTGTGACTATTTTCTTGATGACCAAAATGCGCTTTAAACTTTCCACAGGTTTGTTATTTCATGTGTACATACATGTACATGTATGATACGTGTACATGCTGGGTCACACAATTGGTATTTGGCAATTACCAATGTTGCCCATGTGTTTTAAAGCAAACAACAAAAACTCAGAGACCAATCAGGGTGGTATTCGCATCCACATTCGGTGAAAAAAAACCAACAGAACGTTAAAACAGTACGCTACACTGTTTGCAGGGTCTGGAATTATGGAGGAGGTCATTGCCTCGTTGCCCTGGTCTTGGCCCTGTGCCCCTTTAAAAGTTTGCCGGCCCTTTGCAAAAATTAAAATGGCCAATAGTGTCCTCTCAAAGATAAAGTTCTAGATCTGTGTTTGGCGGCAACACTCCATAGTGTTCATGAACCTGTGGATTTTGTATTTTTAAACTTGCCGAGTGCCGGTGTCGTAGGGAAATCTGTCCCCCGGAGAGGACAGAATCTCCTGCCACACCGGCTTCAAGGGTTTTTAGCTTGAGTTTGAAAATTGTGTCTAAAATTGCTGAAAGCTGAAAAACAGGATCCAACTCGCTTATGTTTTGACATGCATTCAAGTAGAAAGTCCATACAACAGTAGGTGTCAAAACAACGCCCCCCCCCCTTTTCAACCACTGTTTACTTTAAATTAAAGTTTAATCTCTAATGCTTGGTGTGCAGTTTGAGGTTCTTTCTACTTGTTGGCAAGAAGAATTCGGATGCAATTTGAAAGATTTCAGATCTGTTGTTCAAAGCCGAGTTCAATGGCAGCGCCTTGCAGAGCTCTCTCAGTCACTAGCAACCTGCGTCACAACCACTGCATTCCATGAATTACTGGTAGAGCGTCATGTCAACACAAGATGATTTGTATTATAATGCATTGTTAAATGTACTGTACATCAGGCCTTGAATTTCATCTTGGAGAGGGCAAGGCCAATTTCATTTAGTACGGGCACTTCCATTGGATAGTCTTGAAGTCTATGAGAAACTTTTGAAGGGGCACCAAGGCCAAGACCAGGGCCATGGCCTCCGTGGCCTCTGTGTAATTCCAGGCCTGCTGTACATGTATCACCATGACAAACACATGGCACTGTACTAGCTCTGGCACATTTCCAAGTATTGTAGAAAAATGAGCCTTTGGTGTTTTTTTCGTAATGGCTACATTTGACCTTGACCCATCCATAGTTAAAAAGAAAATACTGGGAAATATTTGTGTTTTTCTGTCACCATGAATGGCCCTGGCAAGATGCCAGTTTTGTATTATAAGTTATCATTTTACTGTGCACATATTAATAGCAGTATAAAAATGAGTTAAGTGTGGAATCCTTTTTGGTTGGGTGTAAAAAAGACTATTAATTTAGTGTTTTTTGTACACATTGTTCTTTGAAAATTTAAATGACCAATGCTTCCGAGTTATTAAAAACACAACATCTACATTTGACTCATGTACATAGATCTATCTACATGTATCCTGTGCATCTTTGTATACATCCTTAGGTACACATTGTGCTGGACCCAGGGGACCCAGTAACTGGGGCACTGTACATAAACCTCTTTTTCAAAATGTTGACTTCCACTGTCATAATAAAACACAGTTAACCAGGTTTCCTTTGGTCTATTTCTTGTTTCCGTCGTACTTGCATTGCTCCCAAGCAGCATATTATTATTATGTGATTATCCCTGCATTATAAAGATTACGATCACCTGCAGGGACACCCCTCTTGCACCAATGCACTTGTCCACCTTCCTGTGTGTTGTGTGTGGGGGTGTGATTATCACATGATCATAACATGAGGTGGTGTGGGTTTAATTGTCAGGTCATGCCACAGAGGACCATGGACAGTGTGATGGTGTGCTTCTAGTTCTACCAACCATGGTTCTTCTACACATGTAGTTGCTTGCTGACAATTGTAGTGTTCATTTGTACTGTAGTGAATTACATGTTGGAGACACAATTAAATCGTTGATCCTGGGAATAGGTTAAGTAAGTAGATATGTCCTCTTTCCCTTGTTAGTTATGTGATTATTAATATACAACTGACTCTTGCAGTGGCATGGTCTAGTCGTACTGTATGCCTAACCTAATTTTATGGAGGAATGATGATTATTGCTGACGTGTGTGTGCTCTAGTTTTATACATTTGCCGGCAGAAATTTGGGCATCACCATCGCCAGAATAAGGGGTAAATATTATTACAGATAAATGTATATTAGTGTACTTTTTTTTTGAAATGTTGATTAATTAAACTTAATTCAGAGAAAATAGAATTAGCTGTTGCAAACTGATTACCAACCAAAAGGACCTATGGTATAAATGCAGAAAATAGTTTGTTTGTTTTGATTCCATTTATACTTGCATACATACAGATAAATAAAGATACAAAATGTATTTAAAAAAAAGTAAGATAATACAATACAGTATAAATGGGGGTGAAATCCAGAGAAGGAATGGCCTTCTGTAGTGGAGCACCCAAGACTGCAGTCAAAGTGGGCCGAGCCACTGACTGCCGGTTTGACCCTAGCACTAAATTAAATTAACGTAACAAATTTACAGGACTTTGTCAAACCATACTTATTAATATGTATAGTCTGCAGAATGCACCCAAAATCAAGCTTTATGTGCTGTGTCTGTGTTTTTGAGTACATGTAGGCCTATATACGACACAAAAATCAAACCACAACTTATGTCAACATTGACAAAAGTTTGGTAAATTTCTGGATGATTGATGTTGAGTCCTCATGCTGCTATGGAAAAAATGCACGGCTTCAGGCCTGGAATAACAATAAGGTGTTTGTTGTAGGCTACGGCCTCTCAGTTACCTACCCTGGTCTTTACCATGAAATAGTTTTCCACAGACTTTAAAAGGTTTTCCAATGGAAGTGACCTTTGCAAAATGAAACGGTCTTGCCCTCTCATTGATGAATGCTGGGCCTGTGTATTTACTACTATACTAATGCATGAAAGACTGTCTCATGTCAAGTTTCACATGGGCTAATTGGGGCCATGGTGAACAGTATCCTCCTGGTGGTGATTTCTACAAGGTGTACACACTGTACACAATACAGCCTTCCATGCATGGAAGCTCTTTATTTACAGTGACCCTGACCGGATGTCCCATGAATTAGAGAGTGTGACTTGTGAAGGACTGGTCAGCCATGTTATAGCCCTCATTTGACAGGTGGCTAGCACTACATTAGCTTTCTCTGACAATGGCTCTGATAGACTGGGGGGGGTCTGCATGTTAATGGTCAGAACCTCATACTTGACCCTTAATAATTGGCCTCACAACCACTGACCATGCTGAGACCTTTCATCCATGCTGAGACTGAGACTAGTGAGAGAGCTGCTGGACACACTGGGACCCCAGACTCTGAGTAATTGAAACCTTTTATTATTCTTTAAAATTAGGCTCTAGGGTTAACCCTTTCCTTACATGTACATGTACCATTAGTTGACTGCACTTACATGTACATGTCCACCTCTTCCTTATGATTAGTCAAACAAGATTACATAGGAAAAAACCCACAAATTCTGAGCATGAAGGCTATCTTTTTCTAGATTTGTTCATAAATCTGTACAACATGTAGTAAAAGTGGAAAGAAGAATCTACCCAGAGCCAATATGGCTCATCAGGCCGGTGTTTATAACCCGGTTTTAATGGCATTAAACTACTGAGAATATTTCTATTCTCTCCGGAAAGGATGCCAGTCCATCGCAGGTTTACTCACTAGCTCTTGCCGGTACCCTTTCGTACTCCTGGGTGGAGAGAAGCAATTGTTATACATTGTAAAGTGCCTTGCTCAAGGACGTCTCGACTGACCAGGCCAGGATTTGAACCCACATTTTATTCTGTACAGAAGTAGAGTCTACAGCTCTAGATCGCTCGACTGCGACACCACAAAGCTGTTGGTTGTAAAGAGAAAGATCAGATTTTTATTAAAAAAAGAAGATGAATTATAAGAGGCTAATCATCCTTTACTCGCAGATCAGAAGCTGGATTGCGAAGGACGCTGCTGCAATTGCATCAAGCCTTTTTTGGTACAAATTAGTGCTTCAGGCTTTTTGAGTTGTCAAACGATTTGTCAAACAATATAGTAAACCAGTGGTTGTTGTCAAAGCAATTTTGTTAGGAGAGAGTTGACTCCATTCTTCTTATCAATCATTTATAAAAATGCAAATCACATCCACCCTGTCAAATTTTTTGTTTACTGAGATGCAAAAAGCAAATTTAATTTTTAGCTGATCTAATCAGGAAAATGAGGGCACGCTGTCGACCGTGTTGTTTATCTTTTTAGATGCGTTGTTTGCTCTCTCCGTGCTATCTCTCGCTGTTATCCCGTATTATGTCAGTATTCAAATTCCAAATTCCGGTGCTGTGTACATGTTTCATTATAGAGGATGTTGTAATGAACTTCAGTATGAACCTCAGGTGATCCATAAAGTTTGGTAACCCCTCACCTCCAGGCGAGTTAATAATGATAATAATAATATGCAGTTCTTTATATATATAAAGGCATTCTTCCAACTTGAATCTGATTTTGGATTATTTTGCTGTCAGAAATATCAGCAAAATTGTTAGTAAAAAAAACCCCTGAAAAAGTAGAGGGGTACATGGTCAGCCCTGGGCCCAATTTCATAAAGCTGCTTAAGCAGAAAATATTGCTTACAAATTTTCTGCTAAACAAAAATCAGCAGGATACCAGTCACAAATTGTACATGTGGAATGCTATTTTGGCTGGTAATCTTATTTTGGTAAGCATATTTTTATTGTGCTTAGCTACTATTTGTGCTTAAGCAGCTCTATGAAATTGGGCCCTGGTACTCATTCAATTTTCCTACTTTTTGAATGCCTGTTTAAAAAAAACACTACTTTACTATCACACTACACTAGGGCATCTCAAAGCACTCACCTTGTCTACAAGGTGTAGCTGAGTTATGTTTGTAACATAAGACCCGTTTATTTACAGAGCACCAATGTAATGGTTTACAAGGTGCTGTGATGCAATCTGCAGCCAACCTTGCCAAAACACAGGGAACCTACATGTACGGCTGGATGTCCCATCCCAAGGATGAAACAATAATGGTTCAAAGTGGACCGGTTTTGTACCCATTGCAAAATATGTAAACAAGCTGCATCATTATGCGTCGGCACTACATGAATGCGTTGGCTTTGATAATTTAGGGCGGAGACAAACACGCCACTAACTGTAAGTGTAAGTGCAGTTGCTGGGCATTTATCCTTATGGTGGGCAAAGGTTATGTTACATGATTACCAAAAATACGAACAAGCGCCTTTTAACATAATGCCCAAGGGCCACTCAAGGTGACGGCTACAAGGAAATTAGAGACAATTTAAAGAGAGCGATGGTATCTGTTCACTTTCCTCTTCAACTAGATTAGATTGTAAGATGGGGGAAACACGATACACGTGTAGGGACTACGGAGTTCCAAGTGCAGCAGTAGGGGGACAACAGTTAGCAGAATACCTCACAGTTCCTTGACCCTTGGATCAGATACAGTGAAGGTTTGAGAAGATTCAGTAAAGCGTGCGCTGTGAGTGATGGTGGTCTGTTAAAAAACCCTCCTACTCTTAGTGACTCTTGGCAACATTTTCCAGTGAGTTGACCAACCATTTAAAACCATTCGACTGCAAAGGTTGTGTGGCACAACTGTGCACAGAACTAACTGTCTACTGTGAACACATGTATTCCCTCATGGTATCATATTGCAGGCTGGCATAGTTTATTTATCATTCAAAACCACAGTGAATGGTATTGAATGGTCAGACAGCAAGAGGGTTAAAGTGAAGTGAAAGTTCAGAACTTGAAACAACTATTGTCACCATTTTAATTTTTTTATCAACCCTTTTTCCCACCTCTCCAGCATTAACTTAGTGATGTAGAGCATCTCACCTAAACCAGCCACCATGAATTACGTTGGCCGGCTTCTGTCCAGTTTCAAGACCTTCTACAGCGAGATCAACACAGCAACGCTGACCGGCGCCATCGATGTCATTGTCGTCGAACAGGAGGATGGATCGCTGCTGTGCTCGCCGTTTCACGTCCGCTTTGGCAAGATGGGAGTGCTTCGCAGTAGGGAGAAGTGTGTAAGTATTGAGGGGATAGTTCGCTAGGATGAAACTGAAGACTCACTGTTGACTCACTGTTGACTCCCTTTTGACTCGCTGTTGACTTGCTGTTGACTCCCTCTTGACTCTCTGTTGACTTGCTGTTGACTCTCTGTTGACTCACTGTTGACTAGCTGTTGACTCGCTGTTGAATCACTAAAGACTCACTGTTGACTTGCCGTTGACTCACTGTTGACTCACTGTTGACTTGCTGTTGACTCTCTGTTGACTCACTGTTGACTTGCTGTTGACTCGCCGTTGAATCACTAAAGACTCACTGTTGACTTGCTGTTGACTCACTGTTGAATCGCTCGCTGTTGACTTGCTGTTGACACGGAGGCCATGGCCTCTGTTGCCCCTGGTCTTGGCCTTGGTGCCCCTTTTTAAGTTCCCCATATGCTTTATGATTTTCCAATGGAAGTGCCCTTTGCAAAATGAAAATGGCCTTGCCCTCTCAAAGATGAAAATTCAGGCCTGAAGATAGAGTGAGACATTTTTCCTTCAGACATAAAATACACTATGAATTGATCACTCCATCAAAGGCCAGGTCTTAGAACAAGCCCAAGGCCCTATTTTCATAGAGCTGCTTTTAGAAGCACAAAAAGTAGCTAAGCACAACAAAATTACGCTTGCCAGAATAAGGTTACCAGCCTAACTACCATATCACGTGTACAAATTTGTGACTGGTATCCTGCTCGTTTCTGCTCAGCAGGCATTCGTGAAGCAATATTTTCTGCTTCAAAAAGCAGCTCTGTGAAATTGGGCCCAGGATCACCCACAGCATCATACCTTTACAGCGACCGAGTTTTTAAAGTCCTCTCGCCCCAGGCCATGTGTTCTTGATCAACCCAAGCCTCACTGGGTTGCGCCTGTGAAACTTCTCCAAATGTCAACCCTCAAATATGTTTCAAGGGTTCATGGCTGGTTCAAGTATTTTAAGGCAGTAATGTGTTTGGCCAGCGTTTGTTCACCCCCCCCCCCCCCCCTTGGCATTAAGTCACTCAAATGCTGAGTGCACATTCTTTTGCAATGCTTTTGCAACTTAGAAGTGTACATGTATACATGTAGACATGCTTCAATTACATCCCTCAAAGCCCCACAATTAGACAAAGTTCAAACTCTGTGGCTCTGGCCCTCTAAAGGTGCCCCTCAGACATTCCGGTACTTTTTAAAGTGACACTTACCCAAGAGCAGTTGACTTTCCTATTTTAAAGATGTGTACACTGTCATTTGAGTTTCCCTTGTGGGTTATTGCTTAAAAAAAATTAAAGGAATTTCCGAAGTACATTACAAGTTGCATGTACATGTACATGTAGCAATTGATTTTTGACGAAAGAAGTCTTTTAAAAGAAATTTATCTGTGACCAAATTTTGACCGATGATACCGTTTTCAAGACGGAAATAGTTCAGAAACTTGGGCATAACTTACGCCATTTTTGCCTACTGTATGCCACGTAACATGTAAAATTGTTTGAACATGGCTAATAGATGTCAGATAATTCATCTCTAGTGTTTAACTACATGTAAACAACCACTTATCATTGGCAAATTTGTGCATGCAATGCTGTAAATGAAAGCGTATAACTTTCGTACATATCTATAAAAACATAAATGTAATCAAATGTTCAGGCTAAATTGCCAAACATGGGACCTACACATCATGTAGCATCTTTAACATTAAATGCCAGCTAAAACACACTACAAGTAGTCCAGCTGGCTAGTTCACTGCTTCTAAAAGCTAAATCTTTGTAAACGACTGACAGCACCTGGGCTGCTGATATGGCCGCAAAATCAATGGCAAATTGCATGCCATAATTCTGTTTAATGCACATGTACACACAGTGTCAGTTTGGTGGTGATGTGTCATTAAATGTATCATGTACATGTCTGTCTGATGAAATATTGTCTTTATCCCTACAGATAGAGACAGGGGACCAGTCTAGTATGGGGATAAGTTTAGCATTGGCTCAGTATAGAATGACTCAGTTAAAGAAGCAATTTTTTAAAACCCAATCCTTGTCTTAACCCTTTAGACTAGAGATGGCTTCGCACAAAAATGCGCGTAGCGGCTGCAAATGGCTTCAGAATCTGACCAACATGTACTTCCACTCAACTAAAACAGTCAAAGGTCATGACCTCAATTGACATTGTCCAATGTTTCTAGAACAAAACCAAATTTTGGATTACATGCATATTATTTTTTTTCAGGTTTGATATTTTTCATACTTTTCCTAACCTGATTTCTGATTTTTTTTAGCCCTCAGAAAATCAGCAAAATTGTTACTAAATAGCCTAAAAAGTCTATAAAAGCCGTCACCTTTGTACTCATTAACATTTTAAAACTTTTTTTCCGAGGGTAAAATTTCATTCCTGCTTTTTCCAGACACTTTTCTTTAACAAGAACTTAAGAAATTTAAAATGATAATCAGTAAAACCATGTCTGGGTGTATGGGGATGACAAATACAGAAATGAATGAACTCTAAACTTTAGGGGGTTAACTACACGACCAAGTTGATTGAGTTTCTGTTTGATGCTCTACTCATCTACTGTAGGTGTACATTGAGATCAACGGTGAGCAGGTAGATCTTCACATGAAGCTGGGAGAGAATGGAGAGGCCTTCTTTCTGGAAGAGGCTGCGATGGAGGTAAGTTAATACAGTTAGCCCTGCATGGAGCAGAGGTTGACAAAATCAGTTCTCAATTTTGGCTGAACAAAGAAAAAAATTAACTGGAGTGGGACTTGAATCTGTGACCTCCGGATTAACGTTCCGGTGCTCTACCAACTGAGCTATCTAGCCCTGTGTTGGGGGTTTCCGTATTTTGTTCAGTATCTTTGTTCGAGGGTGCGAGTCAGTAGTCATTTAACCCGTAACTGCCGTACTCCCCCCAGGGATTACACCTAAGTTTTCGATACAACCAGGGAATGGGCAGGCAGCAGAGGGATCACCTTAAGGGGATGCAATTTTTTTTCTTTCTCAAATATCAAGTAATAAAACACAAGGGAAACTGACTGGGTAAATTTTTTTTCAAAATTGACACTGTCAGTTTCCCTGGTGGTTTATTACTTGATAAAATCATTTTCTCTGTCTGTCTGCCTGTTTGAAGCCCAAAACATTTTGAAAGTAACTGGCGAAGCTTAAGCCAGCGCCGAAGCCCAGGGCCCAATTTCACAGAGCTGCTTAAGCACAAAAACTAAATAAGCAAAACAAAAGTATGCTCACCAGAATAAGCTACCATGTAAAACTACCATGCCACATGTACAAATTGTGACTGGTATCCTGCTGATTTCTGCTTAGCAGAAACTTGTTCAGCAATATTTGCTGCTTAAGCAGCTCTATGAAATTAGGCCCTGGTGTTGTTGGCCATGCGACATTCATTGATCAAATCTATTCATTGATCAAATTTCTACTTCGCCTTGTTTATATTTAAACTCATGAAAATATTCTCACTATTGCACCACTAAACATTCAATATTTCTACACTGAACCCAGCTAAGGTAATACTTGAATCACCAAACTATAAGACAATTTTTTGTTCTTTCCTTTCAGGATAAAGTACCCGCTCATCTTTGCTCCTCCCCGTTGCTGTCTACAATCAGCTTGATGGAGGACGGGATAAAGCGTCTACATGCCGAAGCCAGCAGCATCCGCAGCGAGACAGAGAGCAGCAAGGAGTCGGACGCAAGCCTCGGTAAAGACCTCCCCCTAGACATCAAACTGAACAGCTCCGGTGAAATGACAGACCTGAAGGAGATGCACGCTGTCTTGGACGACGAGAAGCAACCCAAATCGGACCACTCAATCGTAGATATGACAGAACTAGCTAACAGTGAACAAATCGAGATCAAAGTGGATAGTGAAACGGCAGAAGTGAAGAGCAATAAGCGTCTCCATTTTGAGGTCGTAAGCAGAGCCGCAGACTTGGACGCCGAGAACGTGTCCGAGGAAGAGCTGGCCAAGCTTCAGAGCGGTACCTCGTCGGCCAAGGAGACTCTGATCAGGATCGAGAGCGAAACCAAATCCAGCAGACGGGGAAAGCTGACCAAGAAGCGGCGGCGGAGAAGCGGGGCGGCCAAGCCCACTCGGTCGGACAAACAGGACGTGGAGACGCTCGCTGCGGCGAAGTCCTCGCTCAGTCGGCGCCTGATGAACCTCTCTGAGTCCAGTACCTCCTCATCGCAGCATTCTGACGATGAGATCTTCCAGATCGAGGATGTCTCGGAGGAGGAGGAGGCAGAGAGGGGGATGGGTCTGAGGTCGTTCAAGCCAAAGGTCAACAGTGACGTTTGGGGTGAGGTTTGCAACGAGATGCTCAAAGTCAATATTCCCCAACACCCGCTGTCAGACGGAGATGTCACCCCATCACCTCTCAGGTATTTCAGAAATTATCTACAGTTGAAACTGACAAGTTTTTCATGCAAGAAGAGCCTTTAATACTCTTTTCTTACATGAAGGGCACTTGTGACTTTAAAGGCCCTGTACACTATTGGTAAGATCGAAAAACACAATGTTCACAGATTCACACATAACTTACATGATTTAAAGAAAGTAATGGTAGAAAGAGTTCCTTAAAATATTTCTGCCTAAAATGCTTTCGTTTCTGAGAAACGATTAAAACAATAGTAATTATCGCGCGCGATAATTTGAAAAAACAGAAAACACATAAGATCTCTTTTCACTATTTTCTCGTGACCTCGATGACCAATTGAGCTCAAACTTTCACAGGTTTGTTTGTTCATGCATATGTTTAATCACACAAAATGTGGACACTGATTTTGAGCTGTTACCAAAAGTGTACAATACCTTTAAAGCAAGTCATTGTAACCAACATTAGTCAAATCTACACGCAGCTCACAAATGGCTAATTGATGGTACCAGTAGAAGTTTTCATAAATTTACTTTCAGATTTGTAAGCGTTTGTAAGTGAACCATTTTAATACCTTTGTATGCAACCCTGGCGTGTGTATTCTCAGTATTTTCCTTATTTCGTGATTTTCTCAAAATCTCCTTGATCGTGCTAATTTTCTTGAATGAAGCAAAGCAATCACCAAAGAGAGAAAGAAATAGTCCACACTGTGTCTAAGCCTAGTAGTTTAGTAATTCTAGTGATGCACTGAGTCTGTGAACATCCTGAATTGTAACATCTGGGAGGTGCTAGGTCTAGAATGAGGGGGAACCAGGCCCTCAGGCCATTTTCAGGAATTTTCTAATTTAATAATAATAATACTTTCGTTTATACCGCGCTTAATTCTACATTTCTAAGCGCTACAGTATTTATCATGGAAGGTATGCGGAGCTACGTTTTTGAAGTATGAGACCCTTTTCCTTAACATAGCACCATGTAATGGTTTACAAGGTGCTGTGGCGCAATATGCAGCCAATCAAACCAGGAACACCGGGGCAAACCCCTTCTCTATTTCGATAAGTGTGCTGGGTTCTTTTACGTGCATTACACAACACACGGGACCTACGGCTTTACGTCCCATCCGAATGACACAGCAATAATGGTTAAGTGTCTTGCCTAAGGACACAAGTGTCTTGACCGAGACTCAAACCCACACTCTGCTGATCAGAAACACCAGAACTTGAGTCCGGTGTTCTAATCCGCTAGGCCACGACACGCCATGATGCAACACCAAACAAATAACCACACTGTTTTCCTGAAATTTTGCAGCCCTGTGTGTACAAGACCTCCGACCCCAAAGAGCGATACAGAGTTAGAGACCTCCAGGCAGACCAGAGGTCGGGCAGCGTCTGGTCACATCCGATCCTCAAGTAGCACCGAGAAGATAGAGTGGAATTGGGGCGAACTTCCAGAGGTAAGAATAAAAAGACTGTCAGTGTCGATTTAAGCTCGCTGAAGCTCGCTGCTGGTGGGCGGGTTGCAGCAGCAGCATTTTACTAACCCGGTAATGGAAGTAGAGGTTTTGTAATATTGCACAGACTAAAATCAAGAGGAGATCAGTTTTGCTATGAGAAATGGAAATATGTACATTACATGTCTATTTAAAGCCTGTAATTGTTTTTCGTTAAGATTTTTGAATTTGAGGCCAACATTGTCTGTTGGTGGTATAAATATGTTTTTATTATTATATAAAGGCAAATTTTGTGGAACTTATTGAAGAAAAAAAAACACCCCAAAACAAACAGAGAAACAAACAATCGAAAAAAACAATGATCTTGGCCAAGAGGATCTTTTTTACAGATGGTTACCAGGGTGCAATTTTATGACTTGTTGCGGAATTTTACGCTGATGGATCACAGAATAATGTGTCTTACAAGCGCTGTACAAAGTTAAAAACTCTGCAGTAAGCAGAGCCATGAAACTGGACTCTGGTTTGATACTGTGCAGAATTTTTTGATGGAATTTGATTCCCTCCGAAAGATCGGACTCATTGCCGTCTTGTTTGATAACGATCATCTATGAATTTGGTTCAGGCAGAGCCAAAGGAGCTCTTCTGGCCTAAAAATCAGACTTTTATTCAAGGCAATTGTTTTTTAAAATTTTAAACACATTTTTAACAGTGATTGAAAATAATTTTTTTGGTGCAAATTAGACGGGTCCCTTTGTCATGACAGTTTATCTGTAAGATGTCTTAAGGTTAGCGTTAAAGGAACAAGACTTTACCTTTTTTAACCTGTTTTATTTGCTACCACAAGCGAGCGCCATTTTTTGTCCTTGCTGTAAAACCTGCTTTTAAAAAAATTATATTTGTTTGCTATCAAAGATGAAATTCATCATTTATTTCTTGAGATTCAAGATTCTTTTTGAAAGACAATAAAATTATTCCCTCCCCCCCTTGCAAATTACATTTGTTGCCGGTATATGGGAAAGCAGCCCTAAAAAAAAAACTGCATCTTCTAATTTGTTGTTAGTTTGTCTGGGATCAGATGCGGGTCTGTCTAATATCTTGACTAACTTGACCATGTTAACCCGGATTCTTGCCTCCCATTGTAGCGCCGCTTGTCAAGAACACCTTTGATCACTGCTGATGATGAGGTTTTTGAGGTATTGCCTTCAGATTTCACCCTACCATCTTCCTCCCATGGATGTTACTGCCCTCTACCCCCTACCTACCCCCCTCCCCCCAACCTTGTTAATTTGTTTTTTAAACCTTCCTCTTGTGCATGTGTTCTTTGAATTGTCATTTGCATTTTGTGATTTGAGAGACTCTGCAATTTCCATGGAGGGTGTGTAGGAGGCTTAAGAAAATTTGAAATTGAAATTCAAGGCCAGTAGAAGGGGGGGGGGAGTTGATTACTAAAAAAAGCATAAAAACATTTTCAGAAATTATCTTGTTCCTGGGAACTTTCATTCACCTCCGAACTCCCCATGAAACTGGAGATTGCATTGTTTCCAACCGTGACCAAATTGTTGTGAAAGTTGTTTTGTTATTTTCCCTTTTATCAAGACCGACTTTTGAAGTTCTCGTTTTAATACGGTTCCTTTTATCACATTCTGCTTGTTGTTCCACGCTTACAGTGTAATTGTGCTGACATCCATCCATAAGAAGGGGAAACACAATAAGGTGTACCACTTGTGTACCGCCACGTTAGCAGTTTCTTCCAGTAGTTTAAACTTCTTTTTTGAGTACACGAAGCCCCCCAAAAGTATTTAAAAATAAATGATATCTATTGGAAAAACTACTAGCTTGACGGGTGTGCCTGATCCCATGTAAAGCACGGCAGTGCCACTCCTCAGTCGAACAGAATCAAACAAAGCACTCTGTTGGATTTTGAGGGGTTGGGAATGGTTACCCATTACCCCCCTTTTGTCTGCTTCCGCTTGTCACCTTTGCATGAGTTCTTAACGAGTGACATTTGATTCGTTGCCATTTTTGTTCTCAGATATTTCAATCAGCTTGCTTCAATCTTGCTTGTTGTTGTGAGTGCAGCATTGAATCTTTATAACATGTGAAGTCATTACTCTACATAATAAGCTACTTTCTCAACATGTACATTGTGCAATCATGACTAAAAACAAATGGTTGTCAATTGTCATATTTTCTGTCGGTTCAGCTACAGATATTGTTGCACTGTATGATCATGCAGCATAATCAAGATGTCCATTCAAACCCTTTAAAAAAATACTTTCTGTGTTTGTGGCTGGAGAACCTCCCAAATTATCCAAAAGCCTCCACTCACTGGCAACTGAACACCTCATAGTTTGGACATGATGCGATTGGTATTACTGGCCCAGAAGCATTTGTTGTTTGGACCTGCAGTCCTGCAAAGTCAGCCAACTTTCTGAACAGGATTTTTGATCGTTAAGGTTTAATCTTAACGATCCCACAGTAAGGGTTTGTTGCAGCCACCACTACCTGTAAAAGATAATCCATGTCCATGCACTGCTAAAAATGGTATTCTTTAAATAAGACAAAATCTTATTTTAAGGAAACTTTTCTTGTGTCACTCCCAAAAATCTTAATAGAAAAATTTTCTAGGGAGTGACACAAGAATTATTTTCTTGAAATAGCGTTTTTTTTCTTATTTCAAGAATACCATTTTTAGCAGTGTGGTGTTACTGCAAACCTTACTGCAATCCCGGCCAAAATGTTTGGGCCATGCATGGGCCATGTGACAATAACTGGGGCCCAGTGTATGACCGGGTTTGTAGATTGAATTCTCCTCCTCACAAAGTTAGAAGTCCACAAGGTTCATTGTAAAATGTTCTTTGATTTTTTTTGCACCTGTTTGAACGTTCCTCACATAACAAGAGCTGCCTTAATCTTTTTACTAATAGTTTTGCTGAATAGTTGTATTCGACTAACCGAGTCAGTGTGAATCGGTCATGTTTTTTTCCATTTTCAGTGAAATAAAAGATGTGTTCATATTGGACTTTGTGGGGATTGGGTTTTAAATTAGATTTGGAAATTGGTCCATAGTTTTATTCAACAAATGCGGTGGACTGTCAACATGGTCATTAACTACAAGAGGTTTGCGGTAACACCATGTTAAAAACATGGTGTTTACTGTTACCGCAAACCTCTCTTAGTTATACTTCCACCATGCAAAGTTTCAAATCCTACCAACATGTTCATTGTTTGAAATTGGGCCATGGTTTCAACAAATGGAGTGGACGGTCAACCTGTTCATTGTTAACAATTGGGCCATAGAGTGTTATAACTGTTCAAAGTTCCGCTTCCATTCCAAGGAGTTAATATCTGTACATTTTTGTCCAGCATGCCTTGCTCGCTCATAACCCCTGGAATTGGTTCATTAAAATGTGCTCATATACTGCACATTTTAATTAGGCCTGTGGTCGATCCACTCTACACGCACGCTCAAGTATGGTAACCCACAAAAGAGGCCTAAAGTCAAAGAGCAACTGGTCCCCTCTCATTCTTCTTTGATCTTGTGATATGTCCAACTCTATGCAGTTTAGGGTGACGGTGTGAAAACTTGATTCATTTGAAAGGAATCGCGTCAAATACTTGCATTTTCACACGCGGGTACTAAGCGCCATACAAGCGCTCAAAACTTTTAAACAAGCATGCACGCAAAGTAGTCACTTTTGGGAGCCAATCAGCGTTGTTTTTTTAGTACATCCCTTACAGGGGTTAGTGACGAGAGGTATCGATACGGCGCGCTGCCCATGGTAGCGAGGCTGGTACATTTGTACTTTGGACGTGTTGACTATTGCCACTCTAGAGACCATAGCTGCCACAAGCGGCTTGTACCAAATGGTCCATAGCGGCCACAAACTGTTTCACACGCTTTGATAATGCCAGGGCCCAATTTCATAGAGCTGCTTAAGCGAAAAATTATGCTTGAAATATTTCTGCTAAGCAAAAATAAGCAGGATACCAGTCACAGATTGTACATGTGACATTGTATTTTGGCCGGTAACCTTATTCTGGTTAGCATATTTTTGTTGTGCTTAGCTTCTTTTTGTGCCTAAGCAGCTCTATGAAATTGGGCCCAGGTCTGATACTTCGTTCTGGTAAGGGAAAGGCAGTTTGTCCTTTTAGCTAAAGGGCACCTCTGTGAGGGAAATTGAAGTGGAGTCTTTTTAAGGGCACCGAGGCAGAGTTTAATACTGCCACACAAGTCTTTTAATAATAGAGGTCTTGTCCTGAATTGACATTTTCAAATGTTTAAAGGAACATTACAGAATTGGTTTTTGCTAACAAAACAGTTGCTGGCAGTGTAAGCACTTTATGTAATCCACCATATACATAAACTCACAAACCTGTAGAAGTTTGAGATCGATCGGCCATCTGGGTCTCGAGAAAATAGTGAAGAAACCGATTACACATTTGCATGAAATCATATAGATTCAACAAATGAATAAAACGCTCAGTGAGCGATAAACTCCAATCGGAAAATTAGTTTATTCATTTCTCATCAAATATGGCATTTCAGACAAAAATATGTCAAGGGATGTTTTCTACTATCATCATCAATAGACCGTGTAAGTTTTATGTAAATCTGTGATAAAAAAGTATATTTTACAAGTTTTTTTCTTACCAATTCTGTTATGTTCCTTTAACATAGTATAGTTTCTAAAACAATACATAATTTCTGTTTGGTGTTTCCAGGCACTTTTACTAAGAAAGTTGAGTACAAAAAATAACAACATTTACCTTGTCTGGGCGTTCGTTGGTAACTAATACAGAACTGAGTGGTATTAAAAGCAACCACTATTTGTGAGCAACCACTATTTTATCAATGTATTTATTTCTCTTTAAAAAAAAACAGAGCTTAAATTTTCAAACATTTTGCATGTTTCGTTGAGATTGATTAACTGCATTGTTTCCTTCAACAATTTTTGTTCAGAATGTGTTTCATGATTGCCAAGGTTGTCGCTCATTTTACATTCATGATATTGATTGATGATGTTAGCTTTGTGCAGCAACCTGTATGGGATTTTCAGGTGCAAACTTCATATGAGTTGGCAGTCGAGTTAAACTGTTTAGTTCGGCTCAACTTCATCATAACCGAAATGGTCAAAAGGGCATCAGATCAAAAATGCTAAAGAGGCCTATAAATAAATGCTTTTTCCTAGAAAACGAATGGTTCATTTTTGCTTAACATTTTCACTGGAGACCACTCTGGATCAATAAAACTTCATTTACTAGGAACTCCAAAGAGCAATGTTATGAAATCTGCATAAACTGCACTAACCACCTTGCAGTCCTGAACCGACAGTCTGTGAATCGGGCTCTATATATATGCATCCCCAGGATTGCTGTTCATTTGCTCATTATAACCACCAAAATTGAAGGGCAAAGTTATCTTATGGAAAACTCATACATGTAATCCGTACAAACTACCCTGCTTCATTTCCTGCTCGAAATTAATATTGGCTCGAAATTAACACTGGACTCCAGGCCCAAAGCCAGTCATTTTAGTGGCTGGCCAGTACAGGCCTGGAATTACTCGGAGACCCTGGAGGTCATGGCCTCTGATGCCTGGCCTTGGTGCCCCCTTCAAACGTTTTTTCCATAGACTTGAAGGATTTTCCAATGAAAGTGCCCTTTATACAAATGAAAATGGCCTTGCCCTCTCGTCAGTGAAATTCCAGACCTGTCAGGACTGGACAAGTCTGGCGGTCAGTCTAACAACAGTATCTTTAATAAAAAACTTGTTCCAATGTTGACTTTGAATCTCTTATGTATTTGGAAGCCTACAAGTATCCAAATGTCAACTGAGATAAATCTACTCTCACGCTTGTTCAAATTATAAAAACTTATATGTTTAAGTGTTTTTTTCCCTCTCAATTTGATTCTGGTGTTGTCAGATATTTATTGAGAAGTTTGAGCTACAAGCCCTACAGTCTTTTTTATTTTCCCCTCCAAGTTCGAGCCATAATAATGGTTTCACAATACAACCAATTTTAACTCTAGATACACTAAACTCTTTGTAACCTTAACCCCTGGGATGAATTGCACATGCTCAAACCCTCCGCTCTTCTGTATTGCAGTCCTTGGCCAGCCTGAAGAACAAGGACGACGATAAGCCGTCCAAGGAGGAAGGAGTGGAAGCAGACCTGGACAGCCAGAAGACGGGGGAGACCAAGACGTCTGTGTGGAGTAAACTGAACGTCTTCAGGAACATCCAGCACAGTCAAGGGACAGAGAAGGGGATGTACCTCCAGGATCTAGCGTCGGAAGAGATCGACCCAGAGGTGTATGCGTTGTACTTCCCTGAAAGGTCAGTCTCAAAGACACTAAAAATAAAACTACTACTAATAGACTCACATTTTTTGTGAGCTTTTTAAAGATAAGATACAAAGCATTTTTGTGACTTCATCATTGTTCTTTGAGTATTTTCCTCCTATTAACCCTCTTGCTGTCTGACCATTCAATACTATTCACTGTGGTTTTGAATGATAGATAAACTATGCCAGCCTGCATGGTACCCGAGTACACGGTTAGTTCTGTGCACAGTTGTGCCGCCATACACAACCTTGGCAGTCGAATGGTTTCAAATGGTTGGTCAACCCACTGGAAAATGTTGCCAAGAGTCACTGACAGTAGGAGGGTTAACTCGACCCCCGGTCCTACTACCGCCTTGGTGGTTCTCCGAGTGCGGCGCTGATGTCTGGGTCTCCTTGCCTAATTTCTGGACATTGCCCAAAATCCGGACATGCATTTTTAGCGTTAGATTTTTTCCATTTTTTTCCCGGACGAAATGGATATTGGATTTTTCATCATCGCCGATTCTCATGCCTGACTGTGCAAGTCTCATGCATATTCAAACTTTCGGGACCAAAGTGGTCCCAACCATATTGCGTTTTATGTGAGCGCAATTCCGTTTCTTGAAATACTTAAGTTTAACATTTATGGCTCTAAAGTTATGTTATACTGTTGGGAAAGTAAAACTTAGCCATGAAATAATATGAAAGTAAACTAAATTTAACAAATCAACAAAGAAAACCTGAGAATAAGACTTGACCCTCTGTTTCCAGTGACTTTTCACCAACTGACGTTCATGTTATCATTGAACCTATGTGATGGTCGCGTAAATTCAGGTGTGATTGGCAAATGGGGTTTCTGAAAAATAAGCATCCTCTTTCTGCACATAGGTCCAGGTGTTTTTGTGAATGAGTCAATATAATGAATGGCATTCTAGTCATGTTTGAGCATTAAGAGGCAATGGTGCAATTTACATGCCACTGCCAGAAAAACCGAGGCAAGCCCAGCTTCTCTTTCATGATTAGTGCACTGTTGGTTTTTACATGCATTACATGACACACAGTACCTTTATGTCACATCTAAAGGACGAAGTAAGTATGGTCAAGTGTCTTGCTCAAGGGCAAAGTGTTGGTGCTGTCAAGTGAATCAATACTCTGTCATTACCAGAACCTGAGTCAGTGTACTAGACCACTGGACCAGGGCACTCCACTCCCGGGTTGATAGTGTTTTAAAATTTGTGTGTCTGTTTTTGTTTGTTCCCTCATCAAGGGCCGAGCGTTCCGGTAGAATCGAAGCTCTTCGTGATGAGGATAAGTCATCGGATCTAGGCGCGTCTCTCCCGCAATCTCCCAACACCATAGAGGAAGTCTCTAGCGGCATAGAATACGAAGAAGAAACCAGGTTGGTTATCTTTGTCAGGATTGTTTTTGACATGCTTAACATCTATAAACCATCCCGTAACCTTTGATCGGGAAATAAATATCTTCTTCAAGAAGTACAAGCTCTTCGCACCTGTGGGAGGGGGGGGGGGGGGACAGATCATTCTCCGTTGCAGCACCACATCTGTGTAATCAGCTACATACCCCTTCACATGAAAAACCTCAAAATTAATACTATTCACTCATTCAAAAAGTCTCTGAAACACACCTCATGTTAAAAGCATTTAGTTCTTAACTGGATTGGCTAAGGTTCTTTTTTTCTCTTTAGTTTTTTTCTCTTTTCATTGTTACAGTGCCTTGAGCACCTTTGGTGGATATGTGCACTTTATAAGACTTTGTCATTGCTATTATTATTATTATAAAAAAAAAAGTTGAAGACGTTGGTTTTTTGTGCGACTGAGGTAATGCCGACTCAAAAATTCAAATCCCGCTTGTACTTTGCAGTGAATCTTCAATGGATCTACAGATGTCCCTGTGTGGTGGACTGAAAGATGAAGACGACACTGTCCCTCATGGTAAGTAGGAAATAAAAAGGTACCAGATTTGCACACAACTTACATGGTACAAAAAAGGTTGTGGTGGAAAACTTACCTTGAAAATTTTTTTTTGACTGAAATGCTATAGTTTTTGAGAAATTATTACATGTAAAACAATTAGTTTTGATCTTGCAAGACCAAAACCTGATGCTTTAAAACAGTGAAAACCTGTAAAGGGTTTTTTCCCCCAGTATTTTCCCGTTACTTCGATGACAGATTGAGCTCAAACTTTCACAGGTTTGTTATATGTTGGCTTTCACTAAGCGCAGATATTTGCCTTGTATCCTTTGGCAAAAGGCGCTTTATAAATACAGTTATTATTATTATTATTATTATTATGTAAACCCGAGGATGAGAAATTTCAGGTTTTCATCTGAATTCAGACTTTTCAAGACAGCCTGGTGAAGAAAACCGAACTGTTTTATTTTTTCCACCTGTAAATAAATCCTGCCCTCTGATCTATTTCTCTAGTGCTGAGGACACTGTTCTTAAAAGCTCTGTGAAGTCTGAACCCCAGGGGCTACTAAAAGGTGGAAATGCCATCATGTCTTCATCCCTTTCTCAAATTTTGATTCTAGTTTAAGACTTTTTTGCCAGCAATGACTCTCTTTCCTGGCAGGGAGGTTCCAGGGCCAGAATAAGGGGGAACCGAGGCCTGCAAGCTATTTTTCCTGGAACGTTCACATTCCTCCAATCTCATCCCCCCGCTGTACGTTTGTTCTCTATAGATCTGTTCATGAAGGACCTTGTCGGTTACGAGGAGTTTTGTAAAACACCGGGTCTCCTCTCCAACCCGAACCTCGTGGTGAGACTGGACGGCAAGTGTTACAACTGGCAGGCGGCAGGACCAATTGTCATCTCTTATCTGGCATTCCGACGACCCCTCCCAGAGGTATTAAGGGCGTGTCCGGAATTAGTGGCTACGGCTGCAGTTAAGGGCTTCACTGCATATTAATGTGGTCATCCAGCTGCAGCTGCAGCAGCTAATTCCGTAACGAACTAAGAAGCTGTATGAATTGAACCCTACCAATTGATCGGTTGAACAAAAAGTTACCGGGGAACCAGTTATATGAGAAATGTACAAGGCATGACATCTTGACTGGTACCCTCATTTCTGCTAAGCCAAATTTGACAGTGCTTAGCAAGTTTTTATGATGAACAGGGCCTCGTCTCATAGAGCTGCACAAGCACAAAAATGTACTAAGCACAACAAAATGATGCTTTCCAGGTTAAGATAAGGTTACCATCATGTAACATCTAATGTTACTGGTATCCTACTCATTTTTGCTAAGCAGAAAATTGTTAAGCAATAATTACTGCGTATGCAGCTCAAAGGTATTGGCCTTATAAAGCCTCCAAGTCTATGTGTCCTAAAGTTTGTAAGCACACTGGACCTTTTTCTTACCAGTTTTCCATTTTCTGTTTCCGTTTCTAGATGGTTGTGTCCAATCTAATGAAGGACCAGGTGCCAAAGGGAAAACGTAGTCTGACATCTTGGCTATGGGGGACGTCCAAACCGCCAACAACACCAAAGAAGGTCAGAAACTAGACCCAGGAATTATGTATAGTTAGGCTGTGTCCGAGTTGATGGCTTTGGCCGTTGTTACAACTGGAATGCTGAAAAGTCCTATTCTCTAACGTTGACGTTGCAGACAGCATCCTTAGCCGATCAAAAGTCGTTGAATTGGGACACGGTCTTAGTTATAACACAATCACTACAGAGTAACATGTGTTCCATTAAATTGAATGCCCATTTTTTTGAATGCCCAACTCTCTGTTGTGGACCATATCCACCTTTTTGTGACCATTGTCGCAAAAATAATGACCACGTACAATCCAAGACATTTCCTGGTAGCCGGGCAAGATACTATTTTAGTCGTACTGTTGAGAAATTTTGCGCCTCTGTGTCATAACTAAAAATAGCAGCTAAACAAGTTTTGAGTCGCTCCTTTTCTTCATGTCAAATAATGATATTAAATCTCACAGCGCAATGAATGTACTCTGCAGAGAGCCAATGACACAACGCCCCCATTAAAGACACTGGACACCTTTGGTAATTGTCAAAGACCAGTCTTCTCACTTGGTGTATCTCAACATATGCACAAAAATAACAAACCTGTGAAAATTTGAACTCAATTGGTCTTCGAAGTTGCGAGATAATAATGGAAGAAAAAACACCCTTGTCACACAAAGTTGTGTGCTTTCAGATGCTTGATTTCGAGACCTCACTCGTGAGGTCTCAAAATCAATTCAAATATTTTACTGAGAGATTACTTTCTTTCTCAAAAACTATGTTACTTCAGAGGGAGCCGTTCCTCACAATGTTTTATACTATCAACAGCTCTCCATTGCTCGTTACCAAGTAAGTTTTTATGCTAACAATTATTTTGAGTAATTACCAATAGTGTCCAGTGGCTTTAAAGGCCCTGTACACTATTGGTAAGATCGAAAAACACAATGTTCACAGATTCACACATAACTTACATGATTTAAATAGTAAGTAATGGTAGAAAGGGTTCCTTAAAATATTTCTGCCTAAAATGCTATCGTTTCTGAGAAACGAGTAAAACAATAGTAATTATCGCGCGCGATAATTTGAAAAAAACAGAAAACACATAAGATTTCTTTTCACTTTTTTCTCGTGACCTCGATGACCAATTGAGCTCAAACTTTCACAGGGTTGTTTGTTCATGCATATGTTTAATCACACAAAATGTGGACACTGATTTTGAGCTGTTGCCAAAAGTGTACAATACCTTTAAGGGAGCGTCTCAAAAGTCAGGCACACTCTAGCCACAAAAGAACATTCGCATGGGCACAAACGCACAATCCATTGGACCGCCAGAACGTTCCGTTAGACTGCATCATTGTGCTAAAGTATGTGAGCGTTTCCTACTCGAGTGAATACGCGCATTAGTATTTTTTTAACCCTTTCCATACCACAGGCGACTTTAGTCGACTGCACTCATACCCCCTCTTCCTTACCATTGGCGACTTTAGTCGACCAAGCTTACACCAAAAAAAAGCATTCAAGCCTGACCACAAAGGCCATTTGTAATAAAGCTGTATAGTTTTGTTCATGTTCGCCCTCCATACCCAAGCTTACCATCAATGGAAAGAGAAAGATCGGATCTTTCCATTGATGGTCAAATAAAATAAGGTCGCTAATATGCAATGTCTTCAAATTGGAGTTGAAAGATCCGAAATACCAAACAGCTACAGAGCGCCATATGATTGTGTACAAAAAAGTGTTTGAGATTACAGATCACACTGAAGAAAGAAAGACAAAGAACTTTGGCATTTATTGGCTGATCTCAATGATTTTTTGATTATATGAAAGGGAATTCAATAAGTAAGATTTTTTTTATTACTTATTTTGCCTTACAACAATATCTTCAAGGAGATAAAAGAGTTTGTAAAAATGGCCTTTGATCAAAAGCTTTCTGTTGTGTAAGAATGTGTGCTTCACGCTTGAGTGGTCAAACAATGCGGTCACCAGCAGTTGTTTATGTCCAAACAATGGACATGAAATGGTAATGAAAGGGTTAATTGTTTTGATGGAACTTTCTGGCGGTCTTGCGGAACGGTCCAATTAAAACGTTTCTACCGTTCCGACTTTTGAGACGCTTCTGTCCTAATGCCTGTATAGAATTTGGCTGAACCCGTTCAATGAATTTAAGAATGCTTTTTTTTTTTTTTTTTTCAATAGGAAACAGATGCAACTGAAATGGAAGCAACCCAACAAGAAGGTGACGAGCAAAGGTGAGCAAACGTAGTTAGATGATGTGTCGCACAAACAAATTATTCTGAAAGGTTACTAAATCACATTGGGCGGGCCTGATTTTTCACGGAGGCAATTACCTCAACACCCCTAGTCATTGCTTTGACTGCCCTTTGAAAACTTCCATTGGAAAGGCAATGTTTCAGTTCTAGTGAGAAATTAGAGTAAGCTGTTTGCAAACTGCTTACCAATCCAAAAGGACCTATGGTATAAATGCAAAAAAGTTGTTAACACGTTGACTGCCCGCCTACGAGTATATTCGTAGTAACAGGTGTAACGGATTCTGCCACTACGAGTATACTCGTAGAGAATGAAAGGCTTTTGTATAGTGAATTGAATACACTGGCATCACTGAGAACGCAACGTATACGCTTCTGGCAGTGGTGAGCACACATCGTTAAAATTTGTATGCTACAACATGTTGACAAAAAAAAAGTACCTATTTGGTATGCACGCATGCGCACCACACTGGGATGCTTGGCAAATGGGAACGCCCCTTCAAATTTATGACCGGCAGTCAACGTGTTAATGGCCTCACATTTATACCCTAGCAGAGTCTTTCTAAAAGTCTAAATGACAACACTGGCCTCAAAGCTGTGGTGTATCTGATCAGCAGTGTGTGGGTTCGAGTCCTGGTCATGACACTTGTGTCCTTATGCAGGGGTCAATTTGAAGCCAGGAACCACCGCCCTCAGAGGTCGCAAAATACCGACGCCGTTTCGATGTCGAAGCCTGACGTCAATAATTTGTTGTTATAGTAAAGCCGTAACGTTCTTTTTTAATATTTGGGTGAAGCGTTACCTATAAAGTTTATGAAAAGGGTGAAGCTTTGACAAGCCTTATTTGTGTTTGGTTATGTGACATCGAATCCACTTATACATCGGTGCCAAAAATATGTCGAAGTCGTGGCGTTTCAAACAACTGTTTTGATGCAATCTTTGAAAATGGCCTTTTTTGAAATTCGGCAAGCCAACTTGGGATTTGCGTTCTATCTGTTCTTTCTGTTCTATTTGTTCTATCCGTTCTATCCGTTCTATCCGTTCGATCCGTCCGATCCGTCCGATCCGTCCGATCCATCCGATCCGTTCTATCCGTTCTATCCGTTCTATCCTTTCTATCCGTTCTATCCGTTCTATCCTTATCCGTTCTATCCGTTCTATCCGTTCTATCCGTTCTATCCGTTCTATCCGTTCTATTCCGTTCTATCCGTTCTATCCGTTCTATCCGTTCTATCCGTTCTATCCGTTCTATCCGTTCGATCCGTTCGATCCGTTCGATCCGTTCGATCCGCTCGATCCGTCCGAATCCGTCCGAATCCGTCCGAATCCGTCCGATCCGTCCGATCCGTCCGATCCGTTCTATCCGTTCTATCCGTTCTATCCGTTCTATCCGTTCCATCCGTTCCATCCGTTCGATCCGTTCGATCCGTTCTATCCGTTCTATCCGTTCTATCCGTTCTATCGTTCTATCCGTTCTATCCGTTCGATCCGTTCGATCCATTCGATCCGTTCGATCCGCTCGATCCGTCCGATCCGTCCGAATCCGTCCGATCCGTCCTATCCGTCCTATCCGTTCTATCCGTTCTATCCGTTCTATCCGTTCTATCCGTTCTATCCGTTCGATCCGTTCGATCCGTTCGATCCTATTTCGATCCGTCCGAATCCGTCCGAATCCGTCCGAATCCGTCCGATCCGTCCGATCCGTCCTATCCGTCCTATCCGTTCTATCCGTTCTATCCGTTCTACCTTTATCCGTTCTATCCGTTCTATCCGTTCTAACCGTTCTATCCGTTCTTCCGTTCTATCCGTTCGATCCGTTCTATCCGTTCTATTCCGTTCTATCTGTTCTATCTTTTTATCTATTCATCTATATAAGAACTGAATATTGACGTTATTATTATGATCCTTTCTCTCTAGGCATCCAGACGAGACGGTTTATTGGAGCGATGAGACGGAGTCCAGTGAGAGAGCCTCGGTTCAAGATCAGGTTTCTAGGGCCCGATCGCAGAGCGGCATCTACAAGAAATCCATCAGGTTGTCGTCGGAGCAACTCGTAAGTTTATGAATGAGCTCACAAATCTTGTAAATTTTTCGGCACGACTCAATTTATTTATTGTCGTTGTATCTTTCTGGTATTAAAACAAGAAACCCTCCAATGTAACCCATACAGGGGGAGGGGGTTACATACCCCCCCCCCATCCAACTTTCAGTGCCCCCAGTAAAAGATGAATGGTAATTGTAATGCATTTTTGTTCTGTGTTTACTTTACTTCTGATGTCATTGCTTTTTTATATTATTGAGACTTCATGTTAACTTTTTTCCTGCTTTTCTGTTTATTCATTTAATCATTTTTAAACTACCTTTTCTTTGATGAATTTAATTAATCGTATCACATCCACTATATGTATCTTGATGTAAAGAGCCTGGGAGCATTTTTCTTAGCGGTTGTCTGAATGGTTTTCTCTTGATGTTTATAACCACATCCTATGGCGATCGTACCTTATCAGCGTCCACTCCCAGACTCTGGAACTCTTTACCATTAAATATCCGAGCGATATAATCTCTGGCATTTTCAAAAGCATGCTTAAAACGTATTTGTTTGGCATTGCTTATGACTGAGTCTATGTATTGTGTTTACCCTCTTGTTTTTTGTTAGTGTGCAAATCTGTCTTTAACCCTCTTGCTGTCTGACCATTCAATACCATTCAAATGGTTTTGAATGATACATGCAGATAAACTATGCCAGCCTGAAATATGATACCATGAGGGAATGCATGTACACAGTACACAGTTAGTTCTGTGCACAGTTGTGCCACGTACACAACCTTGGCAGTCGAATGGTTTCAAATGGTTGGTCAACTCACTGGAAATTGTTGCCAAGAGTCACTGACAGTTAGGAGGATTAATGTGCTCTTAATTACATCCCCTGTATACTATGAATATGTAAGTCCATTTTGTACAAGGTTCAGCCCAGGATTTCTTTAGTGGTGGAAAAATGTTTCCCTGGTTACACGGTAGATCATATAAATAGACTCAAACCAAAGAAGTACTCGCAATTAATGTCTTCGGATACTATTTTTTACTGGTAAATATCAAAATTTACATTTCGTTCAAACCTTTGAAAGAAATTGCAAGTGTAATTACACAATTTTGAAAATGTGTGGTGGTCGGAAACGGAGAAAACTCTGCCAGTGGTGGTTGGGGAATCCTGAGTGCCGGGCGGGTTTTCCGGCACCGACCACTGTGGGCAGAACCCTGCTTTAATGTATGCTTTTCTGAACTCTTCTTTTTCCGAGCCTTGGAATATGTTTTGGTCATGGATAGATTTCGCTTGAATTTTGTATAATTGCTATTACTATTAATACTCCAATTTGTTTTTGTCCACCAGGCTAAGTTAAACTTAAAGCCAGGTCCAAATGTCATCAGGTATTCGGTAACCACAAGGTATCAAGGAACGACAATGTGCGAATCAACAGTGTACCTGTGGAAACATGACATTAAGTTGGTCATCTCAGATATTGATGGCACCATTACAAGGTAAAGGCTCCTCATCGTGGTATTGACGTTTAGGGATTGTATCAAAAGTCAGAAACGCTAGGAACTTTAATATTGGATGTACAAAGACCGGTCCGTTGAACTGACGAAGTGTTTCCATAAATTATTGACATGCTACTGACATTGCCACATTTCTCACCATCTGTTGAAAAAAAAAACAACAGGTCTGATGTGTTCGGTCAAATCCTTCCCGTCCTTGGAAAGGACTGGACTCATGGCGGGGTCGCCCAGCTCTTCTCCCAGATCCAGAACAACGGCTACCACTTCCTGTACTTATCGTCAAGAGCCATCGGCCAGGCTAGGCACACCAAAGGCTACCTCAAGAGCGTCTGTCAGGATAAGTTTGATCTTCCGGACGGGCCGCTGCTGCTCAACCCTAGCTCCCTCATACGAGCCTTCCACAGGTAAGACAATCAAAGACGTACACCTATTGAGCAAGTGTCGTAGGTGATTTTGTCCCCCCCACAATGTCAGACAACTTTCTGAATAGGATATTGGAGGGTTTGGAAGCGTTAAGAGTTTTTAAATGCTTATTTTTGTTGATCCTTGAATTGCCTTATAAATGCTTGTTAACTTTCATTATATTTGAATATCTGCTTTTTGCTCGTGCTTACCCTGGTGTGCGAGTGTTGGTCCCCACTCCCCAGGCAAGCCTGTTGATCTGTTTGTTAGATACCTCTACCTTTGTGTCTTTTGTTACATGTAGTTTTTTTTTATCCCCAGAAAACTTGGAAGGCTTACAATACACATTGCTTTTCTAACATGTAAATACATTTGGTTCACTGGTGAAGAGCAAAAACCTGTGATCATTTGTGACGTGTTGTTGCCAAGTGGCGTAGTGAATCGGACTCGAGTTCTGGCATTGTCAGAGTGTGGTTCGGTTCCCGGTCATGGACTTGTGCTCTTGAGCAAGACACTTGAACCATGATTGCTTCATTCTTCGGATGGGACAGTTTTAGCTGTATGTCCCTTGTGTTGTGTAATAAGTTTAAAAAGATAATGAGCACTTAAGACGCCAGTCAAGTGTTGCATAAAAGCTATAGGTCTATAAACTATTTGTAGTATTATTTTTTAGTATATTATATATATGATTAACATAATATTGTGTGATTGTTATGTATTATTGATTGTATGAGGAAAATCTAGGTTCTTAATTTACTGTAATTAGTACTTTACACCTCATGTGCTATATTGATGGGTATAGAAAACACTCTGAAGGCATTTCTTACACTTTTAAATGTTCAATAAACTTAGGACTTTAACTTATACTTAGTATTTTTTACATGTGCTTAGTACAGTTACATGTACTTAGTATTTTTGCTAGTATACACTGCTTGTATTACATCTATGTATAGGGTAAAACCAAAATATTTATTTTTTAACATTGTGATATTTTTATGTTATACTTTTAATACTGCTACATTTATGTGTAGTTTTAACATACTCTTGTTTCTACTTTGATATTTATTTTGAACTATTCATTCATGCATTTTATTTTTTACTGTAATTGCGAAGGAAGTAATCTCTGATTTGGGTTATACCATTTCATTTTACAGGGAGGTGATATCAAGAAGCCAGAGGAGTTCAAGATTAGATGTCTAAAGGACATTCTGTCATTATATCCCTCGAGTAACAATAAATCATCCAATCCGTTCTATGCCGGCTTCGGTAACCGAATAAACGTACGTATAAAAAACACTTGTGTAAAGATGTATGTATTCCATTTTATTCTTTCTGTCCTAACTTGATGCAAACTTTAAGGCCTTCTGGTGAGCATTTAAATGGAAACCAGGGGTCGATTTCACTAATGCTTTGCGATAATCCAAATGCTGAAACCGATTGCTAAATCTAAAATCCATTGCAACTTTGCGATGGATCTTGGATAACGATTTCACTAAATCTCTGGACGAATGTACTCGTCGCAAGAAATTCATTAACGACGACAACCTTGTGATAACTCGTTAGTGGCCGCAAAGTATAAGTTCATCACAAATTTATGACAAATTCACCAGGTGTAGCTTTTAAATTTTAATCTATGTTTTTGGTTGTTGCTTTTTTTTTTCTTCAGGATACATGGGCTTACCGAGCAGTCGGAGTTCCTGTTTTCGAGAATCTTCACCATTAACTCGCAGGGAAAGGTTACTCATGACCTCACCTACACCTTCCAGTCCTCGTAAGTACTGTATGCTACAAAACCCGGCCAGGGTCGGGGTTAGGGTTAGATTAATAGTTATTGCCTAATCTGTGATGTAGAATTTCATCTTGTACCTAATAGTGAATGCTTGCCTTTGACCCAACTTATACATTCCTCCTAGTTTACTGCTACAGAAACCCACAAAACCCACAATATCTGGTTAGGTTAAAGGTTGGCAAAAAAAACATCACATGGCCCTACAAATAAGATACTAAATTGTCAATAAACTAATATAACTTTTGTTAATCTAATTTGTTCTGCAGGTATCCCAAGCTGAGGGACCTTGCGGACCACGTCTTCCCTTCTCTTCATCGCAAGCGAACGATGGCCTTTGTGTCGCCCCACGAGTTCAGCTCCTTCACCTTCTGGCGGGAACCCATGCCCGAGTTGCCTGCCGATGACGACCTACTAAGGGAGCTTACGACCAAAGATAAGAAATGATCTCCGAGAGAAAGAGAGAGAGAGAGAGATACTCAGCAGAACCCATCAACTGTAGCCAGACTTTGTTAACAGTAACTGCTAATTTTTATGCTTCCATAATCCTCCAATCCCCTATAGACCCCCTTGCACAGCGCGCAGCGTACTCACATGTGCCTATCCTGGGTGTCATTTATGGGTGTCAAAATCGTATACAAACATGCACAAAAGAGAGCCGACACCCAAAATTACGGCATTGTTCGGAGGCCCAATGTGTGTTCTGTAAGGGTCCTATATAAATCAGTAGACTGCCCCTGCAAAACGTGAAACGCTACAGGTGCGCTGAGGTCACGCGCACGTTTTTTACGCACAGAAAACAGCTATCGTCCAATGATCTGCCTCCTTTTTGAGAGTGTGACGTCGTATGCAATGGGTCTATAACAACATAAAAACAAACAAGGCTTTGCTCATTTTTGATGGATTCGGTACAGCCTTACTACTCACTGTGGTGCCAGCGAGGTGTACCAATAGTAATCTACTGAAATACCCTCTCCATGATTTTGTCAGCATTATATTGACTGATGCTATTCGCCTCAGTTCATTACTTACTGTTCAAAAAAAATGCTGCAATTAATTTAAAGGGGTCGTTTGCTATACCTATGGCCACCGTAGGTTGTTGCAAATGACTTGTAAGGGCAGTGAAACTTAACATTAATCATGAAATCAAGTTGGTGGTGTATTTTCCAACACTTGATTTCTTGCGTGGGACTTGGTGTACCGTAGTGCTCTCTAGTGGCCCTCTAGTGGCCGGATGGCGTACAGGCGCTCAGGTTGTGCATGAGAGTCTGTACGCTTATGGCTACGCGGGCGGAGTTGCAGCATATATACTAGGCCTGGAATTAACGGAGGCCATGGCCATCGTTGCCCTGGTCTTAAGCCTTGGGAACCTCTTCAAGAGTGTCCCATAGACTTTAAGATTTTCCAATAGAAGTGCCCTCTGCGAAATGAAAAATGGCTTAGCCCTTTTAAAGCTGAAATTTCAGACCTGATATAACAACGAAATCCTAACTCCTTAGTGTGATTTACTCTAACAAAATCCAACACCATATGGTATGTACTCATCAGTCAAGCTGTTGGACTCTGATTATGGTGGTATGCCTGGTATATACAAGTGCCAGTCCTCGGAATGAAACTAGACTTGTGTACTTTTAAAGGTTTGGTTTTATATGGCTTGAACAAGCCAATCTTAACGTGAATCCAAGGTGAATTTCTGTGTCGTGGGCTCAGGATGGGATTCCACTCTGGGCAAGCCTATTATTTTTTCTGAGAAAAAAAAGAGTGGTTCTGTTGGAAGAAACCAATTTTTGTGAGAAAACTCATGAAAAAGCCCGACTCGGGCAATTGAAATTTCAGTAGGGTTTTGATTTAGGGTGAATCATTCGTCAAACCGTGCTTGACCTATTCATGGTTTGAATGAATCTTCCAGATTTCAGGGTTAGGCTTTAACCTTTCCAGTGACTAGTCCGGTAGGACCAGTTAGCTTGATGTTTCACTGGTTTGCCAGCTCTTTCACTAGTCCATGTTTCATGTTAAATAGGAATGCTTTTCAACACTGAACTAGCCAGCCAGAGCACTTGGAGAACATTTTGGTGACTGCTCTATGTTCCGACACCCCTGTGTTCTGACACCCCTATGTTCTGACACCCCTGTGTTCCGACACACCTATGTTCTGACACCCCTATGTACTTCTGACACCCCTATGTTCTGCCACCCCTATTTTCTGACACCCCTTTGTTCCTCCACCCCTATGTTCCGAGAGCCCTATGTTCTGCCACCCCTATGTTCTGCCACCCCTATTTTCTGCCACCCCTATGTTCTGACACCCCTTTGTCCTCCACCCCTATGTTCTGCCACCCCTATTTTCTGCCACCCCTATGTTCCGCCACCCCTATGTTCTGACACCCCTTTGTTCCTCCACCCCTATGTTCAGAGAGCCCTATGTTCCTCCACCCCTATGTTCTGCCACCCCTATTTTCTGCCACCCCTATGTTCCGCCATCCCTATGTTCCGATAGCCCTATGCTCCAATAACCCCTGGTGATCTACATGCTCAGGTTAGGGTTAAGGTTAGTTTTGGGGTTAGGGTTAGGGTTAGGTTTAGGAATATAATATGTAGGGGGTGTCGGAACATTGTTGTGTGACCATAATTTTGACTGGGTGTTTTCATTAGCGTTTTGGGCAGCTGACCACTGTTATGGGAATGTTAAGATCCCATTTGAATGTGTAGGATTCACCAGTCAGTCTGGGGGTATGAGCTGTTTACCTATTTATACTATTAAAGATTGTATACAAATGTACAGGCCTAAATAAAACAAAAATCAACTATAAGTGTATATATAGAAAGGAAATACTATTTGTAGAAAACTATGAGAAAAAAAATTGTTTTATGATTTTTAAACAATTGATTGTAAATACAGTAAAGCGATTTAAGATGATGGAAATGTTTGAATTGCCCCTATGGATGTTAACAAGTTATTTCTTTTGTGCTTCTAATGGCTTTGTTGGATATGTTGCAAGGTGGGAATACAAGTAGGAGGGTTAATGTTGACGATGAATCTTGGCTGGTCCATTTTGGGGAGTCAGATTTCCTATGTGATACTGTGCATGAGTGGCCATATTATCTAACGTGCGTGCAGTTAGGTGTGCACAACATCTGTTTCTGCGCGCGACATCAGTGCAAGGAGTCAATACATCCTCATGAATGTGGCCATTTTGGGGAGATTAGTCGGGATCCTTGAAACGAAATGAGAATAAGAACTGTCATTTCTACTGTGGATACAGGTAACTTGACAATGACGGTCACATCTTGGTACAGATCTAATCAGTAAATTGTGTTGGCACTGTAGAGATGCAATAGGCAGTTCTACAGTCGCTGTTGTAATAAGAGCATCCTGTTCAGCACAAACATAGGTGGTTGCTTTGCTATTCGTCCAGCTGTGATGTCATCATGATGTCATTCTCTCCCACCGACGATATAAGGCTGTTTCCGAATTTGGGCTCGTCTGCGGCTGCGTCTGCGCCTGATGGTGTTGCTATAGAGCAGCCTATGTAGCCGTAGCCGTAGCCTCTAATTCAGACAAGGCCCGAATCCAGCTTATTTTGGCAAAGGCCCTAGTTGCCTCGTATTGGTTCATAAATTGACTGGAACGCAAAGCAAAACGTGACGTCATATTTTGCAACGGACGGCAGACGTAGCTTATTTGAATGGGGTCAACACAAGATTGATCAACGTTGCCATGTTGGTTGATTCCCTTATTCACCCCCCGCATTGAGTGAAGTGTGATGATACACTTTTTATACGATACCAATTATACAGATTCCCAGTTGTCAAAGATGGATTGTTAGTGGTCGTTACCTGCCCTATCCCAACTCTCTGTCCATGTAAGAGTTCATTTTGCAAGAGCCTGTTGCATAATAATTGGAGGAGAACGCTTAGAAGTATACCTTATCTTGACGACTATTTTTTAAAGGGCAGCTTTTATTTAGATCAGGGAGTGTACTGAAATGACCAAAGGAATTTTATTGTTCACTATTTTTAAGTGACGCTGCATTAAAATAGCTATAAGGAAATATATAAAAATAAATAAAAAATGGCTGCCGTAATTGGTTTGTGTTTTTACTTTATTAGCGTAAGATGGAAGTTAAGTTTTGGACTGTTAACGTTTGTGTTACTCTAACAAATGATAATCAGTGTCAACCAGCTCTTCCTTAAAAGGAACAATTACAGAATTGGTTTTTGCTAACAAAACAGTTGGTGGCAGTGTAAGCACATATGTAATCCACCATAATATACATAAACTGACAAACCTGTAGAAGTTTGAGATCGATCGGCCATCTGGGTCACGAGAAAATAGTGAAAAACCGATTACACATTTGCATGAAATCATATAGATTCAAAAAATGAATAAAACGCTCACTGAGCGAATTTAAATCTCCAATCGGAGAAATATTTCAAGGGATGTTTTCTACTATCGTCATTAGACCGTGTAAGTTAAATGTAAATCTTCGATCAAAAAGTATATTTTACAAGTTTTTTTTCTTACCAATTCTGTAATGTTCCTTTAATGTTTGTTTAAAAAAGTGCGGGAACTGCGCTTTGTAATGTAAGGTTAAGGTAACATTTAAAATGTTAGTTTTAAGTACTTGACGATTGGAGTTTACGTTGTATTTAATAGATCGTGCTTTCTCTGAACAATTCGGTGGTACAAGTTTTCGCCCTCGAGCCACTCGCGGCTCAACATCTTGAAACCGAGGCTGGCAGGGAACGCGCATGGCTCGTTCCCACGGGGCACCGTTTTGCGCAGCTACGTAGTTCAAAGGTAACAGTACCGTTACCGAATTGTTCATGGAAGAAAGCAGGATCAGATGGCGTCTTTGATTTTATGAGGTTATGGTTTTTTTTAACGAGCCGGAATGTTTTGACTATTAAAAAAAAAAAACTAATCTTGCATCAAACTGAAACACAGTTTTCATAGTAATATTCGCAGGTTGATATTTTACAAAGGTTAATTATTGTGTTAAGTTAAAAATTTAAACCGAGTTAAGTTTCCAAACTGTATAGGTTACCTCAGGCCCTATCCATTATCGTGACAATACTACCACTGTACCAAAAGTGCAGCATTAAGAAATGTTTCATTCCCAGGAAATATTGTTGACCTTTTCAGATGTTTGATTTCCATACTGTGTATTTATATACGGACGTAATGAAGGACACGCCTCCAATGCAATTAATTTATTCATCTTGTATATTGATTAGTCAATTTTTTTGTCATCCAGCGCACATTGCATGGATTTGATGTTTTATCCACTGCCAATAAAACACACAAGATATGCTTAAAGATGTGTCCTCACCCCTTGTCTTGTGTTTTTTTTCTTCTTCAATCAAATTTGTAATTAGCCTTGCGAATCGAACCGTGTTTTAGTGTCCTCGTCTTAGATCGACAGTAAGAAAAAAAAAAAACACGCAGTTTGCACTAGTTTAGTATACACCCCCTCGTCTTGTGAAGGTGTCGTTTAGCCTTGACTTACATAAGGTGGTGCGGGGGCACGCCCATGCCAACATAATGTCCATGCACCGGGTGGCGATTTCTGTCTTTCATACAACACGCCGGCTCCGTTGTTTACACGCAAAAGGTATGGGCGGCTCCCCGGATCCCTTCACTGTTGACCCCGTAGTAAGTGTGTGGTACCAAAACAAAAAAATTGCCTCCAGGTGCTCCCATCCCTCCGACCCCCCCCCGCCCCTAAAACATCACCAGAATAAAATGTTTCGTTTTGATCAGCATTTGTATACAGAATACTCTGCTCGTCTTCCAGCAGAGTATATTGTGCTAAACGTAAAACCACAACGGCTCTTCTCAGAGCCAACACTCCCCCCCATAGAAAGTTATACGTTAGGGAAGTAACTAGCAGCCAACTCCCATGTATTACCGGTCCAGAACAGCTTGGTTACTTCCCGCCCAAAATGTGCACCCCCCTCAAACACTATACTTGAACCTCATCATCTTCATCATCATCAGCAGTCCAGCATTCTCATCAAGATGAGCAGAGTATGCTGTTCGAAACGTCGAGGCCACGCCGGCTCGACTTGAGAGTCGGTACTCCTCCCAAAAGAGATTAAGACATGGCTGTATCCTCAAGTTTTACTGTAGTTATAGTTCTTTTTTTCAAACCATGCAAAGCTTCAAACATCACTTAAGATTTACGCATGGTTGTACCTGCATGGTTACTACCACATGTATTATAGTTATAGTTACTTCTTATTTTCACACCATGCAAAGCTGCAAACATCACTTCGATTTTTATATCTCCATGCTTCGATGTATGCATGGTTGTACCCGCAAGTTTGACTGTAGTTATATTTCTTATTGTCACACTATGCAAAGCTTCAAACATCACTTCGATTTATGCATGGTTGTACCCGCAAGTTTGACTGTAGTTATATTTCTTATTGTCACACTATGCTGAGCTTCAAACATCACTTCGATGTAGGTTGTACCCGCAAGTTTACTAGTTGTAGTTTCTTCCTATATGATTGCCTGTCGCGTAGAGCTATGTGAGTGCCGTTAGTAACTTCCGATAGTTACCATTTTTGTTGCGATGAATAAGTTCACCGTGTCTCGAATGACAACTGTCCGTTGCTTGGCGACCGAAATATTCACCATGGGAACGCGTGTTTTGCTTCCATCCCCTCACCCCAATAGCCCTACATAATTGATTCTTGTACCGTGGTCTAAATGAGAGGCCACAGTTAATAGCGGGATCTTTGCACACCTCCATGGTTTGCACAAGACGGGCAGTGTTTGCACTAAAACCCAAAAATGAGATCGTGTTTTTATATTGTGGGAAATTTTCACCCTTAACTGACCTTTAAACGTAAGTAAATGCGCAGTACTCTGCGCGCGCCGTGACGTTGAAGTGTTGTGTTTCGTGCATCTAGCAACAGTTGCTATAGTTGTGGCCAACAGAAGAACTTGACGATCCTGTAAAACTCACTGGTGAAGAGTAAACTGCTCGTCTCTGCGAAACCTCAGCCTTGGACGAGTATCATCCACAGGATTAGAGCTTCGATTTAGAAGTGAGCGTCATTTGTTGCTCCCTTGGAAAGTCATAATGGGCGAGTGGCAGCAAGGCTTGTTCGGCTGTTTCGGCAACTGCGGCATCTGCATCATGTCGTATTTCGTGCCGTGCTACGTACACGGGAAGAACGCGGAGGCCGTCGGAGAGAGTTGCCTGATGTGTGGTCTGGTCATCTTCGTGCCCCTCTTGAACCTGTACGCCATCTTCGTGACCAGGCAGAAGGTCCGGGGGCAACACGACATTCCCGGGGATACCATGAACGACGCCCTGAGCAGCTTCTGTTGCGCGGTGTGCTCCGTCGCACAGATGAGTGCCCAGACGAAAGTCGTTGCTGTGGGGACGGGTGAGTCTATGGAGAGGTCTTAAACCCATCTGACGTGTTACCCCAAAAGAACCGCACACCTTCATTGACAGTAGCACAACAGGGGGGGGGGGGGTTGTCCACCAGAGGGCCATGAACTGACAATCATCAGCTTCTACACAACCATCTCAGAGTCAGAGTAGAGTCTTCAGCTCGTCGATTATCAAATCAGCAAGAACGATGACGATCGATGCTTTAGATATTAACCTAACGTAAAATTGTAAAATGGCAAACTGATCAATATTGCCATTTTACTATTTTTTCAACAACTTCGGATTTTCTTCCCTTTTTTAATTATTTGCTGGCAGCCGGACGGCTGACGGAAATACCCACCAGGACTTTCTAGCGTGTAGTGTGCACAGGCATGCACCTACCGTGCTACGCTTCGTTTCACCCGTACACGAAGAGAATAGTCACCAACCTTTCCAACCGGCAGAGATCTACTTATTTTACTTTTCGAACAGGCGCTGACAAGTGTCGGTACTTCAACTATCCTTAGAATGAAAGACAGGTTCAAGGCGATCTTATCACCGTGTGAACTTTTGGTTTCATCTTTGCTGGATCCAAGTAACAAAGAGCAACATCACAAAGTGTTCATGTCCCGGTATTATGCACGATTAGTTCAATACTAACAAGAATGGGACGCCCTGTTCTTTATTTTTCGTTTACCCGCGAGTCTTATCGAAACCACGGCTTTGGTTGGTTGGAGTCCGGCTTGGGCTCCGTCCCGTGCACCTGTTTGAAACCACATAAGAAGAAACTGACGTCTTTTTAACAACTGACAGAGCCTGAGGCCAAGCCCAAATCTAGGCCCTGGTTTCGAAAAGAGCCCGAGTATACAACACGGTAGAAGACAAGTATGGTGTAGCCAAAACTATAATATAGCGAACGACAATTATCAAAAGATATTGGAGAGATGAAACGGTCATGTTAAAGATAAATATCAGCGTATATAGCATAAGTTTGTTAGCCATAGATTTAATTTAGAAGTGCTGGAAAGTTGCATCATGAATCAGTAGGCATCCACTGTGTCAATAGACTCCTTGCATTTGCCGCCATCTTTGTCAACTAATGGAAACGTGCCCGCCTGTCGCGCCGTATGTACACGACTCTCAGCCAATGACCAGCTCTTCGTTGACCTCAGTGAGGGGGACTGTTTATGGCTTGTGACGATATGCAGGGGTCTACACAGACATAATGTTTCTCAAGACTATACACAGAGTTAATTGAAGATTCGTAAAATAATATAACGAGCTTATATGTATCACAGCAATGATTTGTTGTACACCCGACACTTTTGCCAAACAAATGCCGTAAAACTTATACATACAGGTAGTAATTAAAAATGCATCCATAATCGTAAAAATTACTCCCCATTTACGAGTCTTTAATGGAACATTACAGAATTGGTAAGAAAAACACTTGTAAAATATACTTTTTTGATCACAGATTTACATAAAACTGACACGGTCTAATGATGATGGTAGTAGAAAACATCCCTTGAAATATTTCTGTCTGAAATGCCATATTTGATGAGAAATGAATAAACCAATTTTCCGATTGGAGTTTATCGCTCAGTGAGCGTTTTATTCATTTGTTGAATCTATATGGTTTCATGCAAATGTGTAATCGGGTTTTCACTATTTGTTCGTGACCCAGATGGCCGATTGATCTCAAACTTCTACAGGTTTGTCAGTTTATGTATATGGTGGATTACATAAAGTGCTTACACTGCCAGCAACTGTTTTGTTAGAAAAAACAATTTTGTAATGTTCCTTTTATGGAGAGAGCTTAAAACGTACCATATACAGTTTGTGTAGTGTGGGCTTACAGAAGGACCCTTGTGGGTCTTTTCCTGTTTGTTTGCGTTGATATGAGGATGGAATATACATTATAGAAATGAACATTATTTGAGGGAAAATTAGTTAGTTCGTAACTTATTAGTTATACTTTACTGTCAGCTACATTTAGGGTGTTGATGTGCAGGATTTTAAAGCGCTACCCGCACCATGTACGGTAATTGTTTGGCACCCATCCCTTTATGACTGGGCGCTTTGGGCTATGATAAGTTGGAAATGTATTTAAAAAGTAGAATGTAATTATTCACATTAGTCCTTGAAATTGTGTGGTCTTTGTTTAATTTAGAAACAAAACACAGTCCGCTATTTTGTAAAACCAAATTTTTCAAGAGGCAAATTAACATCTCTGTAGGATTATAGTATAATAATAATAATGATAATAGTGGCTTCTTATATAGCGCTCATATCCGTCACTCAGTGACGCTCAAGGCGCTTCAACATTCAGTATTTTCCTGCAAAAGGATTGTGGAGCTACGTTTTTGAAGTATTAGACCTATTCTTTTACATAGCACCATGTAATGGTTTACAAGGTGCTGTGGCGCTATATGCTGCCAATCAAACCAGGAACACCGGGTCAAACCCTTCTCTTTTCGCTAAGTGCACTGGGTTCTTTTTTACATAACACAGTTTTTGTGCATTGAACAACTCTTGAAAAGGATAAGGTGCCAAACAACACAAATTTGTGAGATTTGAAGGCAACGTGTCCGTTGATTTGTTGGTTGAACAGACTTATAGCTTGGGCTTATATCGAGATCATTAGGTAGTATAGCACTGGATGAAATCGTATATTATTTTACAGGCACCATAGCAGTATATAGCGATTTGAATAACACATTGACAGTACAGTTTTTACACTTGTTTGATAATGCATAAATCATCTGTACTTATAACAAAAGTATTACAATGTAATGAAATTGTTTTAAAGGGAGGGTATACCTTTGGTCATTGCTCCAAAAAAATAATGACCATAATAACTTACCTGGAAAGAAGCATCGCAGCTGTTGATAGTGTATAACATTTTGAGAAACGATTCCCTTCTAAAAAAATGTGGTTTTAGAGACAGAGGGATTCAAAACAACCGTTTCTGAATAAAGCGGTTCTCAGATTGTGTATTCCAATGAAGGACTATATTCTTCCATGCGTGGACATATCTGCTCCAGATTTTCAGCGATATCTCAAAACGCTACCACATTTTTGGTATGATATTTTCACAGGTTAGTTTAATTGTATATGTCTACATTTATATAGGATTAAAACAACCGAACGGTTCTTAAAAACCAAAGGTATACTCCGCCTTTAAAGCATCAAATATAGATTTTTTTCTATTTGTATAATTGTTTAATAATTACAATAAATGAATTAATTGTTTAAGAGAATCTTTGTATTTTTGTTGTTGAGTTATTATAATTGTTTATTATTATAACTTAATTAATTGTCTTTAAGAGTGAAATCAATATTCTTATGACCTGAATTTGTAATGACTACAGTAATCATATACTAGTTCTGTCACTTTAGTCCATTGTTAATGATTAACACGATCTCTTGTTGGGAATCTGATATTATCATCCCAAGTCCATTAGCCACGCACAGACAATTATCCATGTGATATGGAGGTTGTACATTGTCCGTGGCATTGCGAAAGTTTGTTGTATGTTTTTTTCGTTTTGAAACAGCTTCATCTGTCACATTCCTTGAGGGAAATCAACGTGTATACCCATAAAAAAAAAAAAAAAAAAAAAAAAAAAAAAAAAAAAAAAAAAAAAAAAAAATAATGAAAAAAAACCAAAAAAAAAACGAGCAACGTAAATATACCTCCCGATGATTTTAAATAAATATGTTAGAATAAATAAACTCAGACGCATATTAAGTGATCACAATGTAATGGCTTCGAATCACAGTGTTATTTTAATTGCAACGTGCTTCTTATTACAGAAATTACACATTATTCATTGATTGATTCATTTGTTTATTTATTTATTTGTCAAATTTATTAAACAGCATGAAAATAGTTGTCCCGCCCTTTGCAAAAATATATAGAATCTAAAAAATAATACCGTACAAGAACACAATACATCTACATCCAAATTTTAACATCAAGAAGATTCAAAAAGCAACTGATGGCAATAGTGACAATAGTAATAAAACTGTTCATAAATTGTAAAAATAGATGGAGAAACAACAAGAAGAAGACAAAAGGGACCAGCCAGTAAAAATTGACCCAAACGACAGTAGGATTGTTGCTATCACAAACAATTGTGCTCTTCTCAACTTAAAAATTATCCCAACTATAGGCGATGTGACCTGTGACATCACATGTTTACAAAAGAGCCACAGAGCCTGGACTTCCGGCTGGCACATTTGTACACAGCTCAATGGAAGAATACAACAAATCTTTGTTTTATGGAGATCGCACTGTCTGATTTTCCTCAACTGTCGATAAGAAGAAAGGGGGGACATCTCAAAAGCTGTACAGCTGTTGCTTTTGTAAATTTTGAATTTATGTGAAAATTATGACACAAAATATAAATTTTCCCATTGAGCCTGTGTAGCATCTTGCCCGTCAGGAATAGCGTTATAATGTACGAGGTCACCACTCTGTAAACAAATGTAACATGGTCTATAGGCCTAGTTATGACCGTCCGAACTTGAGTGTTGTAGTTGGGATGGTCAAGCCATAGCTGGTATCAATAGATCTTTTGACGTGCAGGGGACCTGCGGCTGATGAGACATCACTAGAGTGCTTGTGAGCGGCGAGGGTAAAATTTAGTTGCGTACATACGTTATGGAGTAACAATTGTTTTATCTCAAGTTCTGCTATTATAACTCCATTGAATCACGTCCGAGCCCCGTTGTAAGAAGCCGAGACTTTAGAGGATAGAAGGTTGCTTTTTAGAGGCACACTGATTGCGACCCCCTCCCCCCCAAAAACACTGTCACCATCACTACCAAGCAATCCCATGCAGCTACAGTTAAGCCGTCCCATCTGTAGTTGGGATGATTCCAAAGTTGGAACGGAAGCGTATCAATTTGAAAATATGCACGTGCATTGAGGCCTACCATAATACATTTTAGTTCACTGTGTCAATCAGCCACGGACGTTCTTCTTATGGAAAATTAATATTCCTAATTCGGTCTCGACGCATGCGTGTTTTGAATTAGAACCGACAAACATACATGGTAACTTTAAAGTTATCGCTTACTAAAGTTATCGTGTACGTACACGATAAACTATTATGTACGAACACGATAATTATTTTGATACATTTTGAGTAGCACTTCCTTGTATTGTGCTTCAGGTATGGATGACGTTATTGGAAAAATCAGGAATTATTTTCAGTTCGCACTTAGACAAAGAGAAATTCGGACGTGCATTAGACCTGTTGATGGTATAGATTTAAGCCTGCAAAGATTTATGAGGTCAGCTAAATTGTAAGTCTGGAACAATATTCACCTCAGAAATACTTTAGGTGGCTCTATTCCTGGGGTCGATTTCACAAAACTCTTCCTAACTTAGGGCTAGTCCTAGGCAATGCTAAGAGATAGTACTAGTCCTAACTACTGGTCCTAACTTAGGACTAGTCCTATCTCTTAGCATTGCCTAGGACTAGTCCTAAGTTAGGAAGAGTTTTGTGAAATCGACCCCTGGAACTCGAACTAAGCAGGTATGGCCAAAATGCACGGCTATAAAATGATCCTAAAATGCATTCAACAGGGATAGTTGTGGGCCAGGAAACAGTCAGATTTTTGCTTCGACATACTGGATCCTACTGGAATTTCCATTCGCCGACATGTATTGTAAGTCTTCGCCGTCGAATGTATTTCAACTCTCGGTCCCAGTTTCATGCAGCATGCTGATGATTCGTAAGACAAGTTGAAGCCACATGCTTATATAGAGGGAAGAGTGAAATCATACATGTAGCATTGTGCAAGCAAGTCGTGAGATGAGACCAGTGTGAAGTGTAGCTTATAAAACGCGCAGAAATTATTTGTTGAGCCCCTCCATTAAATGAAAAACCCACAAGTGGCTAAACATGATACCACCGGAAAATTTGTGTGTGTGTGTAAATTTCCCCCCTCTTCTAAGCCCAACCTCGCTTTTTATGAGGACGTATGCAAGCATAAAAGAAAAAGGTCTGTTTTCACCATCGCCTATTGACTTTTCAGTATTCGCGGATACATATAGCCTACATTGTATTGACTTTGTACGAGCTTATCTACACTGACAAAAGATTTTTAGTGATCGGAGAGACAAGTTCGAAGTCCAACGGACCCATTCTGAACGTGACCTATGACATTACATGTTACAGAGGAGTCACTTCCTACACGCACGATTTGTACACAGAGTTATCGTGTATGTACATGTACATGATACTCATCGTGTACGTACACGATAAGAGCGGATTTTTGGTTTTATATTCATAAATGGTGGCACTGCGCTTCCGTAACTTGTTGTTATCATTATGAAAACTTTAAAAATTATTCTCCTAAATTCAATGATCTTCTCAGATTGAAATCATCATTAATGCTTTGATGCGGCTGCGAAGAAAATGAACCTTGAACGTTCGCGGATACAGATATTGACTTTAAGCGAGCTTGTCTACATTGATGTTGTTAAAGGAACATTACAGAATTGGTTTTGCTAACCAAACAGTTGCTGGCAGTGTAAGTACTTTATGTAATCCACCTTATACATAAACTGACAAACCTGTAGAAGTTTGAGATCGATCGGCCATCTGGGTCACGAGAAAATAGTGAAAAACCGATTACACATTTGCATGAAATCATATAGATTCAACAAATGAATAAAACGCTCACTGAGCGATAAACTCCAATCGGAAAATTAGTTTATTCATTTCTCATCAAATATAGCATTTCAGACAGAAAAATTTCAAGGGATGTTTTCTACTATCAGCATCACCATCAGACCGTGTAAGTTTTATGTAAATCTGTGATCAAAAAGTATATTTTACAAAAACAATTCTTACCAATTCTGTAATGTTCCTTTAAGCGAGCTTGTCTACATTGATGCTGTTAATAATAGCCGAATCTATATTGATCGGAGAGACAAGTCTGAAGTCCAACAGACATATTCCGTATGTGACCCAGGTGACATTTACATGTTACAGAATACCTACACTCTGCAGACACAATTTGTACACAGGCCCAAGCAAGAACACAAAATCTTATATAATGGAAACTAACACTGTCTGGTTTTATCAACTCTTGCCAAAAAGAAAGGAGGCACATCAGAAAACCTGTTCAGTTGTTATTTTTTATAACTTTTGTTTTTGATATGGAAACTATGAGACAAAATTGAACCTTTCCCATGATGACCTGAGTGTGGTATCTCGCCTGCCAGGAAATGACCTGGGATGAACAAGGTCACTCTTTTCGTGGCGTGTTGTGGCCGAGTGGTCCAGTACACCGGACCCAAGCTCTGGTGTTGTCAGCAGCAGAGTGTGGGTTCGAATCCCTGTCATGACACTTGTGCCCTTGAGCAAGGCACTTAACCATAATGGCTTCGTAAGTAAGTTGGGAAGGTTGTGCATTCTGCTCTACCAGCCAGGCTCCTAGTGGATGATACCCATGCCTATACATACATCCTTACGGACTGTGAAGGGGGTAACTATGGTGGCCCTGAAGGGACATCGCATATCGCAAACGTGTGCGCACACGTATGCAATGTCGTGAAACAAATCGCGAATATGTGCGCACACGTCTGCGAATATATTTGCGATGTCGTGAATTTTATTGCATACCATGTCGCATACCTTTGGGGTGATGTCATAGTTGCGGACAATTTGTTAGTGACCTAGGGAGCATGTACCCAGTACCTTGGCACCAAGCCAAGTCTTGCCATACCGGAAGACCACCCGCCTCGCTTGCCTCACAACAATGACTACCGCTGCAATGACTATCGCTTATCTCACTGTAGGCAAGAAACCCCCCAGATCATTAGACATTTTATTCAAAGGTATGCGACATGGTATGCAATAAAATTCACGACATCGCAAATATATTCGCAGACGTGTACGCACATATTCGCGAATTGTTTCACGACATTGCATACGTGTGCGCACATATTCGCGATTTGTTTCACGACATTGCATACGTGTGCGCACATATTCGCGATTTTTTTCACGACATTGCATACGTGTGCGCACATATTCGCGATTTGTTTCACGACATTGCATACGTGTGCGCACATATTCGCGAATTGTTTCACGACATTGCATACGATATGCGATGTCCCTTCAGGGCCACCATAGGTAACCCTGTTTCAGCCCAGGAAGTAGGTGGCAACATGCCCCTGGTGTCTGTCGATTTGTGTAAACAGCCAAAATCAGTTAAGTGTAGCCCTCACCTTGAAGTGGCTGTTCGGCCTTGTGAGTTTGGCAATATCTCATTAAAAAAACCCCAAATCAACAACCAAAGGTTACATGGTCTGTTGACCTAACTACACTGCGTTTGTTTGATATCTTTTATGATAACACACAATACTTGGTGGGGTGTGCAGATTTGTCGTGGTTACTTCTGAATCGGTGATGGCGTCGAAAATAGCCGCCAATTTCATAGATGAACCGTATTGTGATCATATATTGGTCGGTGCCATGTGAGACAGTTTCCCCTATATACTGGTACCAAATATGTAGGTACGATTGTTTTCAAAAATGTGACCCGCTCTGTGAAAATGAGTCAGATGTTGACAATTTTTTTAATTTTTATATATTTTTGTATACTTTCCACATTGAAACGTCCATTAAACAATAAAGCATTGGGCGACATCAGACTCATTTTCACAGAGTGGGTCACAAATATCAAGCATGCCCAAAACGATAAAAAAAACACCCAACTTTTCATTGTCCAAAATAGGCCTATGCATTTGTGGCGTGTTGTGGCCGAGCGATTGTAAGAGTACCGGACTATGCTCTGGTGTGTTTCTGATTTGGTTTCTGAGGGGTGTTCTGGAGGAGCTGGTGACAAGTTTGTGCTTTTAGAGTTATTGGTATAGACCATTCCGGAGACGGGGGGGGGGGGGGTTATGGGCATTGTCTATATAATAAGAGCATTAATAAAGCTTAATTAGATTATTAATGCTTTATAGATCTTGAAGTATACCTATACATAAAAGTTAAAAATGGTTAGCTTTTAGTCAGTTTGCTTCTTCATGTTTTGGCTTAACATAACATTTCTAGTTTGAAATATTACTTGAGTTCAGAACAAAGTCCATATGACACCTTTTTGTCCTTCCAACACATTATTATAAATTTTTAAAGTACGTGTATATATTTAGCTTCGAACTAAATTCGTTTTGCTTATAGTACATCTTTTTGCTCAAAGTAACACTTCCTATTTTAAAATAATTAGCCTTCTTGATTTGTGAACAAAGTCCATATCGCACCTTTATCCTTCCCATGCATTCTTATTTAATCTTAAAGTGTCTGTACATACAGCTTTGATTTATTATTGAAATTCCGTTTGCTTCCTCATCCTTTTGCTAAACAAATCATTTTGAAATATTACTTGAGTTGATAACAAAGTTCACATCGCACCCCTTTAGCATTCCCACTCAGCATAAGAACCAACAATAGAGCACCGGATATTTCCGAGTGCATGAATGCAATTCTAAACTACAGACAAATCGTATTAATCCCTTAAACAAATAGGATTAAGAGATGTTATCCGAGAAGCATTACGTCATAGTTTGGAACATAGTAGTGTATGGGCGGCCAAAAGGGCCCAAATTAATAAATTTTTAAACTAAAAGACAACACAAAAATCAAAGATAAGATTTTAAAAACAAAGACAAACTCAAAAATTAAGGTACAAACTCAAAAATCTAAGTACAAACTCAAAAATCAAAGTACAAAAACGCAACAGCAGTTTTAAAATGTTTTTATTAAAAAAGACAGACCTTAAAACAAACTATAGGACGCAACAATTAAGGTGGAATCTCAAAACAAACCATTAAAATACAATCAAAGAATTAGTTCTTCAAAAGAACAAAAGTACTAGAAATAAAAAGACACACCGTGAAGAATGTCTACCACAATGGAAATAAAGACACCCACAACTTTTTGAAATCATATCTTTGATTTTTGTGTTGTCTTTTTGTTTACAAGTTTATTAATTTTTGCCCTTTTGGCCGCCCATAGTAGTGACCATATTATTATAGCGAAGAAGAGAAATAATTATGCAGTTTTCGTTTGGGTTTTACAACCACATGTTGATATGAGGACAGTGCGGAGATTGATACCAGCGGACAACGCCTTCATTCTCCTCCATGGTCTGGCGCAGTGTGCATGGTGAAGTTACTGAGTGAGACCAACAAGGACTTCATCTCTCAAACAATAATCGAACAGAGATTCGAAGTTCGTTGTTTTTTACACGACGAGGGTGAAGTGACTGTATTTTTACGGCATCATGGCAGAGTTTGAGAATGGGCTCTTCAGTTGCTTCGAGAACATCGGGCTGTGTGTGTTCAGCTACTTCGTGCCGTGCTACACCCACGGGAAGACGGCAGAGGCAGTCGGTGCCGGAACGTGCCTCGTCTGCGCCTTGAGCATGTTCGTCCCGTTCCTGAATATCTGGGCTCTCGTTACCACCAGGGGGAAAGTCCGTGAAAGCAAAGGCATTGACGGAGGACTTGTCAATGATCTGGTGATGATCTGCTTTTGCGGGCCGTGTGCTGTCATCCAGAGTGCCCGTGAAATGGGCGTCCACACCCCGCTGGGAGCAGGCCAGTCGATGGCTCGCGTCTAAATGAAAGGTTTACAACGCGAAAGAGTCGACGATGTAGAACTATACTAATAGGTGATTTCATGTTGATTTTGGTTGCTGATTAAGAATACTCGTAAGATGAAGACCACGGGGCAAAACGTACGGCTGAGATTTGGGCTTTGTAAATTGCAATCAAGACATGTCAACAAGTACGGCAGAATACCAGTTAAATGTACACCATCACGGCAGTGGCAACTAAAGAAGACGCGGTGTGAAACTGTACGCTGGTTAGCCGAGTTTGGAGATTTTGAACATGTTTGGATGATGAAGAAACGTCAATGGATATTCGCCATACCCATTCAATAGCACTGCAGCACTGATGAACAATTTGAACGATGAAGACCACAAAGCGAAACGTCGACCATTACCCTCTTCGCATCTTGTACGCACACTGCATGTTGATTGGACACCATAACGGAATCCAGACATTACCAAATATGTACTGAAAGCTGATATGAAACAATCTAATCACGATTTACGAAAACAAAACTGAAACAAAAAACTAAACTGAAGGTCTAAATTGCTACTTGAACGTTAATACTTCATAACTTTAAATAAATGCCTGACTTTAGTACAGTTTAATATTAACTTATGTTACTTATTTGTTCGCAACTAGCGTTTTGTATTGTTCACCCTTTTTTCGGGTAGATTTGTTTTAGTACTACCACTACCAGTGTTACCTTTTTGTAGGTTTTCATGCTTTACCGTCAGTTTAAATAGCCCAATTCGGCCGATTTAATGGTAACATGTGATGATGTCCACCAGATATTTTCTAAGCTATAGAGTTCGTGTAAAAATTGAAGAAATCAATGTTTATAATGATTTGAATACAAAGGTGTGTAGAAAGGGCTAAAATCTTGTGATCTTATTCTGTAGGTGTTTTTGCACTTGCATTAAACATTAAAGGAAAATTACATCATTGTTTTTTTTTTCTCGAGAAAATGTGGATTTGTGGGGTAGGACAGACGAGAAAAACGAGAGCAAAATAATGGAAACGATTTTAACCCTTTCAGCCCCAAGGGCAAGTATAGTCGACTGTGCACTATACCCTGCTTGAGCCCCAAGGGCGACTATAGTCGCCCAAGATAACACACAAGATATCACAAAGATTGATTGGTTGGTTTGTTTGAACAATGAGCAAAAAGAACTTTGAAAATTGCTGTTATCAGACGCGTCCCTCTTTCGTTATGTCCTCGTTAAAAAGCTGTCGGTCCAGCCGTCGATTTCACCAAACTCTTCCTAACTTAGGATTAATCGTAGGACTTAGGACGAGTTAAGTTCCGTATCCATAGACGTTAGGACACATTGAACCCATCCTAAGTTAGGACGAGTTACTCATCCTAACTCGAGATAGGATTAATCCTAGCACTTCGTGAAATTGGCTGCAGATCCAAAATGAGCTCTGGGCTTGATTTCTCAAAGAGTTCAGAGTGATCTTAAAGGCACAGTACACGTTTGGTAATGACTCTGAAAATTAATGGCGATAAAAAACTTAAAATGAATTTTTAGAAACTTTTAACTTCGAAGTACTACGGTTGTGGAAAATATATCACTTTTTATTCCCCAAAATTTGAATCTGAGAAGCGTTTCCGCTTCTCAGACTGTGGAATATTCTTCCTGCGTGGAAATATTCGCTCCGGTTTTTCGGTGATATCTCAAAAACGCGACCCCCTTTTGAAGTGCAATTTTCACAGGTGAGTTTTATTGTATGTACCTATAGGATTAACACAATCAGCAGGCTCCAATTACCAAACGTGTACTGTACCTCTAAGTATGAATCAGTTTTAACTGCTACGTAAAGTGTGATGTCACAAAACAGATCACTATGGATTACTGACAAGTCATAATTGTAGTGCTTTGTGAAATTGTGGCCTGATCGATCCCACTCGCAGTTTCAGACAAAACCCCTCTCTTTATGGATTCAATGTTGTGTGTAGCAGCGCTTAAACTAGGGTAACATTTTTAGGGGGGCACAAGGGGTGCACAATGTTTTTTCTAGGGGCACTTCTGGTCAATTAAAACAGCAATATTCGTCTGTCAAAAAAAAAGAGAGGTTCTTCTGTTCTAAAGAAATGGAGCCCATTTTCGGTACTTTTTTGATATGACATGTACTTTTTATGTAAGACAATCTGACTTGGAGTTCTGCGTTATAAAAGAAAAATAGTTAAAATATATCTGAAAATACCATATGAAAGCTCATAACACGTAGCCTTTTGGTAACTTTTAATCTCGAAAGGCCACATTTCAAAACGGGGGGGGGGGGGGCTGAAGGGGACATTTCACTGTTTGGGTGTCTACCCATTCACACCAAGGACTATTATAGCAAAAAGAATACGGGTGTTTTGACAGAGCGAGGGCGTACTCATCAATTCCCTCTCGGATACAAAACCAATGGGGATGTCGTTCAGCAACCGAAACAAAACAAAAAATCCGTCAAATCAATGGAAGTATAAAAAGAATTCGTCAAATTATCGGGTCTGTAAACTTGTTTAATCGTTACATACGAAGTATGGACCCGAGAACAAAAGAAGTCCAATGTAGAGACTTGAAACACAATTATGTGGACTTACACACGCCCACACAGTATTTGTTTCCACAGTGAACCGAGCATAGGGGCTGCCCACAGGGAGTATGCGATACACAGGTGTATGTGTGGGTGTGTCTACCCGTTGAAACGGAGTACTTTAACAAAAGGGATTCGGGTGGTCCAAACAGAGCGATGACGTCCTTGCTTTGCTTTCGTGTATAACACCAATAGGGGCGTCGAAAAACCCCAACAACAACAACAACAACAACAACAACAACAACAACATCAACAAGAAGAAGAAGAACAACAACAACATAAAAAACACCCAAACAAACAAACAACAAACAACACACATGTACAAACACAATAACAAAACAAACACCCACAAAAAGAAAAGAAAAGGAGAAGGACAAATTGTAGAAGAAAACTAATAATTTACCAGTTAGTAACCGGTAAGCAATTGACATAAAGTTGGGTAAAATATTGGTACGGCAACCAAGCTGACAATTTTAGCCCAATACCAAACTTATAGTATATTTACGTAGTGTAAATACTTACTGTACAACAATAAGTATAAGTATATTGACTATAAATGAAAAGACAGTTCCAGTTTCGATTTCAACTGCAATAATATTCTAAGAGGGGGGGGGGGGTCATACTTATTGTGAGTTCTATCTTTCAATTAGTTGAGAAACAAGCAACGGCTTTACACAAATCCACCACTACACCTGTTCCAATTGAAATCGTATTCTTTATTATTTCAGTCACATTTGTATTTCATTCCGAACTAAACTCTTAAAACATGGAGAATTTTAACAATGAAAACATTTACATACTATACATGATTGTATCACAAAAAAACACAAATGGTTATGCATATATTACAGGATGAAGAAAAATGGGATATTGTTTAATGATTAATGTAACAATGAGTAATGTTCGAAGCTTTGCATAAAATGGAACAACTATTACTGATAAACGTGCGGGAACAACGATGTGTAAATATTAACTTAGGGAGGAGTGTCGACTCTAAACATAGCCGGTGGTGACGGTGTGGTCTCGACGTTTCGAACAGAATACTCTACTGTCTTCAGGAGAATGATATCCACCAACAAAACAAACAGACGGCTTGCCGTTTGCTTGTCATACGGTGAGCGTTGGCTAGGAAATCTAAATTCTGCTAAGAGCCACTCCGTAATCAAAGCTGTGCGTGAAATTAGCCTCTGGGCAACGTACAAGAAACTGAAAAGGTACCGCTGTCGATTTTCTGACCTGATCGTGTTAATTAAGTCACTACAATCTTTGTGATTTTTCAGCCTCAAGGAATAGTTGCTGACACATTTCTTATTCAGTTTGTTTGGAAGACAATGATAGTTAATGTTTGTTTTTCCTTTTGTAGGGCGACAACCCACATCATAATAATACACAAGTTCGCCCAATTACGTTTGTGCACGTTTTGGCTTTTAGTATACTAGTGTTTAATGCAGCGTGGATGTGTAATACTGTATGCCAATGGGCACTTCACGTGGAAAGTGCATGCAGTCAAGATTTACTTGATTGTTGAGTAACTTCATTCTAAAATGCGTAAGCGGTTTGCGGTAACACCATGTATATATAATTATTTACTTTGCTGTGTAGATTTTGTTCTTTGGAGAACTTGTCTCGCTATTTATTCTACTACCGCGGAGTAAATTTTCGGATTTGGGAGACTTCTCAGTTCTGAAAAGAACTGAGTCCTGCTTATTAACTACTACCTGGGCGGAAGGTAGGAAATCGGCCTGGACTACTACTTAAGCTTTGTGGATCGGGGGGACTTCTCGTAATTAACTGCACTGCCGCGGAGTGAGTTCTTTTTGGTCTCAATTCGGAAAGTTATAAATTCGTTGACATATTGGTGCGCTGTTTGATGGCAATTGCGCTTTACTGCCGCAGACATTTACGAGCACGCTTCAGACTTTTGGATAGTCGTGTGCTCCATTCAAGAAAACAGTGTCGTCGACGTATTGGTCACATTGTACTGCATTTGCACAATCTCGCATCCGCCCCGCACGGCATGCTGAATTAGCCCCATGAGGGCAGCAGACAGCAGTACCGTGACCGGCAAAGTGATGATCCAGGCGCTGATGATACCAGTGAAGAGTCTGTAGTCCATTGCTTTGCGGGCTCGCAGGAAACCAACGAAGGCAACTGAGCCGACCAGCAGTGAGTGGTGCTGACTGGAATGCCGAGGAGTGAGGCAGCAAGCACCGTGACCGCTGCCCCCAGATTGATGGCAAATCCACTGTATAATACAAAGGAAATGTCGTGAGGTTTAACCCTTTAGCCGTCTGCCGAAAATTAGACAAATGTAATTCACGTCCTCTGGCCATAGTGACATTTGATTTGTTGTGTGGGGTGGGATGGGATGCTCAGAGTGCCTGCCATGCATTTAACGGCACAGCTGAAGGAGCTGGCTGGAATGGTTCCACTTTATTAGGGGGTTGGATGTGTGTGGGCTGTGTTGACCCTGATGCCATGGTGATGCTAAGATTTTGTACGCTGGGTATGGTATGTTTTTGTCCAAGCCCATAAAAAAACATAATCCTGGGAACTGACCACCACCCCCCGGCCCTCCTAGATAGTCTGGTATATCAAGGATGTTCAACTCGCTCTGGGCATTGCAACTGGGAGAAACGAATAAATACGTAACTTGTGACTCTTGGGTGAGGAGGAGACGGGGCTCACAAAAAGGTCACTGCTGGACCAAAATGGATTTTCAAGGGCATCGTAAGCGATAAACAAAGGAAGCATTTTCCCGTATCCTGCGCTGACTGACATTCTTTGCTGGAAGTTAAACTGAAGATTGATATCGTTCAGGAATGCTCTTTTGGAGATTTCAAGTAATCATGGGGAGAAGTGAGTCTTAAATTGGGTGTGATTTGAGCTTTTGTAGTCTGCGAACAATTATTGTATGTAGGTTTGCACATCTGCAAAATTCAGTTAATGGTTTGGGAATCATTTTTGTGTGAAACACACCATGGACACATTGCATAAAACAGATGTTCGTACAAAGGTACCGCATCATCAGATTGACCCTTTCCCGTCTTACAAAATAAAAGCAAAATTAGAACATTGTGAACTTGTAACTTACGTAGATGGGGTAATCGGTGTCAACTCAGTGCCGACTGTCTTTATCACTCTCCTTCCCAGGACAAACAGACCAATTGCAATACCCACACTGCCATAGATAAGGATCCAGATTGGGGTCGAGTCTGTTGTTATTCTTCCTTTCTGGTAGATTAGATATAGCCCAACCAACGGGCCGATGGCGTTACTGTATGTAGGACGGGAGCGAGATTTGAAATAGGAGTGAAATTGTACAAACATTGTTGCATTGGAAAGCCTCCAACTAGACTGGTCCCCTGTTTTTATCCGTAAGGATACAGACACAGACACTGGTCTTAAAAAAACAATGGTTTCATTGGACAATATTGCAATGACACAAAGTGTAGTGCACACACAACACAACTACCAGGTATGTGTAGACGTAAAGCATATTGGCATGCAAAACTTAAATGAGTCGAAGGTACATCTGGCAGAGGTACATCTGTGACGTCATAATGTTCCTGCTAGCCTCCTCCGTCTCGAGTGGCGGTAGATTAGTTATGTATTCCTTCATATGACATCACGAGCTCCAAAAACGCCCTCACCGAGGTCAGAGGAAGACCTCCCATTGGTTGAAAGTTGTGTGTGGCGCGTAGCCCACCCACGTGGGCGTTTCTAAGTTTAACCACAGCGATGGCGACCTGGGGTGTGTGTTTTATGAAACCGCTCTCAGCCATTACCCTCCGATGGTAACTTTCAGTTGCCCAAAGCACTTTCTGCCATAGTTTTGCAATTGATAGGTACGGTTTCCAATTGACATGACTGTTGGAAATGTTTGTACTTCCCCTCGACCTTTCTATCAGGCGAGGGACGATATCAATTATATCAATTCATTTTTAAGCATGTTCAGGTTTAATATAAATCCAGAGGCACAGGAAGGAGACCGGCCCTCCAAAATATGAAAGTCAGAGAAAGTTGCGTCAGACCCAGGTACGATTGAGGGCGCACTTGCGTTCCTACAATAACATCGCAATAAAACTCTCACCTGACGTCATTGCCACCGTGTGAGAAGGCAGCGAAGCAGGCGAGATTCCCTGCAGGGGAGCGCAGATTGTGGTCACGATGGGGGTGTCCTTCACGGACTTCCAGTCGTCGGAGTCCTTCCCAGTTTTAACAATCTTCTCGGTGTCGTCAATGACCACCTCAACGCTTTCTGTGAGGGTATCGGAAGTAAAAGTCAGTTCATAATACTCATGTCATCCTTATGTATTTCAAATGAAAGGTTTTTAGTTTAGGGTTAAGGTCAGTTCTGCTGTATTTAGGGGTATAAGGTAATGTTATTGGGAATGATAGGAAACAAATATCTTCGGTTCGGATGGGGAACCAAAGACATTGGTTTTCTATCATTCCACTAACCCTACCGCCAACCTAAGGACACCAAGGTGCACGGAGACCCGGCATGGAAACCACGCAATGATGAAGAATATCTGGAGGACTCAAGAAGAGACTCTTCATAGCAGCATTGGAGACAATCCTCCAGGGTGTGAAACTTGGACCCTCACTTAAGTTCACGACCAAGTCTCTTCGGTGGCTAATGCACTCGGATGATCTCCCAAAGTTGACCAACGACGGGAATACGGCTGTAACTCGCCGGGCACTGTCTGCGACAACCAGAGTTGCCCGCCAGTCGTCGTTTAGTCTTGGTCCAAGACGTCACTATCTTTTACTCGTATAAAAACGTAAAGTAACGTAACGTGATAACCCGACAGAGGGCGCGCTTTTCATTCTTGAATTCATCGGCGGCGGCTGACGCTAGAAATCGACCAGGGTAGTGACACCCTCTGTTGTTGGAATTGATCCATATCGGTGCCAACCAAGGATAGCGACACATTCTGTTGTTGGAATTGATCCATGCAAAGTCTTGGAACCAAGACTAGTCATCGTCTGGAAACCAACCCATAGGAGAATTAACCGTGCGCGTCCTCTCAAAACCAAGGCCAACAAACAGATTGAGGACAATGGCGCCGCGACTGCTGATGACCTCAAGACCCCGAGGATGGAACAAGACATGAGGCGCGTCCGGCATCGTGCCATACGCAAGCGAGTCTTTAGTGGATCGATGATGATGGTGTGGCTGCCGAAGTACATACACATGTGCTTCGTTTTACAATCTCTTTGTCTCTTTTCATAAATTCACATAGTTCAGATGCAGCCCATGAAGTTGAATTGGAAGTAAACTCGTAACGTAACCCTCACCCTAACCCTGTTCTCTAACTCTGACCCAAACCCCAACTGTAACACAAACGCACACAAACACATACACAGACACACACTACCTTATGGATCCGGTTTGTGGGGTCCTGCTATTGTCGTTCTATCATTCCCTTTTCTAAAGATTTCCTTAGTACAGGGTCCAAGTTGAGCAAGGAAAACTTTGTGGGGTCTATTGTTTCATTGTGTAAAAAAAAAATGGTGACGCTAAGATTTTGTACGCTGGGTATGGTATGTTTTTGTCCAAGCCCATAAAAAAACATAATCCTGGGAACCACAAGGGCCAAGTGTAAGCCCTAACCCAACCTTACAGCGACATCTTTAGGAAGTTTTTCCCCCATGCTCCCATCAAAAGAAGCCTAGAACTTACTCGACCGGGAAGGAAGGGTCACCTAGTAGTAGGGCATAGAGCTTCCAACACCCCAAACCTCATTATTACACCAACTCTCACTCCCTTTTGGATGCAATGCCCAATAGAATCGAACGATTATATTTTAGAGCATGCCTACCCTTTTCGTCCGTTGTGACATCACCATTCGAGAACGAGTCCGGGCTGTCGGCTTCACTGCTCTCTGGAATCTGTTGATTTTGTTGGGTGTTGTCAGTGCTCATACTCGCACCGTAATCTTCTTCGAAGTTCCTCGGGGTATAGGTATCTGGAAAACATGATTTATTCATTTGAGGTGTATTTCTAGACAGGTCAAGTTTGTGACCAATATAAATAAAAAATTGTTAATTCATCAAGATTAAAAAAAATCGTATTCTGAAATAAAAAATAGAGTTCAAAAGAAAGTCAACCACGGATACTGCCCTTGCCTTAAGTATTACAAATTAGTTGAATAAGTACTACAAATTAGTGTTTTACACTGATTATTTGAAAATTCCACAGACAAGTAAAATAAAGACTTACCATTTTTCATTTCAACGACGCTCCCACCGACGTTGTCATACCCAACCTTAGCTTCAGTCGCTCTACTTAACTCCACGGCAGCTGGTGAAATAAATTAAAAGAAAATACTTTAGTCAAATGCCAAACAGATGAATCAACTAGCATGGATCATGTCACGTGTAGTCGGTGTTTATAGCTTGAATGGCTGTGGTAATGAGTTAGATTTTGGTTAAGGTTTGGGTAAGGATTAGGTTTAGGATCAAGACTGTGGGATCATTGTCGGTTGAGCTGATCTCCTGCGTCCCCATCGTACTTAATTTCATAGAGCTTCTCAATACACAAAAAGCAGCTAAGTACAATTTGCTTACCGGAATATTAAAGGTTACCAGCCAAAATAATAGCCCACACAATACCATAATTGACTGGTATCCTGCTTACTTTTTCCCCAGCAAAGCAACAATTGATGCTTATGAAATTGGATCCCGGTCTCATCATGAGGAAATTTCTTCTATGGTTTCATGATCACATGCTGACGATTCACAGTCGATCTATCCCGAACGATCCCGGGTGGTCTTGAGGTCTCGACGAGCTAGGGGGGTTAGAGGGTGAACTGCTGTGAAGTTGATTTTGAGGACTTTATTGGGGTCGGGGTTGAGGTTTTGTTAAGAGTTGGGGTTAGGGTTAGGATAAGCTTTGGGGTGATGGTTAGGATTTCGGCCGGGTTGTCAGCATGACGAGAGAGGGCGCACCGACGCAACGGTGTTGATCTAAGTTGTTCGTGCGACGTCGTTGTCTACTGAGGGAAGTCAACACCGCGTGGTTCCAATGATAAGTTATCTGACGTCTTCACGGAGGGTTTCAAAGGGAATAAGTCAGATTGATATTTGCAACATTGGCAATGATCTTGAATTCAGATTTGTTGAATACAGCGTATACGATCAATTGCTTACCCAGTGCCCTCTTTCTTGTGTACGGGATCAGGAATATAATCACACCGAGAGTGACCCAAAACCCTGTAGCTAATGCGATGATGACTGGCAGCCATGAACCCAGGACGGTACTTTCAGCAACTGTGGATCGACGGAGAAACAATTCGTAAGAGAACAGCATTAATGATCAAGAAAATAGAGTTGTCTTTAAACCTTTTCACACCCCAAAAGTTATGTTTTGTCAAAGTACACTCTAAAAACTCCTGGGTCAAAATTTCCGGGTTCCAGGAGGACTGACCTACTTCTTGGTCAGCCTGACCCAGAAAATGTTTTGGTTTTTAGCTCGGTTTCTATACAGCTGAACCATTTTGGGGTCATTTTTGGCACAGATTCCGGGTCACATTGATCATGAATAAGGTGAGGCCCACTGGGTCCCTGAGTTTAGAGTTTAAGCATAATAATAAACATAATAATGAACGTTCGACAGAGCATAAATGGTTGTCTAACGTCATGGCAAAATGTAATAGTAATATTTATAGGCCAAGAAGCGAACATTATCCTAGTAGCTAGATCAAGGAACGTTACAACATTGGTATCCCTGTTCATCAGGCATACTAAGATCATTCATCATTCTCAACTCTCTTGGGAGCATACAAACCCAATCTGCTTAACAGCGCTAAGGGGGTTAATCCAATACAATACTGTCCCAGTACTGTCCTTTCTTAAGGAAATAAGTTTCATGACCGGGATTTGAATCGACACTCGGATGAGTCAGCCATCAGAACTTAATGTCATCGATGCACAAGACCACTCGGCCACGACACGCCAAGTGAAAACGAAATGACATTATTATGACAAACTTTTCATAGGTTGGTTTAGCCCATGGTGAGCTTCTTAAAAACTCCACTTACAAAACTCCCCGGTCCAAATTGACCCGGATTCCAGTCCCAGCAGGGGACCTGACCTATTTCTGGGCCATACTGACGACCTAAACTGCTTAAAAAAAATGGGACCCAGTCATTCTGACTTAGAAACGGATTAGTCCCCATGGGATCCGGAATTCCGACACCGGAGTTTTTAGAGTGAAGATGGTCGAATGATTGTGCTCTTTCATTCATGTACTATAAATTTTGAAAAAACGGCACTAGAGAATAATATCTTTCACTCACCTTGGGAAACTCCAAGGAAAATGGACAAGACGTTAATGAAAATTACAAAGAAATACCAGAACGGTATCATCAACAAGCCCCATTTTAGCTCGTCTTTCTGTGAACACAAACAAGAAAAGAAAAGTATAATCTCCTCTGCAAAACATGCTTATAGAAGTTACTTTTAAATCGATTTTTTAATTTTATTTTATCAAACTGGGCAACTAGGAAAATAACTTTAAAACAATAAAGCTTGATGTTCTAAATCGTACTTTAATCTTGGGGTACGTTAGTCAAGTTGTGACTGTGAGAGTTGTGACGAATTGTGATGAAAGCCAATTACTCATTCAAATAAGGATTATGACAACAAACTTAATGGCCAAAGATTGTTTAGCTTAGAAGACATTGATCAAACTTACTCTGTCCAGCATGGTATGTTTCAAGATAAGGTAAATCGAACTTGATATAGCGCCGGCTAGTACAGGCGAGGCAACCCAAGAAATAACTGAAAGTAAAACAAAACAAACTGTTGAGTAGTACCAAAACAAAACGAGTGAAACCCAAAACCCATGCCACTTTGTTTCTCCTACAATGACAATTTTATCTATAGCATATTAAGAAAGGCTGAAAAGGAGGGAAAAGTGTGCGGAAGGTCAATTTCATGGAGCAAATATTAATCTTTAACAACGTATTTGTCCATTCTTTCGTCGAGCGTTTTGTCCGTTTGTTTGTTTGTTGTGTCTTGTAGACTTCCTGCAACTATACGCGGTATCGTTGTTCGGTGTTTCAAAAAATCTTTGTTTGTTTTCACCAACGTTTTTTTCTCCCCCCCATAATTTATTTAATGAATATCCATTTCATATTTACTTGTATTTATTGGTAGTGCGTTACATACTTTAATCAAACTGAATGAATTCATTGAACTCTTAAAACTGCTAAGTGTACACAGTTCAGCCTCAAAATCAAAACATCACATCATTATTGTTCACGATGATTTCTTTTCAACTTTAGGCTTTCCCTAAATACTTTATAAGAAATCTAGTTTGAATGGCAACACCCCTCAACAAACATCGACACCCAAATAAAAACCCATACACAGCTGTATGTTGCATAATATACACTCTGTGGACATTCCTTTGTTCTGTGCACTAATAAGAAACACTGTAACACTATACAAACGATGTTTAAAAGCTACATACGAAGTGTAGACCTGGAAACGAAAGAGGTCCACATATTGTAGGGACTTGAAAAACTATGACTTACACACGTCCACACAGTTTTTATTTTAATTGTTGAAGAATAAGATTTTCCTTAAAGGAACATTACAGAATTGGTAAGAAAAAAACTTGTAAAATATACTTTTTGATCACAGATTTACATAAAACTTTAAAGGTCTAATGATGATGATAGTAGAAAACATCCCTTGAAATATTTCTGTCTGAAATGCCATATTTGATGAGAAATGAATAAACTAATTTTCCGATTGGAGTTTATTGCTCAGTGAGCGTTTTCTTCATTTCGTTGAATCTATATGATTTCATGCAAATGTGTAATGGGTTTTTCCCTATTTTCTCGTGACCCAGATGGCCGATCGATCTCAAACTTCTACAGGTTTGTCAGTTTATGTATATGGTGGATTACATAAAGTGCTTACACTGCCAGCAACCAATTCTGTAATGTTCCTTTAAGTGTACAGCGCAAAGGGTGTGCACTATGTAGACTTACACACGTCCACACAGTGTTTTATACAGTATTGAAGAATACAAGTTTCCTTAAGTGTACAGAGCAAAGGGTGTGTTGGACGTGTGTAAGTCCACATACTGTTTTTGTGTGAACCCCTTTTGTTCTCGGGTCCACACTTCGTGTGTATCGCTTAGACACAACACGCAACAAAAGCAACACTAGTGGGCTCGAGATGAAAAATAACAGAATTATTGTTAACTGACCTATTTTCATGATGACGAACCAGTCCACGCCCTCACCGCTGTACACGACGAGGTGGAAACCCAACGAGGCACCCACGATGCTGTGTGAGGCAGACACAGGGATGCCGATGATTGTTGCAATAAGTAACCATACACAAGCAGCTGGTGATGGAAACAACAAAGTTACAAAAAAAACCTCCAAACCAAAAAAAAAAAAAATCACAAAACAAAACAGCTGAACAAATAAAACCTCGAAGAGATTAATTTCACATGGCTGTCATCCGTAAAATAGTTACTTTTATGCTCATAGTGTTAACATTACATAGTAATCTCTGTGGCCATCCACTAGTAATTGCATGGTTAAAAAAGCACAACAACAAACAAAAACAAACAAACAAACAAACAAACAACAAACAAACACCCCAACAAACAAACAAACAAAAAACAAACAAACAGACACCCCAACAACCCAACAAACCAACAACAAACAAACAGACAACAAATCTATCAGACTATCAAATCTATCTATCAAATTTATCACTCCAATTTCTATTGGTATTGTTTTGTGTACTATTGTTTTTGCCTCAGGCGATCCCTTCAACAGGTTCTTCCATGGTATCTGCGCAGAAGGTACCGTACTTCACTCGTAGTCCCCTTCTGTACACACCTTCACTCGCAGCGCACGCTTTGCTGCATCTTCTCACCCCTTCACTATATCTGTTTCAAAGGCCAGTTATGCGAGATACTCAAATAGGTTTTCCCCCGTACTGCTGCACTTTGGAGCTCCATACCTGTATCTTATTTTCCATTTTCCACCTTCTTAAAATTTGTTCCATTTGAAAAGGATTTTGATCCTTCTCTCTCTCTCTCTCTTAGTCTTTAGTTTACTTCGCCTTGAGTGGCCCTTGTGGTTTTGTGTTTGGCGAATACCCATAAACAAAATAACTTGCTTCTTTTTGAGAAAAATAATGCCTTCTCTTAGAAAACACACATGAAAACCTTGCAGAACGGTAAGAAGAATTGATCCATTACATAAAGTCTGGCAGCCATTTTAGAATTCAAAATGGCGATTGAAGACCCCATTGGAAAAAAGTGCCTGACTTCCCTTTTGAAATAAGCACACCCTAATTGACAAAGTTAGTAAAAAAAAAAAATCCATTTTGGTACGAAAATCAAGCTGGATCCAAATATTTGACATATCAACCTGTACTATTGGGAATTAGTGACGTTTGAAGCGTTGCATGGTGTGGATGATAACTTTAAAAGGTAACTATAAAATTAAACCTCCAGGTACTAAGATGTTAAATCTCTTTTGGGAGGAGTGTTGGTTCTGAGAAGTCGTTGTGGTCTCGACGTTTCAAACAGTATACTCTGCTCGTCTTCAGGTTTCCGTCTACCTGAAAGTTTACTATTCGTGGGCGTTGCTTGAAACTGTTTTCCTGTAAAACTGCCTCTATTGTGACTTGGACCTATAGCCCCAAATACTTACAGCTCAATGCAGATAACTGGCCTATCATCAGCAGTTCTTCATGCCATCGTACAGTGCTGGGTTGAACAGTCCACTGCGAACAGTATCCGCCACACGGGCGCCGAGAGCGATTGCCCCGATCATCTCAAAGAGAGATGCTAAGATGAGGGCCTGTTGAGAATCGATAGAAAATCGTTGAGAATCGATAGAGAATCGACAGTGAACTGACAAAGAACAGTTGAGAATCGATAGAAATTATTGGAAATCGATAGAGAATCATTGAGAATCGCGAAGCGTTGGGATTGAACCCCCTCCCAATCTTCGACAAGTCACTAAATTATTTGTGTGTTGAAATAAATGTAGTCTTTGTAACCCATTGTATGCCCACTTGTGTTTTTCTGCACCTTTCCTGCGTCAGGAATGTCTTTTGGACAGACATGACGCATTTCAAATGGCTTCCGTTATTTAAAACCGACAGAGAATCGTTGGGAGTAGACACAAAAATCGTTGATAATCGATAAAGAATCATTGAAAATCGATAGAAACTTATCGTTAAAAGTCGGTAGAGAATCAGCAGAGAATCGTTGAGAATCGACAGAGAATGTTTTTCACTCATGTACAGAATTGTAAAGCCATACAGATCTACCCAGATCTAACCCTGTGATAAAGTGGCACCATCTGTTCTCTGTAGCAGGCTTCCAGATTTCTTGTTGACAGCCTGTGCTAGGTTCTGAGGTTTCCGACACCCCTTCCCTGCCAATCAGACTTTTTGGCTTACTGGGGGTGCCAGTAACTAGTGGAACCTTCCCGCATTTGTGTAATCCCTGGGGTTTACGCCCCTCACTTTTAATAAGTACATGTAGATCCTACATTGCATATGTCTTGTTGACCAGTGGTCACTTACCTGCATGAGTGTGAAGACCTTCGCTCCAACAGCAGTCCCGAAGGAATTGGCAGCATCGTTAGCCCCGAGTCCAAACGCCAGAACGAAGGAGATGATGAAAGCGACGATAACTATCCACAAAATGCTGTCGTCGAAGGGGGCGAGTGTGCTCGTCACGAACGGTAGATCCATGGCGACGGACGGCACTCGGAGTGGCTCTGAGTTATGAAAAAATGCCGTAATTTGGGGTGTTTTAGGTGATGATAAACACACGTGTATCGGTGTTTTGCCGAATCCTTATAAGAAAAATAATCCAAAGTCACACTTCTCGGATGGATTTCATTCATTGGGTTGCATGGCTTATCTTAAGTGTTTTGTTTCAGCGTTTTGATACGGACTATTTTGTTGTTTCACTACCACAGTTTAGTCGCTGGTTGAGTCTTGCTCCCGCTCTGATTGTGTGTAAATTACCCTCACGTAAATTTTTGTAAACTGTTTAAAATCTGGTCGTGCTTGTTAGAGTTCCGTTTGCGCTTCATAGTTATATATTTCTGGTAATGAAACCAATTATGCCTCATAAGTGAACTTAATCACTGTACCTCTCAAGCCTGAAGGAAACCCGAGGTGCTACAATCCCGGCCAAAATGCGTGGGCCACCCGTTCCTATAACGTTACAATAACATACAATAACCATTCCCTGTCTCACAATAAACATTCTCCCCCGTCCCCCGTCCCCCCGCTCAATGTTGTCTGGAACGCAGAAGACCTTGCAACAATGTGATTCAACATTGAAAGGGGGCAGGGGGGCCCAACGAGATATGGCCGGGATTGTAGCTATGTGAACCAGAAACACCGAGGTTAACCCCTACTCTTCCACGATGAGTGTTATGGGTTCTTTTGCCCACTATCCTAGTACTCGCAGAATGCGGCTTAGCAATGAATCAACTGAGGGACAAAGCAATAGACCTTACGTTTTTACGCCGCCATCTTTAGGTAAAACGATGATGAAACAATGCAAACGCACATCTTTGTACGCGCGGCACACAGGATTTGTCAATGAACTACTTTTTTGACCTCTGCTAGCTGAGGGCGCCCTAGACTAAAATTATGAATTACCTCGTTTTACCTCTAAGATTGCGACATGATGTCGTCAATGCATAGGGTATTTAGGATTTCTTCCCAAGCTCTTGTGACCATATTAAACAGGACGTCGTTTTAATTGACAGTGTCTGTTTTCCAGACATAGTCTATGAGTGATGGAATACTGGTTAGCTCAGAAACGTAGGAAAGCAGGTAGTCTCTTTAAGCTTCTGTCGCAGACCTAAAGCATTACCAACGTATGATTTTTTTCAAGGTTCAAAACATTCGCAGTTTTGCCAAGTTTGATTGTAAAACATTGATTGTTTCAAATACCATAAGTTATATTAAATGCCGCTTGCAAGAAAACAATAATCTGTTGTGATTCATTTTCGGTTGAATCAAGATATCAGACATAGGCCTATACACTTTTTTTCTCGAATTTTCAGTTTTAGTTTTAGGCTTGTTAAAATAGATTCCGTTTCAAAAGCACTTACACGTTCATCAAATTAAATCTGAATTGTATATGAAAAACATTTCAATAAAATTACTTTATCTTAATCAATGCCATTTTAAAGTTATCGTTTGTATACAATTGTACACATTTTCATCAAACATTCGACCCGCGCTATGTTGATCTTTGTACTCGAGGGAGGAACAAACGAACTTTGCTCCACAGTTTTACAAAACCGTTTACACCCAAACACATACGGTAACATGACCGAACCGCAGTAGCAACACTGTATCGACAATCAGTTATCCAAATAACCAATTAGACTTCTAACTTGCGCTGTAAAACTCACTGAACAGTATTCAGGTACAAAACATTGTTTATTGACTTAAAAGTCTTTGCCCGACCGTTTGCTGTTCCTGAACTTTGATTATTTAAAGAGAAACGCATTTATGCATTTTGCTATCACGAAATTAACCCATATCCACCTAACAACGGCATGTCAAGTGGAACACACAAGCACTGTTAACGCCTAACTACAGAAGAAAACCCATAGATTAACAAGAATTTAGTGTCTTTCTTTACACTCTTATTACTAGATGATAATGAGAAGGGAAACATGGCAAAAAGTACATGACATTGAAGAGAATGATGTGCTCTTTACAACAGTTTTTATATACAGTTTATTGGAGGTATGTACCTATTCAAGGCAGTAAATAATGAATGTTGATTGTAATGCAGCAGTGAGCCTTACCGTGGGTTTAGGCAAGAACATTGTTTATGTATGTATTCAGTGATTAAGTCAGGCATAAGCACCGGGTGGACAAAATGCCACAAACAATAGCTACTGCTGTTCGCTGTCTGACAAATGAAAGGTCGCATTGATAAGTTACGGTGTATACTGTTTCGTGTCTAGTTATGCTTAGTAGTAAGTCTCTTACAAAGCTAATTTAAACATCATTTCAACATAATTCCAGGGTCTCCACCCTCAAGCTTGCTTTTTGGAGACCTCCACCACTTAAAGGTAGAGTCATATAATGGTAATTACTCCAACAATTTTGACCATAACAAATTATAACTTGGTGAAAAGCACTGCAGCTTTTGATGCTAGAAACTAATTTGTGAACGGATTCCCGTCGAAGTGAAATGTTGGAAAAATTTTCACCCCGAAACATTTAAATATGAGAAACGACTCATGCATGAATCGTTTCTCATTATTTCTAAGGGTTGGTGTCCTTTCACGAATGGCTTCGGCCAGAGTTGCGGTTGGTACCCGCGTCGCCTTGATAAAAGTGGATGGACTCGACGTCCTTGTGACAAAAATCGTACGACATTTTTTTTTTGCTGCTTTCTCAGCAAGTAGACGCTGTATTCAGCTGAAACATTCACATGTGACTTTCACTGTATCTTTCTTCATAGTTTTGCCTACAAATAAGCGTTACATTGACAAAAACCAATCCACGACCCTACCTTTAATCCTTGTTTAATCCTAGTTCCATGTACTTGTACTTTTCATACTATAATTGCAAACTGACTGAGTGGGACTAAACTAAACTGAACTGAACTGTTTATCGAGAGGCAAATACCAATTTTTCAATCTAAAAGCTGATTGGAATATATAAAAATCGCAACAGTTCTAATTCTTCAGCCAGAGAAAATGTGTCAACCAGAAAATATATAAAAATGACATTGATGACCCCCTAGCATTGTTTATTTCGGTTGCCTCGATATAAATAAGTCACATGTGAACGGGTGTGAAATCGGACAAAACATTAGCCTTTTGCTTTGTTTATATTAAAAAAGGACCCCAATTTCATGAAAATCAACAGAGGTTTATTGAGTAGAAAACTAGATAGCATGGAAATATTCAAATTCACCTTTACACAATTCCTTTTCAAAACCACGGTTCCGGCGTCGACTCCGGCTTAGCTTTGCATAAATGAAAGATTGCTACTTTTGCCTCTATTCTCAGTAATATATAATATAAACCCTATTTTGTCCCACATTATTTTCACTGATATAGTCACTGCATATTCTCCAAACACATAATTATGAGCAAGAAAAAATCAAAGATGGCTGCCATTTTTTAAGATGGCCGTAATTTTCCCGCCAAATTCGAATTCTCACTAGTTAGTAAGATAATAATCTCATGTGAATGACCACTGCGCTTATCATTATGTTTCAGACTCGGTGGTATGACATTTCTCTACAGTGTTTATCACTAGTAATCCTTATATTACAATTTCCACTTATGCTAAAGGTATTCGAATAAACAATTTTCAAGTTTACTACACTTTCAGGAATCATTCAAAAGTAACCCTAACTTGCAGGCAACAATTTGGAGAAGTTGAAATTCCCATAAAAGGAAAGGCTGCAATTAAGTGTATGACCCCCAAATGTAATGATAAATTAGTTTATCCCAGTTTCAGAAAAATCACAATTAAGAATTTTGCATAGATTTAAAATAATAGGTATGCAACAGATTTTGCTGACATTAAAGGTAGTATGAAAAAACGATGGTTTTATATAGACTTTTTGTAACACTGCCCAGATGACTTGGTTTTAAGAGTTGTGAACTATATGTACTACATTTGAACTAAAATAGGGCATACCTCTTAAACCCCTCACTCGAGTGGCTATAGTGGCAAGGAGAGGGTCTATAAATAGGGGATGGAATCAGGGTGTGTATTACATTCTGTCATGAGCAGTGCTACAAGTTTATTTATTTCAAAGGGTTTATATAGCCCTTACAGTAACTAGCGACAATTCGAGTTTGGCGGAAAAAAATTCGGCCATCTTGAAAAATGGCTGCCGTCTTGGAATTTTGTCTTGCTCGTATGTGTTTGGAGAATATGCAGTGACCATACCCATGGAAATGTGTGGACAAAATAAGATTTATATTATATATTACTGAAAACAGAGGCAAAAGCGGCAATTTTTTATTTATGCAAATTAGGCATATTTCCCCTACTTCCTTTTTTCTACTTTTTTGATATGTTGTTTGGGAGGGTTTCAAGAGACACTTGCAAAACAAAATTTTCTGTTGCAATTTTGTCTAGGTCAAGCCATTTTTTGGCACAGATTGACTAGACTATCATTCGGTTTTGTAATTCACGTTCTTCAAACAGGGGCTTGCTCACACTGTGACTGGGGCGAAACAGTACTGCGACCAAAGGCCGCTGATTATAGCCGACCCTATGCGGGACCCCGGTCGTTATCCTTTGAAAGTCGATTTTACTTACAGAATAATGAAATCATAATATTAGCTATAGAGGGTCGTTTTGGTAACTGAGTATACTCGTTTTGTTTGTTGAGCACGCGTGTTTGTTATCTCTGTTTGTAGAGAGAGGGTTCGCAGGGTTTTAGCCAATACACCATGCAAAATTTGTGTTCTAAAAAAGTGACCTTGTACGTTCCAGTGCATTTCCTGGCAGGCAAGATGTTGTGTCGTAATTTTCAAATAAATTCAAGAGCCAACGACTGAACAAGTTTTGAGATGTCTCCCTTCAGTGGCCCCTTTATTCATACCAAAAAGATGATAAAAACAGAAAGTGCAGTCTCCATGAGCTAAAAGTTTTAATGTTGTCTTACATTGGCCGTGTACAAATTGTTCCTGCTGAAGCTCCAGCTCTGTGGCTCTTTTGTAAACATGTGACGTCACAGGTTACATGGTCTATAAAATATAGGCGTACGACACACTAGTTTGGCCAACCATGGAGGAAGGAAACTATTTAACTTGTGTGGTGTGTGAGAGAAACAAACATTTCAATCAAATTTGTTTTCAAAGTAAACATATCACTGCTCAGCAACGGACATTTTTGTGGACACACGTTTCGTTCCTAATTGAAATATTTCGACAAAACTGCAGGACTTTAGTGTTGATAAACGGACTTCTTTATTGAGAGGGTCACACACGTAGCTTTGCTAAATGCTTTTTCCCTGTGCACAAACAAGGGGAAACAAGCGGGGGGGGGGGAGAGAGAAAAAAAGAAGGAACAACCAAAAATCACCAGAAAACGTACGGTACTTCAAGCCAATCTTGCTCAAGCTAAAACGTTACAAACCTTGGGTGAACAAAAATCGTCGTCATTAACTTCCTGCGCGATACCATTATGCTCACACGCTTGCACTGTCGTCACTGTTTCCAATAGAATATTTTGTAATAGTTTGCAACAATATTTTGTGAACACAATCCTTTTAAAATTGTCTAAACCACCAGATGAGAGCATCTGACTAAATGAAACAAATTCCAACCTGTGAAGCCATAGAAACCATCTGTCGAAGACATGGCTGATTTCAGCCAGAAGTGGCTAACAGCCAAAGGCTAAGAGATTTGTTCGCGGCTCTAGTGGGAATTCCTATAAGGGGTGGACATTAATGTTTTCAAAGAACCAACCCAGGCTGATATGACAATTTCCATGTTATTTGGCTGGGTATCGATAGAGAACTTGCAACTTTTGGGCGAAGAACGTAACATTGTGTACATTAATTTGGTCAATCGAAAACAATCCGATTGCATCAAAAACATATTTAGAGAACTTTAAATGCTCATATTCGCCGCTGTTGGGCATTGTATTTCCGGAGGAACGGCAGTCTTGAGTTAACAGACAAGCACCAACTGTAGGTACATGTATCTGAGAAACACAACCACACTTAAAGATCTAAAGAACTACAGGGCCTACAACTTAAGCAACAATTCCACCCTTCCAAACAGCCTTTCCAATTTTCATTTATAACATGATGTCACACTTCCTGTCACAGAGTGACCTGCATGGATCTAAACATTGAAACAGCTTTGTATTAGTCTCCTGACGATGACCAGAGCAAGCTAGTCGAAACGTTGAGACCGAAAAGAACTCACTCTGTGGCAGTGCAGTCCCCCCGATCCACAAAGCTAAAGTAGTAGTCCAGGCCAATTTCCTACCTCCCGCCCAGGTAGTAGTTAATAAGCAGGACAGTTCTTTTCAGAACTGAGAAGTCTCCCGAATTCCGAAAATAAATAGCAAGTTCTCTAAAGAACAGAATCTACACAGCAGAGTAGATATTTATACACATGGTGTTACCGCAAACCGAATATTGATACCTCACCATGCAATGCTTCAAAACCCATATAGCTTTGTATTTGGTATGAAGCGAGACCCAATAGACTGTTCCAACGTCCTGTAACACCTGCAAAAACACGGGGTTTCTAGTTTTGTTAAAGGCAAGGAGCACATGAGAGCTGCTGATAGTATACACTTTGTGAGAAACGACTCTCTCTGAAGTTATGTAGTTTTTGAGAAAGAGGCTTCTCACTAAAATATTTGAATCTGAGAAAGGCTTCAGGCACGAAGCCCTTTCTCAGGCATCTGAAAGCACACAATTCTATCCAACAAGGGTGTTATTATTGTCTTACAGCTTCGATGACAAATTGAGCCCACCTTTTCACAAGTTGTTATTTTAGGCATACAAATGTTGGGAAATACCAAGTTAGGACCATGGTCTGTGACAGTTACTAAAAGTATACCCTGCGTTTAGTTAAGCAAAAATGTCACCCTTCCAAACAGTCTTTCCAATTTTCATTTGTAAACTCCCACCAGCCCTTAAAGGGAAGGTACACGATTGGTAATCACTCTAAAAAAATTAATGGCAATAAAAACCGACTCGGTCAGAAGTACAGCAACTTTCGATAAAATAAAGCATTTTGAGAAATATTTCAAATCAAACTAATGTGAATCTGAGAAACGTTTGCCAGAAACGTTTCTCAGATCGTCTATTCCTATTAGGGACTATTCTTTATGCAAGGACATATTCGCTGCGGATTTTTGGCGATATTTCAAAAATGCGACCACCTATAGAAATGAAATTTTTACAGGTTAGGTTTATTGTATATTTTTTTAACATTTATATAGGATTAAAACAATCAAACGGTCCCCCAAACCGAAGGTTCACGTTGCCTTTAACTGAAAAGGTGATGTAGGAAACCATTTGTATACTCACCTAATTGACCAAATGTTCTCTACCCTCAATCTGATTTGATTAGTTTCCAGTGTTCTCCATTGCACACAAGCTGCAACTAATACATATTGCATTACATGTATTATGTATGTATTTTTTTTTCTTCTCTCTCTCCGGTGCCGCAGCACTGCGAACGGAAAAAATGATAAATCACGCACTTTGCCCGAGGGTCACAGCATTTGTGTCCCGGTCAAACTCTCGTAGTTCATGTTGATACAAAGAGGAAATCGGTTAATATTAACGCAATATTATCTGTAATTTGCTCTCTCATTTGCAGTATAAGTTCTTGATTAGAAGAGTTTTATGTCATTATTTGTTCTATGTTTGATTTGCATTTTTAAAGTCCATTAGGCAAAACAGGGGTGGTTGTGATAGTAGCGACAGCAATGCAGAGCTCTGAAACCGCCATGTCCGTCTTTCCGATTCTCTGGTAACTGCAATAATGCGATCTTATACACAAGCAATTAGGTATGTAAGATTCTGAAGTTAAGTCAATACAGTCATTCCGTAGCTCCACACTGCAATGCTTAGGAAGGTAAAAAGTTATTTTAAGGTTGTCACTTTTGAAAATTTCCCAGGTCATAATTGACTCGGATAGGGTAGTAAGACGGTCAAACACATAATATGGGTCAGCATGACTCGTTTTGTGACGCTTTCTTACGCTCAAAAAGAAAATGAAAAAGAAAGAAAGTTCTCTTCAACTCTGCTCAACAGTTCTTCACATTAACGTTCCACAGGACACTCAAAGAAATGGGATACACCGAGACGCTATAGTTGGCAGTAGACATGTCTAGCGCCACCTAGCGTCCTCCAAAGTGACCCATTCAAACAAAAGAAGTTAGGCCGATGCGTATTACGCAGAAAGGGGGAATTACACAATGGACTCAACAACCTTTCGATAATATTTGTTCACTTACGAAATTCATATTTATATTTTGAGACAAACAAGTTTAATGGGTACATTTTGGGGGATAAGGACATAACATTTGTCCTCGGTAACTTTAAGACCTGTCAAAACAATAACAACGGACCTTAAGCATTGACGTCACAACGTCGCCATCTTAGAGGTAAAACATGGATGACACAACGGACAAGCACATCTTTGTACTCGTGGCACACAGGGTGGGCCAATGAGCACCCTGCCTTCAGGGCCCAATTTCATGGAGCTGCTTAAGCACAAAATTTTGCTTAAGCAAAAAAATCCTTGCTTAGTAAAATCAGACTACCGGCCAAGACTACACTCAATTGTTATGCTAAGTAAACAACAGCTAAATACCAGTCACAAGCAATGTATAAGGCATGGAATTTTGGCCAGTAACATGTGTAAAATAAGCAAGCTATTTTCGTGCTTAAGCAAATTTTTTGCTTAAGCAGCTCCATGAAATTGGGCCCTGACATCTTTGTACTCGTGGCACTCGTGGTACTCGTGGGCCAATGAGCACCCTGCCTTCTGACCTCTAGCCAACGACGGCGCTCTATTCAAATGACACCATGTGCCTCAAGGTCTTTTGTGTTTAGCACCTTTACTGACAAACTACATTAAATTAAACAAGCAATCCTTAAAGTCCACCGATGAGGTTGTGGGTTAGCTGCAGTTTTCATAAGGTAGAATTGTTTGCTGCACGGTGCCTGAATAAAGACTCCTAAGTCTGGGTAAGAACAATTTACATTAAAATCCATAAAACCTTTACTTTCCTACTGATATAACAAAATAATCCCACCATGCGCATGCACAATGTGGTTGCTATCGGAAATCTGCTGCCACTTATAATGTTACACATAAAAAGCACCCAAAACACAGTTGTCGATATACCAACAAATGAAATATATCTTTAAGTTAAAATGGAAGGTGCAATCGACTGACACCAATCCAGTGTTTAAAAAAGTATTTACAATAATTTAATTTTGAAGGGAATGATAAGAAGTTCCCTAGTGGTATTCGTTACCACTGCATCGATGACGTCACGTCTGCGGTCAAGTTCAGCGGCACCAAGGTGCACGTCCCCGGTACGGTGTGCTGGAGGAGACCCATCAGCGCAGCGCTGAGGAGTACGGTGATCGGCACGGTGAAGATCCACGCGCTGAAGATGCCGCTGAACAGGCGCCAGTCTACGGCCTCCCTGGATCGGACGAAACCCACGGCGCACACGGAGCCGACCAGGCAATGCGTTGTGCTGATTGGTATACCGAGGTTGGAGGCAATCAGGACCGTTATGGCGGCACCGATGTTGACTGCGAGGCCCCTGTCAAAAGACATGGCAAACGTGTAAAATATAAAATCAATGTATCATCTTGTCCAAACCAAAGTCACTAAAAAAACAACAACACCCAAAACAAAAACAAAACAAAAACAAATAAACAAACAAACAAACAAACAAACAACATCATCATTAACAACAACAACAACAACAACAACAACAACAACACCAGGAACGACAGCGACAGCGACAGCGACAACGACAGCAACGAAAACGACAGCAACAGCAACGACAACGACGACGACGACAACAACAAAAACATTTCATTGGAGTTTGTTTTGATCAACTAAGATCTTTGTGAAATTAATTAATAAGCATGTCAAGAACTAATTTTTAACTTCGAGAGAAGTGGTTTTGTTAAACTAGATTAAGATGCATGAAAAATATGACGCCTTTTCGAAAACACCCGGTTCTCAGGCACCAGCTTTATACTGGCTCCAGATCAAGCTTTTACTTCGGGACCGTAAAAAAGGAACTGCAGTAATGGCTTCGAAAAGAAACCGTAGAAATAACGCAACTCATAAATATAATGACTAATAATTACGTTGAGGGCGTCATGGGCGTCAGGTCCGAGCCAACGGTCTGAATGACCCTCCTCCCTAGTAGAAAAAGGCCCGCTGATATGCCAAAACCGCCGTACAGTAGAATCCAAATAGGTGTAGATGCCGTACCGGATATCTCTCCCTGGGTGTAGACTAAGAATATACTTACTAGGGGACCAATGGCGTTACTGAGAAGCAAAACACAAGCAAACATGAAGGACTGGAAAAATGCTTTTAAAAAATTACATCCCATTCTTGTAGTCGGTTTAGTTTTAACTAAGCAGTCAAATTTACATCAAAAGGAATGGTATTGAATTTACAACTTTTTTAAGGCATTATTATGCCAGCCTCTGATATTACAATTACTGCAGAATACACCTGAACTGCAGTAAAAGCAAACTTTGTCTAGCTAGGTTCAGAGATTGAGGGTGCCCAACAATTTACCTGACATCATTTCCGCCGTGTGTAAACGCCGCGAAGCAGGCGGAGAGTCCCTGAAGCGGCCCGCAAATCGCTGTCACTGTCGTGGAGTCTTTCGTCGAAAGCCACTTTGCGGACTCCTTCCCGATACGCTCTCTCTTTGGGGTGTCTAAAAACTCCTCCTCGTCCCTGACCTCGATTTTGACCTCGTCCATCCCCTGACCTTTGGACACCACCGTGGTGTTGTTGCTGTTGTTACTGTTGCCGTCGGGAACCAGGATGCTTTCGGGCAGGTCTGCCGGGTTTGAGGTGACGGTATCCACCCCACATGCGCCATCTTCTACAGTTGACAAACACAATTGATAGACCATGATTTTTAATACGGCCAGGCAAACAAATCTGGACATCGACACACTGCGTTGAGAATCTGTTATTATCAAGAGTATGTCCTTGTACATCAACTTACTTCCATCCTCAGCGAGGTCGATGTTAGTCTCTTTACTTGTCGCTTCTTCAGCTTCTTTCACTTTTTCAAGTTTTATGTTAGCTGCAGACATAAAAAAGGGAGCAAATTAGGCGAGTCCGAGTCCCTTGGAGCCTGACCCGGAAACTGGTTAGAAATGGTTGACTCAGATTAGAAATGTTTGACGTAAAGTAATGGGTCGATTATACCATAGAGGTCCTTTCTCTATGGTATGACCATGGTATGACCCAGATTGAGTGTATAATCATAGAGAAAGGATACTGACAAATAAATAGGCCAGGCCCCCTGTGTTCTGAGATCCGGGTCAATTCTCGACCGGGAGTTTTTATATTGCAGTTTATATCAAAATATACCTTCAAGTCGAAGCGATTTTAATTAAACAGCGTACAGTTACGATGTTTACCATCATGGAGTTCGGATCCAGGGGTTCGTTTTATTTGCAATTGAGATTCAAACGGAACAAACAGAAAAGCAATTTTCTGTGCTGTTATTATTTTTTTTTCACTAACCACTTAGAAAAGGAGTCACGCGTGCTCAGTTAACACGAAACTGAATACTATTAACCTGCGGGTGACAACACGTGCTGGGTATTAAATATATTTGTTTGTGAAGCAGAGGTTCTCTGAAGAACCGGAATTTAGAAAAAAATAGTCTCGACGTTTCGAACAGTGTGCTCTGCTCGTCTTCAAGATCAGGAGTACACTGTTAGAAACACCGAGAATCCGGATCGATTCCGGATCTACTCAAAACCACCACTTCTCACAAAATATATATTTTACCCACACATGCTTGTCACCCGTGAGTTAATTTATCATTGAACAACGAGAGCTTAAAATCATACTAAATACTTACCAATGGCCCGTGTGCGAGTGTAGGGGACCAGGAATAGGTAAACTGCTATGGCTACAAATATAGAGGCACCTCCAGCAATAACGGGAACCAGCCAAATACCCACATTGTCAATAACTGAAACACATAACAAAATCATTGTAGAAAAAATCTTTTAATTAAAGCTAGATTCCAACCCCCCCCCCAAACCCAAATAAACACCAACAAAAACACAAACAAACAAACAAAAACAAAACAACAACGTCACAACTTTCATCATCCATTAAAATAATGTGATGGAACCATTGTTCTGTTACCCCCCCCATCCCCTAAACGAGCAGAAGTTTACATAATTGAACTATAACAGTATACGTGTATGTTGAAACACAATTAAATTACATTAAGCGGACTACTAACTATGAAAACACCAGTATCTTATTGACAATTTATACTTGTAAAATACACCATTGTGTATTCCCCATTAGGGACATGTCAAATTATACAAATTGCCCTGTGTTTTCTACAGTGGCTGGCGCACAACATTTAAGGTCAACTCCGTTAACAGTTCGCTCCAAATCCCCATTGTTGAGGATGGAGTAAAAATTTAACAAACTCAATGAATATTTAGGTTCTTGGTCGGATGGTGTAAAGAAACACGGTGCAAAGAAATTCGATATAATTATGGGTACTGGTGTACACCCGCTCCCTCCAAGGAAGGTTTATAAATCAAGTTTTCGTAAGACTGCACTTCTAGGCGCATTGCCATAGGAAGATGTATTTAACTCACCTCGATCTGAGCCTAAAAATACGGCGAAGAAATTGATAAAGATGATAACGAAGTACCAGAACGGCAGGGAGAGCAGACCCCATTTCAGTTGCTGCTTCTGTAATGAGATAAAATTAAAAGGTACCAGACTGTTCAACGAAGGTGAAAAAAAGCTTCGCATTAATGTACCATAGATATTTATCATGCTGAAACCATCTTTGTTTAGTCCCCTGTGTGCAATACTAAAAAATGCATGATGATTTTTATATACACCAACAACGGACCAGACTGTTTGATCCCCAAGCTTTGCTTTGGTTACACTGATTTAAATGATATAAATACAAGATGGCTGCCTCATGATAACGTTCTCACAATGTGAAAGCACATTCCAATGAAATTATCAATTCATTATGATTGTTCATTTTCGACAATAAAATAATGCCACCTTCTCTTTGAGACAACTGATCACATCTCGCCTGGCTATTTTTGCAGAACAAGAGATAAATGTTACAACCTTTTTGTACGACACTCTAAAAAACTCCCGGGTCAGAATTGACCCGGATTCCTGGACTCTAGGTCCCTGGGGACTTGCATTATTTTGCAAGAATGATTTAACCCTATCCAAAAGTGATGCGTGTATGTTTGTAGAACTTCTCGTTAATGAGTGTCGTGTGGTTATCAGTTATAGTTCAAGCGAAGCTTTGAAATGCAAGTATATAACCATAAATCTACGACCATTCATATTTATTGTTCACTTTGAAACTGTCTGTCTGAGGTCAACTCTTGGTGGCGCTCTGCATTTAAGAACCATTACCGATTGATATCTGTAATAAACTTACAGTTTCTAGCAAGGTGTATTTGATAATCCCGAAGATAATGCAGGAGATGATTCCGGATAAGAGTGGAGATATGAACCACGAGATCACTACAATGAAGAAGAAGAAGAAAAAAATGGATTGTTTACGAAATACACTTTTGCTGACGTACACATTTTCACACAAACACACAAAAGACCAACCGTTATGCTTAGTCCTATACGTAAAGTGATGCTCAGCCACCTTTTAAAACTTCATTTTAAGACAGAAATTCTCATTCTTGTTTAAAAAACCAACATATATTTTTAAATGGTGCCCTTGTTGGTATTAAATATGTATTTGTTGCTATCAAAATTTAAATGTCTTTGGCAGATTAAAAAATATATATATATACATGTAGGCCTATATATATTTATGTATTTTGCCAGCACACAAAACTCCAATGGCCAAATCATTGTACCGTGGAGCTATAAAAATAAAGCTTTAAAGCTCCCAAAGTTTGAAGATGACACGTACGATCGTGGGCATTACGTAACATGTGGCAGTCACGCAGACCCCATGCACGCTGTTACATAAAACTCTTATCAACAGGTTGCACTGTTTACTTTACAGCTGTTTGCATGATGCTATCATAATATAATTTATAGCGGGGTTTTGATCCATTGAACTTTGTTTTATATCAAGTAATAAACCGAAGGGAAACTGACAGTGTAAATGTTTTTATAGGTTGGGGTTGAGCATTTGACAAGAGCATGGCTTGAGGCCTCGACCTCCAGATTTAACGTGGCGGCGCTCTACCAACCGAGCTATCTAGCCCTTAGCCCGAACATCTGACGTTACACTTCGAGGCGCGTGTTTAACGCCAGAGACCGGCTTTGAGCGTTTGGAGGAATCCTGACAAACGCACCTTTGACCTCGCATCCCTTGAGGTCTTGCAGATAGGGGGACCAGTTAGACAGGGGACCAGTAGCAGTGACCATCTCTTTGACTAATAGACCGGTGCCTGTCCTTATCCGTGCGGATAAGGACAGCGTACCAGTCTATCTAGCCCTTTGCTGGCAGTCTCCCCTTTCTGGGAGTGCCAGTCAGAAGCCATTCAACCTGTACCTGCCGCATAGCCAGGAATCACACCCAAGTTTACTATACAACCTGGGAAGCGGCAGGTTAAACAAAAACACACCCCAAAACCCAATTACGGTTTGAACGGTACCAATTCAACACTAGAAATAGTGTTATCCGGCAGACAGTTTGGCCAACATGCGGCTAATGCTCTAGCAGTCGTCAGGAGACCTACCGATGACTATAGAGCACACTAGTTGAACCGTTGAGGTACCAACCTGCTGATTTCAGAGCCAACTCTATCCTCTACTTACGAGAATAATACTACATTGTGTACTCACAAAAATACACAACATCACTAAAAAGTACTTCATAAAATCAGAAATGGTAGTCTGAAGGGTCCAAAGCCTTAGCCAAACACACTCTTTTTTTTACGCAATATTGATACAACATTCAATCCGAATTTAGAAGACAGAATGCCTTGCCCCCCAAAAAGTCAAAAACTGTTTTTATCTCTCGTTGAAGATGACTTTTAAAGCATTGGTAAATGTCAAAGACACCGGTGTCCACACTTTATGTAAAACAATTTACATGTGAAAAAACAACAAACCTTTTTTTCACATGTTAATTGGGTTACATTTAGTGCGAAATGATCTTTAAGCTCATTCGGAGTACAAGTCAATGTGATGAAAAAAAAAACCGTATGAAGTTTTTTCAGTTTTCAAACAACGGATTTTGGACTCGCAAGATCAAAGCTTAATTAGCTTGATCTCATGAGTAAAACAACAACTGCATGTATTGTCTTACTCACTTCTCGTAAACGATTTCAATTTAAATTGTGTGCAAATCTGTTAATTTTTTATATACTGAGCTTTACCGAGGTTGTGCTCCCTGTAACGTAAACAAAATGAGAGGAAACTCACCGATTTTGATCACAATAGCCCAGTCTATTCCCTCACCCCCAAAGATGACAAGATGGAAGCCCAGCGTTGCTCCCACAACACTGTGGGAAGCTGAAACTGGCAATTTTCCCACCGTAGCAATAAGAAGCCACAGAGCAGCAGCTAATTGGAGGAGAGGCAAACATAATGGAGCTTTTCTATTAAAGGCACTGGACACTATTGGTATTTACTCAAAAGAATTGTTAGCATAAAAACTTACTTGGTAACGAGCAATGGAGAGCTGTTGATAGTATAAAACATTGTGAGAAACGGCTCCCTCTGAAGTAACGTAGTTTTTTGAGAAAGAAGTAATTTCTCAGTAAAATATTTGAATTGGTTTTGAGACCTCAAGCGTGAGGTCTCGAAATCAAGCATCTGAAAGCACACAACTTTGTGTGACAAGGGTGTTTTTTCTTCCATTATTATCTCGCAACTTCGACGACCAATTGAGTTCAAATTTTCACAGGTTTGTTATTTTGTGCATATGTTGAGATACACCAAGTGAGAAGACTGGTCTTTGACAATTACCAAAGGTGTCCAGTGTCTTTAAAAAACATGGTTGCATTTGGCAGTCACACTCCCCACGAAGTAGGGGGAAAATAAGTTAGACCGACCACATAACACATTTAATTTGAAAACAGAAAACATAATTAATTTGACTTGAACAGTTTTACATAAAGTTTCATTGTTATTTGATTTACTGCAACAGGCGTTGGATAAAAAAAGGAAAAACAGAAGGAAACAAAAAGAAAAAAGAAAAAAAAAGAAAAAGCAACACACTTTTACTCAGTAGAGCACTTATGTATTGGAACTCATGGCACTATTCTAATGGAAACCACAATTTGTCAACTCAGTTCTATAAGAAAACATTTAGGTCTTCAACGTGCTGTTTGGAGAATTATTTCCTTTCTGATTTAGAACCATTTCGTATTTGTCTATAAAAAATGCACTTCTTGGTTTTCAATAGTGTAAATAACGTGCACTAAAACCTGCAGCATTGAACCGATGAATTATTTCAATTTGTGTACTCAGAATTCGAATTTGACTTTCTCATTTCCCCCGTTGTGCTGTTGCAGGTGCCCGTGTATATAAACAGGTTTCCACTCATACCAGTTACGCTTTCCGATAAAGAAAGCGTGACATTGTGGCAGTAAATTTGGCAAAATTGAGGGTTAATAATAGTCGGTATAATTAGACCTTTTGGGAGAAATTAATGGATTCACTCCAAATAATGTGGGAATCGAATGTGGTTTTTTGCAAGGAACTGTTCATCTTGACCACCATATGCCCATCTAACTCAAAGATTGGTCAATAGACCTTTCCATTGTTGATAAACAAACCGCGCTGGTTGGCATGGAAGGCCGAATGCTAGCAAAACACTCAATCGTGTTAATAGATGTTTCAACAAAATTTTAACATTTTCTGCAAACTTTCAACTAAGTAAAGTACCTCTCATGATTGGTTGCTTTGTTTCCAACAAATTCAACACTATTTTTGAATATTTGTGTAACATTGTTAAAAACTGTGGCGATCGTTTTTGTTTTGCATTCATGGCTTTCCATAGTTTTCCGACCTCGGTTGGCAAAAACTCGGGCTGTGACGTTGCAATAGAAAGGTCTATATTGGTTTGGACAGAATGACGTGTCATTCCACCTGGGAGCCGAAGTTGATTAAAAAATCTAAAAATAGAATCGTGGGTACTTACAGAATAAGGCACACAGGTTACCAAGCATAAGGACCTGCTCGTAGCCAGTGTAAATCACCGGGTCAAACAAGCCTTTCCGTATGGTGTCGGATACCCGCGATCCTAGAAGTATCGCTCCCAAAGTTTCGAATATGGCGGCTAGTATACACGCCTGTTGAAAGATAAAACATATTAAATAGTAACAATAACAAAATCAAAGTGGTGTGTTCACAAAAGTTTTAAGCGAAATCATTTGTGTTTAAGATTTGACTCATACAAAATCATGTACTGACAAACTAATGTCTTGACAAAAATGTTAGTAAAACTAATAATTTTAGTATAATTGATGGAAAGGAAGTGACAAACGATGTATATTAGTAGGATTAGCTTTTACACACCGTGTGAAGTTTTAAACAACTTGATTAAAATTATTCAATAACCGCAAGCTGCAAAGGGTCATCGAAAGACCACATTCATTCGCATCATGTAGTTTTTTTTTCAAATCAACTCAGATCAACCTACTATTAAAATCTCTTAATGAGGCTTTGTAGATTTATTGCCTTCCAATAGGAAAACACATATCGGCAATGTTAAGTTTCATTATGACGAAGAGATTCAAAGACCTCGAAGTGTTAGTTTTGGACTGTAGGTCTTCCCAATCGGAGGACCAACCCACACCCAAAGAACCTCTTGGTTTCGGGTTGTGAGAACATAAACACTGAGCAAACAGAGACAAAGGAGGCTTCCTACCACTCCTTCCCCCCTTATTTCTCGACCACTGTATACAGAGAGGACGAACAATACCTCCACTTTGTGAGATCAGGTCGTGTGCATCAATTTGATTTTGTACATTGTACAACTTCTGCTTTATTTACCTGTAAAATCGTGAACACCTTGGATCCAACGGCAGTCCCGAACGAGTTCGCGCAGTCATTGGCACCGAGACCAATCGCCAAAACGAAAGCCACGACAAAGGCAGCGATGACAATCCACAGGTAGGTGGTGTCATAAGCCGAGAAGTCCGTCATGGTGGAAGGTGGTGCACGGGCGCCTGCTCGAATTGGGCGGTTGATCTCTTCGAAGGTCCGGGTCAAGAATGATGACCGTGGTGATGATGGTGTGGCGATGTGTCCGGACTGTCCGGATCAAAGCATGGGGGAAGGAGCATGGATCAAAGGGCAATTGCTTCTGATAGTTTAAATGTTTACTTAGGGCATGAAATCGGCTCACACCAATGATTGATTGGCCGGTATCTAGCCATCCTCATGCAGTTCAAATGATGGGGTTTATATTGTCTCAACCTAAAACCATAGAGTTAAGGGAACATTACAGAATTGGTAAGACAAAAACTTGTAAAATATACTTTTTGATCACAGATTTACAAAAAACTTACACGGTCTAATGATGATGATAGTAGAAAACATCCCTTGAAATATTTCAGTCTGAAATGCCATATTTGATGAGAAATGCATAAACTAATTTTCCGATTGGAGTTTATCGCTCAATGAGCGTTTTATTCATGTGTTGAATCTATATGATTCCATGCAAATGTGTAATCGGTTTTTCACTATTTTCTCGTGACCCAGATGGCCGATCGATCTCAAACTTCTACAGGTTTGTCAGTTTATGTATATGGTGGATTACATAAAGTGCTTACACTGCCAGCAACTGTTTTGTTAGCAAAAACCAATTCTGTAATGTTCCTTTAAATGATATCAAGTTTAATACACTACCCATCCGTAGGGAAGCTGTTGCCGACAGTCAGAATGAAAACGCACTGTTCGCACTAATCAAAAACATATGTGTTACATCTTCTTCAAGTTGTTTTTTCTTCCACATACATTGCGTATATCAATTGTAAATAAAAACACTCCTACAAATTGCATTTCATCTCGGGAGGCTAGCTATTTTTGTATACTTTATTTTATTATTTTGATCCCATGGATTTGTAAACAAAGGCATTGCGGTGAGGTAGTCAAACAGATGAACAGGCTGGATGAAGATTCTCAGACAAGTGAGATTGGTCATGCTTGTTTGCGTTGAGATGAGGATAGACTATTAAATGAAAATGTTTGATTAAGAAATTAATTAGTTATTAACTAATTAATGATTTTGTGGGGTCAGTTATAGTGTAGGGCTTGCAACCTGCCGGGTTTGAAAAATAATCTTAATGACTAACGTACCTGATTTGTAATTGCCGAGAAGTTATTGATATCTAAATGTAGATCATAAAGTTCATAAAAGTACCAACCCTCTAGATAGATGCATGTTTATGCATTGTGTATTTCCGTTGTAAATACAGTACAAGTACTTAGGAGATCCCGAAATTACCTTTTTGTTTTGTTTCGATTACTGCATAAACGAAATTAGCACTGACTAAATAAGTCACTGATAAAACTACAATTTGGATGTACAGTAGTTGTACATGTATATCAACAAATTATTCTTCAAACAGTTTGCTATATGCGTTGAATTGAATTGACTCTCCAAAACTGAAGGCGAAATCGGATAAGCTCACAATTTTTGAGAAAGAAGTAGAACCTCACACGGAGAAATATCACAGAACAATAGTGTTTGATATAAAATCAACGCTCCTTTTTTAATGCGTGTTGACTGATAAACAGAATCAAAAACACTTCAAGGAAAACACCCCAAAGAAGAAACGAGTTGCGTCATTCAACAAAAATATGAATTATCACTAGTTTATTTTTAACAAAATTCTGTGTAAAAAAGTTTTTTGGGGTCCTAAATACAAAATAACATTGCACAATTATTACGAGACGACCGAACTGACTAAAATGTTGGCTAAGACATAAATTGTTATGTACATGTTTATTTACAAATAAATGTTTAACAGTCCGTCACAAGTTTTTGTCAAAACACACACAAATATTTTGTTACCAAACAAATTGAAAGAGCAAACTACCAACTAATGTCGACTGACTTTATAATCTGGCGAGAACCATACGGTATACCATTTTTTCATTTTTAGAAATACTTGCACATGATTTATGTTGTCACATCACTCCTCTTTGATTGTTCCTCTTACTGCATTCATCTTACTGACTTTATGATAAACAGTCTGGAATGTACCATACATATTTGTTCCTTTAATTAAAAAAATGTGTGTACATGATTCATGTTGTCACATCAACATACAAAACAAAACACATGTAGAACAATTTACAAAAATGCAATGAATAAAACAACGAAGGAAAAACGAATGAAAAGACTAGGTCAAGTGAAAAAGCCCTCAAATAGTATCAAATAAATATTACATGTGACTGCAACAAATTGCCACCCCTTAATCTGATTTTTAAAATTCATATCTATAAACAAAATTAACTCTTATAATCTTAAGATTTCGCTCAACATAAGATTGACAAAATAAATGTTCACAGGTTTGCACATAAATTAAATGGCAAACATATTTTCATGATGGAAACTTCCCTCGATATACTGTTGCTTGAAATGTTATATTTTCTTTTAGAAATGAGTGTTTTGTTCCTGCGAGTGCAAAATCTGATGTTTGAAAAAGTAACAGCGTTACACAAGTTTTTTTTCACTATTTCCTCTCGACTACGTCGGCCGATTGAGCTTAAACCTTGCATGTATGGGTCACTGGTCTTTGACAGTTCCAAATGTTTGCCGCGCAACTTATTCATCAATGTTGATCTTATCTAGACTTGTTGACTTGTTCGTTTTCATTTGATTGTTGGTGATGTGATGTTGATCACATGGGTGTCTACAAACGTCCACATGTGCACTTCCATTATGTACACTGGCAGATAAAAACCAGATTAACTGATCTCATTTATGATAGGTGTATTCGTGCATGTAAATTTAACCCAAAATGGCAAGACGCCTTCTCTGGCACATGTAAGGATATACATTGTAGCTGTCACAGATAACCAGGGCCCAATTTAATAGAGCTGCTTAGGCACAAACACGTAGCGAAGCTCAACAAAATTATGCCTGCCAAAACTTGGTTACCAGTCAATACACCATGATAATCTCACATGTACTATCTATGACTAGTAGCCCGCTAATAATGTGCTTTAACAAAAATTGTTTACGCAATTTTTCTGCTGAAGCAGCTTTTTGAATTTAGACCCAGAAATAGCTTGAACTTTTTGGTTTTAAGCAACAGAGGAACTGACACCATTTTCGAAACCACGTCTTAAAATTCGTCAGTTAAAAAAAAAGTAAAAAAGAAACGTGCGCTTTTGTTTGGAACTTCAAAGAGACGGCTAGAGGCTGAGCACGAGCCCAACCGTGGTTTCGAAAAGGGCATAATGCTTAAGCTGCGTGGAGTCGACTGAATGCCGGATATTTATTTTTATTTTTAAAAATCCTCCCGGGGGAGAGGCTAGGAAAGAAACACAACGACATCCCTGGAGCTGTTTTGAAACGTGTGGGTATTCAACCATTGTCTTAGACAGCAAAATAAAACCAGCAAAATACATTTCCCTAATCTCTGGAACTGTTACTTTTCCTCACAATTTCCCAATTTATCAGCCGTTCTGTTGGGAGTAGTACAGCGAATTTGTCTGCATGTTAAGTCCCTGTGGGCGAGGTTGGCCCATGTACGAATAACCCATGTGCGGATCATTCTGGTAGTGATATGTCCCGCCAACTCCATAGTACGCTACAGGCGGCATTGCGTACGGACGGTTGAATACATTGCACTCGTTCTCAAAGCTCGGGTGACTGATTGCGGGTTGAGAGTAAGGCATCATCGACTGGGGTTGGTTTGGGGATATGGATGCTGATGACCCGGAAATGAAAGCGGATGACCCGGAACCATCTGGTGAGATGCGAAGCCTCTTAGCCGATGGGATATCGGAGGTGCTGCTGGCGTCACTGGAGCACACGGAGGGTGGAGTGTTCAACCAAGGAATTTCGGCATTCTCGACCAGTGCACAGCTTGATGGATCATTGGCTGCATTTTTGTCACTCCCCTCAAGAACCCCCTGAGGACTCTGATTGGGTGGAGTGTCCAGGACTGAGCTTTGATTGGCCCGGGGAAGAGTCCCATGTCTTGACGTCAGCTCTCTTTCTCCGATGGACTCTGGAGAATGATGGACAGTACTGGAGGATGGAATGTTTCTGCAAAGTCCACGTGGACCTGTGTCACATGGCATCTGTATCTGTGGCCGGGCCACTTCCGTGATTGTTGGCAATGTTAGCTCGGCTGTTGTGGAATGGGCCAGTTGTTGAAGAGGGCGTCCTACACTGCTCTGGCGAGAGTCGAAAGAGACGGTACTCGTCGGTGCAGGGCGCTCTTCTCTATTTCTGAGGGAGTTGAAGCCTGGTAAGGTGGGCCCGTTGGTGACGACTGTACTCGGCTTTGGGTTGATCCGCTGACGTTGTTCTTGTAGTGTTGCTACATACGAAAGCCGGTCTCTAGTTGCAAAGCTGGTGGGATAAAACAGTACGGACACGTTACTTATTTATTGCACACTTACACAGCCCTGATACTTCGGCTCTGAAGGGGCAAGGCAGTTTTGCCTTGACTTTTTGTAAAAACGTAGGGCACCTACAGTACGGGCAATAGAGGACAAAATTGTACCTATCACCCTGCCAAAGCGTCAAATGGAAGTTTCATTTTTTTTTCTTTGTTGAAAATAATTGCATTACAATTATTGAGCTTACTAAAAGCTGTACCGGTAACCTAAAGTGTGTAGGTGTTCTGTGTACAGAAATGACAAAGAAGTAGTTCAAAGAACTCAATCAAATTAAAATTATGAATTGACAACCTTTGCATTACAGGACAGGGTCAATTTTTCTCTGACAAGGTCAACATGTTCCATGAATTGGGGCCCTTTGTTACGGCGTTGCTTTCTGCGAAAATTAGCTCTTTAAAATCACCCAAAAGCACTGATTAAAACCGATGAATTAAAAAAAAAATAGGCCCTGGCCGCTGAGGAACTTTGACGCTCACCTTTTAAGAGAGTGTTATCTTAATCACATACAAAGTGATTACCGGTATGTTTTCTGAACAATCAAATATCATAAAGCTAAATTGAAATCGCAAAATCTAATTTGAGTTTAGTTGAAAGAATGGGTGTAAATTAAACATCGATGGGGTCTCTTCTCTTACCTGTCGTAGTTGTCTCGGAACCCCTTGGCGAATGGATTGTGGTCGATCTTTAGTTGAGTAATCTGCATCACAACAAAATGGGGATATTAATATTTTTGGGGAAGTTGATATGATCTCAAGTCGTCTTTTCTCATCTCACGGTTATTCTTGATCATGTTCTAACCTTGACAATATCGACATACCGATTTTGTACACAAAGGATGCTGGTAGAGTTTCCCCGGTCCCTTCTAACCAAATCACAGACCTCTGTTGGTTGACACCACCTCTAGGACATGTGGCATGGTCCAGCTTAGGATATCTTGGCAAATATTATGAGCTGACCAGTGTATGCAATGTGGATAAGACAATGGAAATACGTCAGCATATGCTGACAGCAGCCTCATTGTCAAGAGCTAGTCATAAACTACTTAACGTTCTCATTTCGGACAAAAGGGAATCAGAAATCTTACGTCTGTATTTTGGTAGGCAGTCACACCGATGAACTGCGTCTCGGGAAAGCTGTGGGTTTGAAGTACACGGGCACCGCTGAGATCGAGGACGTGGATGCGAGGTTGGTAGATGTGCATTGAGTTTATCACAACCTGAGAAAAAGAGACGAAGAACAAACACAATAATTTCAGAACGCGGTGGAGGAATTTTACATTTTCAAAATGTTGCGAAAAAAAAAACATGCAGGTTCAGGTCCCACGTAGTAAGTTTTCTTTGCTCAACCCTGTATCATGATTAAAGAAATGATCACAATAAGTCTTCCTTTAAAAAAAACCATCAAACAACAACAACAAGCATAAAGGTAAACTATTTAATGGGTAAATCCGTAATAAAATAAAGGCAGGTTTAAACACAGAGGGAGGAAAATTGGAGAAACTAAATTTGTGCTGTCGAGAGGGAAGCTATATCATGAAAATGTAGCAAATGATGGTACGTTGAAAGTTAGCGGGGGTCGGCATCAACTTTAAAACCGGAACCTATAATAACATAGGACGATAGGGTCCACTGATGGGTAAAGGTCCCCAGTAGGAAAGTAGTACAAACAAAACGGACAATAGGAGGTCCCTGATTTCAGGTGTTTCACACACTAGTATGAGTGTGTGAAGAACACCAATTGTCCAACTATGTGCATCACCATAATTACAAAACATAGGTATAGGTTTGGACTCAATGTGGACTATTTTCTGTCTCCCTTTGGTGGCTGCTTCACCCTTTTTCAAGACACTTTCAACTCTCAAGGAGATTTTGAAAAATCTTGAAATCATGACAAATCCTGTGAACTCACATGCCTGGTACTTACATGTCCTGTGACTCCTGTTGAGTCCTTGCCTCTGCTGTTGGTCAACTTGAGCTTGGAGAAAGCAATGTCCTGTCTCATCCAATGCTCACCGGTGTTCGGCGAGTCGGGATGCTTGTAGATGGCAGTTGCTAAAAAACAAATGAAAGTAAGGCCCATTTCTAAATTGATGAAAAAAATGTTTCCATTATTATTCCTCATGGGTCTTTGCATTATTTTCAACATAGTCAACAAGCTTGTGTGCCTTACTTTGCTATTGAGTTTCTTTAAAGACACCGAACACCTTTGTTAATTGTCAAAGACTAGTCTTCTCACTTGGTGTATCTCAACATATGCACAAAATAACACACCTGTAAAAAAATCAATTGGTCGTCGAAGTTGCGAGATAATAATGGAAGAAAAAAACACCCTTGTCACACGAAGTTGTGTGCTTTCAATTCTTGATTTCGAGCCTCACGCGTGAGGTCTCAACATCAATTCAAATAAATTACTTCTTTCTCAAAAACTACATTACTTCAGAGGGAGCCGTTTCTCACAATGTTTTATACTATCAACAGCTCTCCATTGCTCGTTACCAAGTAAGTTTTTATGCTAACAATTCTTTTGAGTAATTACCAATAGTGTCCAGTGCCTTTAATATCGAAAGAACAAAACTACAATTTAACCAACAAGTATTTCAGATGCTTGATTTCGAGACCTCACGCGTGAGGTCTCAAAATCAATTCAAATATTGTACTGAGAAATTAATCTCAAAAACTACGTTACTTCAGAGGGAGCCAAATAAGTTGTTTTGCTAACAATTATTTGGAGTAATTACCAATAGTGTCCAGTCCCTTTAAACCGACCGTCACCTATAGTGACTACATGTATGTGAAGAGATAACTGCAATGCCATCCATGTACATAATTGACCCAATTCAACTACCGTCATCACAAGATAATTCTTGATTGCCATTTTTGGAGTCAGACTCCCGGTGTGTTTACAGTGCATGTCGAATTTTAGGGCGACGTGCGTGCAGTAAGCTGAATGACGCGGACCTTAATCTTTACAATGCTTCTTGAATCCCAACAAAGTGGCAGACCAATGGCAGCCGCCAGCCAGGGGGGTCAACAGGCGCATTTGCTGGAAAATAAGAACTTATGAACATTGTTGTTAATGTCGAGTTTGTCGAGACTTTTTTTTCGTAATTCGAACTGCCCTTTCGTCTTCGGGCAATTTCGGTGATCAAGCGGTTAAGAGAGTTGCTCTATAGATGGACGTTGTTGGTTGAATGGCGTCCAAGTAACCTGTGGATTTTTTTGTTACCCTCGTGACTTGTAAAATAAAAAAAAGAGTACTTTACGATTTCCCATTTACAGCAGAGCAAAATGCTACACCAAAAGTACCAGTTGCTACTCAAGAATAATAATTTGCTACTCAATAATTCAATTTTATTCAGTGTGCACACAAAATTGTTAGTTCAAAAGATGTTGCTATGCATAATTGCTTGGCGAAATCGTTTTCTGTAAATTATAGTGTAGTTCTGATATAATTCGAACCACTTTGTTAAATTCTTTATCCCCGATGAACAAAAAAATTAATCGATTAAAACGTTGTTGTTATCATATAGAGAAAGAGCGGATCCCTTACCTTTTGGCACGCCGTCAGATTTACCGGTTGCCACCCATTTCCCACCCTGGAACTTCCACGTGTTTGAATCAGCAATCACCATGTCCACGAACACGTTGTAGTGTGCGGCGGGGTTTAGACCACTCAGACGAAACACCAGCTGAGGAAACATCCGTCTGTAAAATAATGAAAGATGCAGATGAAAAATTCCGATAAATAGACTTGCAAAGTCCTTGTATACTAAAAACAAAGGAAGAATAGCTACGTACGCCATAAATTGTTAAAATTGACTGTTGACCATCACTGAACGAAGCTCACTGTCGGGGACACGCAGGGAGGGACGGGATGGTGACTTTTAAATCTAAAACTTGAGGTTGCGAATGGTTTTACAAAAATTTCAACCAACTTCAAAAAGCTAGCACAATTGTCAATAATTAACAGAATAAATTTAAAATGGTGCTTGAATGCGTGTTGATGATTTATCCTTTTTATATCCTTTATATTATTGTTATATCCTTTTTGCCGATATCAGCGGCAAAATTAAAAAATAATATGGTTAGGTAGTACAAAGGGGTGCTCAGGCCTGTATGCTTCGTTCTAGAAAGGGAAAGGGCACCAAGGCATTCTCTCCTGGGTAAAGGGCACCCTATGAGGAAATTGTAAATTTCTATTGGAGCATTTCAAGGTCACGACGGCAATAACCAGGGGGCATCGAGGCAATCGCTGCAGTTGCCTTCGTGAAGTATTAGGCCTGGTACCGTGCTACGGTTTTGCAAGCCCTTCTTCAACAACGCTCTTGTTGTAATTGTAACATTATTATAATTTGTTTTAATCTCAAAATTCCAGATTTTTTTCCCTAATTTGGTAAACAACAACGCTGATTTCAAAACAGCTGTTTTAATCAATCGGTATCAATGTGGACTCTTATACGTCCTGCAGTAAATCTGTTCCACCCAACTATAACATCATCCCAATTACAGTTGGGATCGATCTAACTATAGTTGGTTCGGGCCAAACTCAACTTCGAAAGTTGACAGTGGGGATGCCAAAATATTCCAACAAAATTGGAGGAATAGAGCTATACAACAATAACCCAACGGAGGACTGCCCGGTAGGCCTACATGCATTGCACGATGTCCGGTGAAAAGGGCGTTAATTGGCTTAGATGTTTCCCCTTCCTGCATCGAGACAAGCAGCGAGTGCAAGACTGAAAAGCCCACCCGGAAATCTTCCCCTTTAGACCGATTAGCATTACACCGTCAAACAGGAGGTGATACGGCTTCCAAGAAAAGGACAAGAGGCCAATGTCCTGTCGGTCAGTGACCTTTGAGGGTTGGTTGTTTACGACAGCGGAGTTGCTTATTACTAATACACGTTATGTAAACAAAGGCAGTCAATAAACTCTGCTCTATTTTATGACTGCCTTTTTACCCTATGAATGACTTTAAAGTCATGTCAAAGACCAGTCTTCTCACTTGGTGTATCTCAACATATGCACAAAATAACAAACCTGTAAAAAATTTAACTCAATTGGTCGTCGAAGTAGCGAGATAATAATGGAAGAAAAACACCCTTGCCACACTAAGTCGTGTGCTTTCAGATGCTTGACTTCGAGACCTCACCGCGTGAGGTCTCAAAATCAGTTCAAATATTTTACTGAGAAATTACTTCTTTCTCAAAAACTACGTTACTTCAGAGGGAACCGTTTCTCACAATGTTTTATGCTATCAACAGCTCTCCATTGCTCGTTACCAAGTAATTTTTTATGCTAACAATTATGTTGAGTAATTACCAATAGTGTCCAGTGCCTTTAAATGTAACCATTCACTAAGAAAATGAAGAAAACGGGTCACTTTGTACCAAAGTCAACTCGTACCCCCAAATCAGTCCCCAAGTAAACTTGTGTCAACTCGTACACAAGTTAATTAGCACCGTCTAACCAATAAATGAATGTTAAGTTGATAGTTTCCTTCATTTGTTCCCCCTGATTGTGGAGAACAATGTGCTTCGTAAATTTTCCTGCGCCAAGACGATCTCAAGTTGAAACAAAAACATGACGGAACGTTATATTTCCATTTAACATAACAAGTTTAGAAGTTCTGCTTTCATTTATAATGTCAACGGTTTATTGAATTAAAATCGGAAAAGGATTTACGAACGTCGTCCCCTTACGGTATGCAAAGGTGGGAAGGGATGCAACTGTAACTTCACCAAAAAAGAGAAAATTACAGAATTTCAATGATTTTGTATAGTATTTGTCAATTTTGAATGGTAAAACTGAGAATGAAAAAGAGGAAATCTGCTGATCCGAGAAAAAGTTGCATGCTTGAGTGGGAAACAAGTCAACTCGTACCCAAGTCAACTCGTACCCAAGTCAACTCGTACCCAAGTCAACTCGTACCAAACATATTGCACGCAAGTCAACTCGTACCCAGGTGAACTCGTACCCAGGTGAACTCGTACCCAAGTTAACTCGACCACGCCTGATAGCATCATATACCATAAGGGTGCACCCCACCAAATAATCTCCCATAGCACACAGTGCAAAATGCTAAATATTCAAAAATACACGAAAAATACTTAAAAGTCTCACAGCTTTTAACTTGAAAGGGAAAATTATTGATTGACTCTTGAACTTTTATTCTCTGCTCAATTTTATATGGGGAGTCCCTGGGCCCGTCGAGTTATTCTCCCTCCAAGTAAAAACACCCCTTCACAGGTCTAATTTTCAAAACGTCCGAGCATCAGTCTTGAAAAATGTCCCTACACCTCTCAGCAAATAGGACCATTTATTTCAGGGCCTATGTCATCCGAAATACCTCAAGCTGGAAGTCAACGACCCCCAGGTCACAATTGGGCAACATTTTTACACTGAAACACTTTCTGGGGGCTCTCAAATCTGTCTAATATAGAATATTTTGAGGGCCTACAAAATATTAATGAGCTCGACGCTCTGTTTTCTCCTATTTGGTGGGGTGCACCCATAATGATTTTTTTTCCTTTTCACATTGGTGATGATTACGGAAACAGGTCAACTCGTACGCACGCAAACTCGTACGCATGCAGACCCGTACGCCAATTGGTCAACTCGTGCGACTACCAACTCGTACACACACGAACTCGTACGCACACAAACTCGTACACACACAAACTCGTACACACACCAACCCGTACACACACGAACTCGTACGCAGGTATACGAATTTGTCTGTTTAAAACTGATTTTATTTAGTGAAAAAATACAATTTCCTAAATATTTTAATACTGATCCAAGAAAGAACTTTTCTTAACAAATTTAATTAACTTCAGGAAAAACCACAGTTTCTTTTAATGGACCGAAAAGAAAAAAAATTCTGATCTAAGAAAGAACTTTAACTAAGTATTTCAAACAAATTTAATTAACTTCAGGAAACACATTCTGAACTCACTCCACAATTACCTAAATTAAACAAACATGTTTAATTAACTTCAGGGAAAAAAAAGAAGAAAAAAAATCCTGAGCCAACTTTGAATGTTCAAACCCAAGAAAATTAAACACGTAGTAAATTAAACTTGCGTACGAGTTGGTGTGTGTACGAGTTGGTGTGCGTACGGGTTGGTGTGCGTACGAGTTTGTGTGTGTACGAGTTGGTGTGCGTACGAGTTGGTGTGCGTACGAGTTGGTGCGTACGAGTTTGCTTGCGTACGAGTTGACCTGTATTCATGATTACCACACTACACAACCTCCCTGAATAGACCATGGAGGAATGTGCATACCGAATTATCAATTTGTTTGATCCTTGCTCTATGGTATGATGTACGGTTGAAGAAATACAGTTATACAAAGCCCGCTCGTGACAATATGGACTCTCTCTGTCTCTACCAAAAAGAAGGCTAACATTTCGTTTAAACAAAATATTGTCGCTGCTCCTAACACGAAAGGGTCACGTTGCCCTCGGATTCGGTGCTTTGGGTTATAAAAAGCGTTTGTTAGGAATTGAATAGCGAAGCGCCTTGAGCGTCTTTTTAGCGGTCCTACTAAAAGCCAACAACACGCCGACAACAAGTCCAGAGTGCCGACAACAAGTTTCAAATACCTCAAAAGCAGAAAATAAACTAGGGATTTATTATTTATTTATGTGTACTGTGTAAATATTAACTAAATTGCATTTGCGCCCAATCCGATGGCAATGTTTCTCTCCAATACTTCGGTGAAAGTTTGATGCTGCCGTATCAAACTTGTGGAGGTTTCCTTTCATATTTGTTTTTAAGATATAAAATGTCAGGTGTAAACAGCTAAACAGGTCAACTCGTACTAAAGTCAACTCGTACCTTGCACTTGCAGCGGCAACAGCGTAGCCATGGCCGGGGGTGAAAGGCCTCCCCCATTACTGAAAAGCCACGCCCTATGTGTGCCCCCAACAGACGAAAAAGTTCAGGCTACACCGCGCGCTGTGACTTTTAAATTGTCATTTTTTTTTTTTTCGATCTCTCTCTTGCATGGTTTTGGTTTATTTTTCGTTTCTTTATGGGACACTTTGTTTTGACTCGAGTGAATTCGTAGTCGGACTATAGTAATAGTATAAGTACAGTTTTTCGTTATAGTTTGTATTAATATTTTGCTCAAGAGATCCGGGGCACTGTCACAGATTTCGCTGTCAACATCAAGAAATTTGCAAAAAATACAACAATATTGCTTTTTTCGATTACCGCGATCGAAATAAACACAAATATAAAAGTGTATAACTTTCCTGACAAGCAGAGACCATTTTTTCTGTAAACTATCTAATTAAAACGTGACTACCAAATCCATGATGAAATTTGAGCAACGGTGTTTTTCGTTTGCTAAAGGAATATAAATATTTAATTACATTCTTTAAAAGTGGGGAGAATAACTCGAAATTCGCCGAAAAGAATACACAGTATTTGGTGACAGGGGAAATTTGTTTAACACTCTCTATTTTAAAGTTTTTTTTAAAGAAATACAAATTGTCTACAAATTTAGAATTATGTTCATAAAAATAACAACGATATTGATAAGTTCAGATCATCATATGGCATAAAGTTCAATGTCCTCCGCGCTTCATTGCAATAATATATTTCGTAATCTTCAATAAAATAAAACAAATACGTAAAAGTAGTTTAGCTTTGTTAGTTAAAGGCACTTACTGAACACACTTTTGAAAAGCTCCATTCTTATTTTGAGGGTGCCAGAAACGCAAAAAAATGCACTTAATTATTATGGGAAATTTAAAAAGAACGAAACTTGTTTTTGTTTTTAAAGGTTTAGGTTCACTCACCTTCCTTGCTTCGTTATTATCATCTCTGTTCTGTGCTCGTGGAATTTCCGCCACAAGTCGCTGTTACACAAGAAGACGGAGGCCTTGCCGATTTCGGGCTCGGACGATTGGCTAGGGGCTGGTATCTGTTCCTCCTCCAGGCGATTGGTGGCCCCGGCCCCTAGCCCTTGGGCCGGGTCGAAATCTTTGAGGCAGGACGGCACCGATGCTGGAACAAGCTCGATGAGAACCGGCTCGTCGCCGTCGTTCTCGAGTGCAATGCCGGTCAGCTGGTCGCCGCTGTTGTTGCAGGTGGTAGAGATGGCGGCGACGGGGCTGGAGGATGTCGGCGATGCGGAAGTCGATGACGTGTACACCGCAGGCTGGTGGTAGCGCTGCGTCCCGGTGGCGGTGACTGGTCGAGAGGATGATGGCACGGGGAGCTGCTGCTGATGTTGATGAAGCGAGGCGTTGAACTGGGAATTACCGAATGATTGGTGGTGTGGTCCCGGGGCTGGAATTCCCGAGGTTAACGGATTCAACGAATACTGATGCACGTTTTGATAGCATGGCTGGTAGGTGTTCATTTGTGTTGAGCTGAAACTGTCATAATGTGCATAGGGGTTGTGAAGGTGAGCTCCTTGCTCTTCATCGGTTCTGCCGCCGCATCCCAGAGCATTTTGTGGGTGGTGCTCGATGACAGACGATCTTGGGGCTGTAGAGGCATCCTTGCCGCGACTGATTACCGAGGACGGCACTCCGACCGGACCCATGAGGTTGTGAACGGTGAAGTCCCCTCCAGGATCTTGCCCCCGTCTCTCTTGAGTGTCTTGATTGTGAAACTTATTCTTCGCACGTCTGCTAGCGCTGTCCTCAGTTGGTGTATGCGAAACAGTGTATTTTTCACACTGGCCTGGAGGTGGAGGTCTAGATCTATAATCCCTCTGCAGCATATTTCTTGAATCAAGTGTTTGCAGCACGCAAATGTTTTGAAAATAGGTGATAAAACTGCTAAAAAAATCCTCAAGTTCCGTGTTAAAGTCCACGAGGGCAACAAAGACAACTTAGAGCAGCAACAACTTGAGGGTATATTAATGCAGACATGAGTGTTCCATTAAACTGAGATTTTTAATGAATGGCAGATAAATGAAGCGTAGTAATTACTACGTCGGGGGCTGCGCCAGCTACATTTAAACGTCACGCAATCGTCCTTTGTCATTGGCCATTGCTTTTTGGTAACCCTTTGTGATTGGTCATTGATTGTTTGACAGACAGGCTGTGGGTTTCTTCTCTTTTTTTATGAATGAAACCCATGGACAGGGAAGACACAAACGTCACCATCGTACCCAGGTGGGTAATCTGAATGGAGGGTCTAATCGGGCCGGATAAGCCTCAATAAACAATCAAGGAACGCAAGTACGATGAGTAAGGGGTACTAATTGGCGGACAAACGAGGCTAGCACGGAGCGGATCAACTCATTGCGCCCAGCCGTGGCAGCAGACCCCAGTCACTTCCAGCACTTGGTTACCAGGAATCACTCAATAATCTGCAACCAGGGGATTACAACCCGCAATGTTTACTCTGCCGAACAAAAACTTCTTTTCTTGGGGCCGGGTTTTCGAATCGTCGCTCTAAGTTCCCAACTTTTTTTTTTGAAGATCAAGACAACAATCTCTTATTGGGAAGACGCCTGAACAGAAGTGATGTTACCCTGCGCCGATAGAGGATAGGGAAATGGTACGGTCCCATAAAGTGGTCGAACATTCAAAAAAAGAAAACGTCATGTCCGTTTTTCCCTGTGTTTTTGTGTTTGTTTTACATGTATGTCTAGGGCCGGCTGTTCCCCCGAAGCCTCGGATTATATAAACAGTCTCCTTACTCACAGCTTCTATTGTTGTTACATTTTTCATTATTATTATTATTTGGTCACGCTTACTCTTTGCCTGTAATGTACTACTATACTTTTTTGTCCATATGATTCTGTCTTGTATTATTGTGAAGACGGAAATAAATGTTTCATTGAAAGAAAGAAAAAGGTTACAAGGCGCTTCGATGAAACATCTTAAAGTAATGGGGACAACCAGTTACAAGTTGGAGAACAGTTCCAGTCTATAGAACCGTTTTGAAAGAGAAACTAGTCTTGGCGGATGTTTTGCTAATTCATTTCAAATACTATTGTACGACGACCATGTGTACGTGTAAAGGCCGAAGCTGGTATCGCCCGCTCTCCACGTCAGATCTCCAGGCATTAGTCTCCGTACCTTTAATCTCGAAGTTTCGACTACGTCACTGCAAACGAAACACACCTTTCTGTAAAAATGAACTAGAACTAGTGTGCTCTTTCTTTTTGTCGACTTGTCAATGATTAATGCCCCAAGATTAACCCCACAAAGTCTGAACAAACGCTTGATGTTTTTATTTTGCACAGTTATTGTACATTTGGTGACGTATTAATTTGAAGGAAGGCATTTCAACTGCCATTGGCTAAAGATAAAACTGCTGCACTGGATGGATTGGACTTGGAACGGAGTTGCAGGTGTCTCGCTTTCTGTGCAGCTCTGACCAGATATGCGCAAGGGCGCCCTCATTCCTGGTTTATCAACAACAACTATAACAACCTCTGATGCATCCCTCAGTTAGTGCCACAGTGGTTTTGAATCTAGTTCTCAAAAAATAATGTGAACAAGGTATCTGTATCGAGGTGTGACGTCAAATGTTGTGCCCAACTTAAATAGTGTTCAACACGGATTATATCCCGCAACCCAGGTAGATGGTCTTTAGCATCAACCCCGACCCCAACCAGTTCCCATGCGGTGATAAAGTGGGCTAGATCCCAAATGTCATAACCTGAGAACGAGTGATGCTGAGTTGTCTTCAAATTATAAACAAACAATGTGTGTACACTTTCTACATCTCTTGGGTCTAGCAGACCAATTCCAACCCCCTCTCCGTCCAACACAGATCTACATTGGCAACAATGTCGTGGAAATACAATCAATTGCATAAATTCTTCAGCACGATATTCATTTTAGTAAGACATAGACTTGACTCAAGTCCCAATCCCGTGCCATCCCCAGAAAACTATTGTTTTGTGATGCTCTGCATTCCCCAACCTGTTCCGCCACCACAGTAGCTACATTTTGTCGGTGATGAGGGCGCACTGGTAGTATATGTTTGTACTGTGGCTGCATGCTGGCGCGTATGTGTGCTGGGGACCTCGCACGAGAAAGGGACTTGAATCAAGTCTAAGTAAGACACGGCCAGAGTGACCTTGATCTCGACCTCTTTTTTACGAAATGTTTTTGTTGAAATCAACATTATTTATTTGACATGAAACAATGTCTTTATCGTGCCCAATTAATTCAGGCAATTGCTTGTTTTTCCAATGTCATTATGGGCACATCGGCGTGAATCCCTGGTGGTAATCAAAATAGGATTAGGCCAAATTTAGAAGACTAAAGCCAAACGAAATAAAGTTACCCTTTGTGTCCATGGTAACTGAATTGCAAGCCTTGACTTTTGGTAAACACGTTACAGTCACACGGGGTAAAAAAAAAAAAAAAAAAAAAACGGGCTTTGGCGGTTATGTACAACGGCCTTGCCGATAAATAATTGGATTGGTGGACAAAAAATGACGAGTCGATGAAGATAAATTAGAGTTTCATGTCTGATGAGGTTCAATTGGACTGGAACCGATGAAGAGCAATGAATGTGCGTGTGGGCGAGATGGAACGCTCTTGACCTGGGTGCAAGCATTGGTGAATAATAAAACAAACTTAAATAACATAAATTAACAAATAACTATCAGTAGCGATTGATACCGCCCCTCCAAATAACAATGCATGTGAACGTACCCCAACTCTCTGAGAAAGCTTCGTGTGGTTTCCCCTTGTTTTTCACTAAAACTAGATCACCTCAACAATTGATTGATTTTCACAGGCTGTTTTAATGCTGTGTTTTTTATCACTAGAGGGTGGGAATGAAGTTTTACTCTTCCAGAGAAGAACAGAGATGCAACAAACTCTACAAAGGGGGGTTGATAAATCTAAACGTCAGTTCGGGCCTAGCAGTGGGGATAATTTGGGCACACCGAGAAGAAAACAAGTTTGCAAGAGAAAGCAAAACAAGACTTGTTATCCGGTACTTAAAAAAAGTGGTACTTATTTATGTTTTATCTGTGTGGAATTTGGGTCAAATCAACCCCTCTGCCCCCTTAAACCAAACAGTCCCAGTATATCCAGACTGCGGGGTCCTTGGTTCACATTTCACCCCGGTATAAGCCTTTGCTTTTGTCTTTGCTTTTTTTCAGGAGAACCGTTGGTTTAAATCTTACACGGGTAACCTGTGTATTTTACTTTTACAGGAGAACTCGTTGAACAAAGAAATTTTATAGCTTAGTTTTACAGAGGTTATTATTTCCTTATTAAGGACCGATAAAATAGATGTATATATTCATGAATTATGTTGTGATGTATAGGCCTACTTATGTTTTTTTTTCACGGCCGAGCTTTAGTACAGCATGAATTAGTGAACTATGATGTATAATGTGTAATTTACGCTGTCGAGCATCATGTACCAACATGTCCGTAATGTTGCAGTATTTTGAGACGTTCCGTTGACTTACACACACACACACACACACACACACCATCCTTACGGATCCGGTTTGTGGGTACTGCTATTGTTGTTCTATTATTCCCTTTTCTGAAGAATTCCCTTGTGGGGCCCAATTGTTCCTATTGAAATGACCTTGTGGGGTCCATTGTTCCATTGTTGTCAGGACCCCACATATGCCCTTCTGTGTGTACACACACACACACACACACACACACACACACACACACACACACACACACACACACACACACACACACACACATCCTTACGGATCCGGTTTGTGGGGTACTGCTATTGTTGTTCTATTATTCCCTTTTCTGAAGAATTCCCTTGTGGGGTCCAATTGTTCCTATTGAAATGACCTTGTGGGGTCCATTGTTCCATTGTTGTCAGGACCCCACATATGCCCTTGTGTGTGTCCACACACACACACACACACACACACACACACACACACACACACACATCCTTACGGATCCGGAATGTGGGGTACTGCTATTGTTGTTCTATTGTTCCCTTTTCTGAAGAATTCCCTTGTGGGGCCCAATTGTTCCTATTGAAATGACCTTGTGGGGTCCATTGTTCCATTGTTGTCAGGACCCCACATATGCCCTTCTGTGTGTCCACACACACACACACACACACACACCACACACACACACACACACACACACACACACACACACACACACACACATCCTTACAGATCCGGTTTGTGGGGTACTGCTATTGTTGTTCTATTATTCCCTTTTCTGAAGAATTCCCTTGTGGGGCCCAATTGTTCCTATTGAAATGACCTTGTGGGGTCCATTGTTCCATTGTTGTCAGGACCCCACATATGCCCTTCTGTGTGTACACACACACACACATCCTTACGGATCCGGTATGTGGGGTACTGCTATTGTTGTTCTATTATTCCCTTTTCTGAAGAATTCCCTTGTGGGGCCCAATTGTTCCTATTGAAATGACCTTGTGGGGTCCATTGTTCCATTGTTGTCAGGACCCCACATATGCCCTTATGTGTGTCCACACATCCACACACACACACACACACACACACACACACATCCTTACGGATCCGGAATGTGGGGTACTGCTATTGTTGTTCTATTATTCCCTTTTCTGAAGAATTCCCTTGTGGGGCCCAATTGTTCCTATTGAAATGACCTTGTGGGGTCCATTGTTCCATTGTTGTCAGGACCCCACATATGCCCTTCCGTGCGTCCACACACACACACACAAGGTGTTCACGAAAATGTATCCAGAAACGAAGGTTTTTTTAAGTGAAAACAGATTATTGCATGGCCCGACTTCCTGCGAAGGAATTTCTTCAAAAGGACGTTTTTCTCTGATTTTTGTTTTGGGACAGATAATGCTGTTTTCGAAACGAAACAAAAATTCAAACTTTGGCATAAATGCCACGGACACTGCACAAAACACATGAATTATGTGTACAGAATTGGTTTTGCTAACAAAACAGTTGCTGGCAGTGTTAAAGCACTTTATGTAATCCACCATATACATAAACTGACAAACCTGTAGAAGTTTGAGATCGATCGGCCATCTGGGTCACGAGAAAATAGTGAAAAAAACGATTACACATTTGCATGAAATCATGTAGATTCAACAAATGAATAAAACGCTCACTGAGCGATAAACTCCAATCGGAAAATTAGTTTATTCATTTCTCATCAAATATGGCATTTCAGACAGAAATATTTCAAGGGATGTTTTCTACTATCATCATCATTAGACCGTGTAAGTTTTATGTAAATCTGTGATCAAAAAGTACATTTTACAAGTTTTTTTCTTACCAATTCTGTAATGTTCCTTTAACTACGATTTATCACTAGCGGATTTGTGTGTGTGTGTACATGAAACACCTTTAAAAAAGCTGTACTTTCTCGAATCTACAAAGACAATTTGTAGAACTCCGGGGCCAGTGGCACCTGACTCATTTCTGGCTCACAGTGTTTCCAGAAATATATGTCAGAATGACAAAGAAAGAGTCAAAAAGATGCAAAATCCGAGTCAGCAACCGGTCGGGCCCCTGGGACCATGAATCCGGGTGAATTGTGACCCGGAAATTTGTAGAGTGTAGTTAATTGATACACCCAAAGTATGCCCCCCCCCCCCGCAACCCCCCCGTCCCCCCCCCCCAAAAAAAAAAATAAAAAAAATAAATAAAAAATCCCTTGCCCCCTACTGTAGCGAGTTTTATGACACAGTACACAAATTTGAGATTTTTATAGGTGGGGCATGTGGAGCTTTCCTTGGTCGGATCGGACTTTTAACCTTAGTTCTTTTATACATGCAATTCTGTGTTGTTTATGTACTTGGCCTTCACCTTAAAGGGACACGTTGCCTTGGATTGGGCGCCTTGGGCTTTAACAAAGAGTTTGTTCTGAAATTAATACGGTTAGAAAGGTGTTTTAAAACCATAATGTAATAGCCCACACAAATATCCCCCAAAATTGTGTGGTTTTCCTTTCCTTTTACCTCGTGAACTAGCAAGGGTTCGCCATTTTGTAGAACCAAATTTTTGACTCCACAAAATGGCGGACCGTGTTAGTTCACGAAGCAGTAGGGAAAACAACGCAATTCCGACACATATTTGTGTGGACATTAGGCCCTATATTTTACTTTTAAAACATCTTTCCAACTATATTCATTTAATGACAAATGCTTTCAAAAGTTTTTATAGCCCAAAAGCGCCAAATCCAAGGCAACGTGTCCCTTTAATTTGGCTGCTATTATCTTTTAATATCTTTCTAATTGTTTTAGTCTTTTATTTTTATTGTAGGCCTAATGCTTGTTTATAGCTGCTGGGCACTTCTGAAAAATAGTGTTTGATAGGTCTTCCCAGGGTAATTAAGAAACAAATAAATCAAATAAACGTTGTCCTGAATATTCAAAACCGACGGTTTTTAGTACACAAAACTGTACAAATTTTCATTTCACTTTACTTCTAAAAATTAAAGTGTGCACCAATTCCCCGAGGGGGAGTTAAAGAGCCAGAATCTCTCCAAGGCAATGGAAATAAATGATTTATGTCTGGACGATCAATCAAGCTTTACATAGAGTGTTTCCACAATGCTTGCAGGGAGGTGGCTGATATTAATGTAATGAGAGACAACTTCTGCTGAATGCACTTCTAAAAAGGACGGGTGATGATTGATGGTTATCGAAAATAAAAATAATACGAAATCATTTCAGTTTGAAAGCTCAACCACAGTTTTTTCTTCTCTTGATAAAATTGCATCCATTTTAGTCTTTGATGGAACATGACTGAAACATTAAACAAATCCATTATTAACATTAAAAACCGGTATAAGAAACATTAAACACAATAATTATTCCCAATAATTGTTTACATTAGATATCAGTAACAACTACTTCAACTTGAAACTTGAGTTATACAAAAATAAACAACTTTTATTGAACAATCATGAAGAAGACCGGAATAGACACGCTTACGTTCGAAAGGAAGGGATTCAGTTTCAACTTCCCACAATGCATTGTTTTTTGTGCACTTCTCAACAAAATTGTCTTCTGTGTGTCTGCTTAAACGTTGACACATTAAACTGTTCAAGCCTTCTTTTGAAATCAACCAGAATGCCTGTTGGTCTGTTTTGACTGTTAAGTTAAGTGTCATTTGCTACGAACATTTCAGATAGTTCTGTGGAGTTTACTTATGGGAACGTATAGTTTTTAATAGTTCTCATCAATTACCAGTCCTCCAGAGAAGGACTGCGTTCGTCTGAAATGTTAACAAAGTTGAAACAAAAAAATAGATGTGAAATCCAGACTCGCCATAGTTTAGCTTGATTCCCGTAGCAATAGCAACAAACACGTAAGAATGCTCATGCGCACAAAATCCAAGACAGCATAAATCTGTTTATACGTTGTTTTCACCCAAAGCGGGCTCACTACATTTTGATGACATTTTCACAGGCTGGTTCGGTTGCGTGTTTGTTTAAAACTAGAGGAGAAAAAATGAATTCATACTCTTCCAATAGACCTTATGCACATGACGTCATTTGAGTAGGGCGCCCTCGTCTAGAGGTCAAAAGAAGATTGCTCATTGGCTTATTCTCTGCGCCGCGCGTACAAAATGTGCTTTTTCCATTGTTTCGTCATCGTTTTACCTCTAATATGGCGGCGTGATGACGTCAATGCATAAGGTCTATACAATAATGTAAGAGACGTTTAAAGGTAGGGTCATAAATTTATAAATAATAGACAAATTTAAAGGAACATTACAGAATTGGTAAGAAACAAACCTGTAAAATACACTTTTTATGTATATGGTGGATTACATAAAGTGCTTACACTGCCAGCAACTGTTTTGTTAGCAAAAACCAATTCTGTAATGTTCCTTTAAGACCATAAAAACTTACTTGGTGAGAAGCACTGCAGCTGTTGATAGTATAAACCATTTTGAGAAAGGATCCCCTTCAAAGTAATAATATGGTTTGGATAATGTTCTTACTGCAAAACATTTGAATCTGCACGCATCGTTTCTCAGATTTGCTGCGCCCAGAGATGCGTTTGGTATACCCACTGTCACCTCGCTAAACGTGGATGGTTTCGATGATATTGTAAAAGAACCTTGATTCAGCTAACACTTTCACATGGATTTTTTTTTTTTACTGTATCCTTCTTTATAACTTTGCCATAAGTCAGCACTACGTTGACAAAAAAAACAATCTATGACCCTGCACCTTTATGAGATTATTGTTCACTCTAGGGGTGTGAAACTTCATGATTTGTTTTAAATGAAGGACAGCTTAAAATTAAGTTGTGATAATTGAAATCGTCGCATCATCCATGTCTGATTGAACGGCGTTTCATATTACGATTTTCTTATCACTTTTGGTTAAAGGCAGTGGACACTATTGGTAATTACTCAAAATAATTATTAGCATAAAACCTTACTTGGTAGCGAGTAATGGGGAGAGGTTGACAGTATAAAACATTGTGAGAAACGGCTCCCTCTGAGGTGACATAGTTTTCGAGAAAGAAGTAATTTTCCACGAATTTGATTTCGAGACCTCAGAATTAGAATTTGAGGTCTCGAAATCAACCATCTGAAAGCACACAACTTCGTGTGACAAGGGTGTTTTTTCTTTCATAGTTATCTCGCAACTTCGACGACCAATTGAGCTCAAGTTTTTACAGGTTTGTTATTTTATCCATATGTTGAGATACACCAAGTGAGAAGACTGGTCTTTGACAATTACCAATAGTGTCCAGTGTCTTTAAAACATCAACTGCCTTCCGGTTACAACGGTCTCTTCTTCTGCTTTTGTGAGTCATGCGCATTGAGAGATGCATATGGGCTAGTTTACTAGACTTCCTAACAGTCATCCAGCTTCCACACTTCCGAGTTTAAAAAGTATGGCGTGAAAAAAACAATATTGAAATGTGATTTCCCTTGAAACATAAACGAATCTAGACAAGCAGATGTTTTGATTCAGGGCAAAAGCTTAATATACCTGTAGATGGGTGTTGCCTCGACAGCTTCTCAAATAACACTTGGCGCTGAAAGGGCACGTGCTTCTCAAATTCAACGTTGCATGGATTTCTATCCTTTACAAGAGTTGTTCATGCACAAAAACACCTGCAATGTTATTAATTAGTGGGTACAATTATTGCGAGCAGCGAAACTTTTTACCGTAGTGACATTGAGCCTTTTTTTTAAGTTGGTGTGCTCAGAATTTGTGAGTTCTTAACGTAGAAAAGACTAAGGAAGTTGTGATGATTTTCAGATGACTTTGACTGGAAATATCATCAAACCAACTTTTACCCAAGGCCAGGAGGTTGAGAGAGTGACAAGTTACAAAATACCCGGGACAATTATTGACAAACATCCAAACATCCGAAAAAACACTCATCAGATAGTTTCTAAAAGCTAACCAACGGGTGTTTTGTATCAGAAAGCTTAACTCTTTTAAGGTATGCAGTAATTTACTCTGACATTGTTGTCAGAGTATGATTCAATCTATTTTGAACTTGTGTATTTCCGTGTGGTATGGCTCTATTACCGTTAGGAATTCATGTAGGTTGACATGGCTGACAGAAGCAGCTGCTAGATTGATTGGATGTTAAAGATCCTGTGATACATTTGAGGAGGTGATAATGAAAGAAATTAAATACAAAATAAATTTATCATGCAGGACCCACCCACCCAATTAATCATCTATATAGTGTGCACAAATCCGGCATAATTAGACATTGACGCACAAATATACAGCGCTTCAGACGATCATTCTTGCCACACTAATGAAGCGGTCTAATGAATTGTCCTTTTGCTTTTGAGGTTTTTTTTTTATGTAGCGTATTTTTTTAGCCCATTTCTTATTGCTTCTTATATCATGTATTTGTGGTGGTGTCATTGTTTCTAACACACGAGATATGGAATTTCTTGATTATATCACGATGAAGCATAATCAATAAATTATTGAATGAAATGAATGATTGAACAAGTAGTTATAACACACCCATTTGTCTTTCGAAATACAACCAGTGGAACAGCTGAACATACGGGTCGCCATTTTGTGGAGTCAACAATTTTGTTCTACAAAATTGTAGACTGTGGTCTGCCATGAAATTCCTACAAAAATCACACAGTTTCAATGAATGGTTAAGTGAATTATTATATTCTACTTATAAAATATATTTCCAGTTACCATATTTATTTAAAAACAAACGCTTTTTATAGCACAAAGGCGCCCAACCCGATGGCAACGTGCCACCACAACCATAGCATCACACTATAAAAACTCTTGGTCAGGCTGACCCGAAGCTGTTTTTTTTTTTTTTTTTTTTAATAATTCGATTTTGACTTTGACTCTGCGTCAGTGTGGCCCACTTCCGGGTCAGTTGAACTCATCACAGGTCGGAAACTTGAGCGACTCTCGTGATGGTCATGTCACAAAAACAAAACCTAATCCTTCGTTGTGTTCTATAGTCATCATGTGTACTCTGTCAAACTAGACGATATGACATGAATGTACTTCGACAAAGAAACCCAAGAACGCACCGTTTGAATTTGACGTGTCTGATTTTGATGAGTGGAATGAATGTACTCTTGAATAAAACATTATAATCACGACGTATAATGACGTATTTCCATAACTCGGGATTTTACTTTGACATGTTGATGTCTAACGCGACTAGTCACCGGAATGAATGCCCTTTCAATGCTCTATGGTACATTGTCCGTTCGTGACAAGTTTCAATTTGGATTGGATTACAACGGATGTACTCTTTAAACAGCCAGCCGTGCATGCTTCACTTAATTTGAGTGGTTCGATGAAGATTAAATCATCATCATCTACAACATTAACCAATGTCAGACATCATTCAACATTATGAATAAACACTTTCTTATTAAATACACCACCATACACAGCTCAACTCGTCACAGCGAACTCTGGCTAGTATCAAATTGTCTCTGCTAATTGCAAAACCAATCACATAAATTGGATGTACTCAAGAATTTGACGAACGGCATTAATAAATTTACTGTTTGTTTACAGTAAAGACAAAATAGAGAGAGAGAGAGAGAGAGAGAGAAGACAGAAAAAGAGAGAAGAAGAAGACAGAAAAAAGAGAGACAGAAAAGAAAGAAGAAGAAGAATAAGAAAGCAAAAAGAAAAAAAACGAAAACATAGAGAGAAAAAAGAGAGACTGGCGACACGAACTGACACACACGTAAATACCAGTAAAAAGTAGCATTCGGAGAAAACGGCGTTGAGTGCTTTTTAAAATCAAGCTTTCTTTCAAAATGTTAGAGTATGTTCAACTATAGTTTTTATACAGTGGAGACTTGATGCTTTGATCTTCATATATACGGTGGTTTTTGACTGCTTTTCGTCCTAACTTTACAAGCAATTAAGTAGGAAAGGTTTGTATCAGTTCGTGAAATCGAAAATTAACCCAAAACATAATTTTTCTGTTTTTCGTGAATTGACACCATCCAATGTATTACAACATTGGAACTGCGTGTAAGTCAGTTCGTTCAGAGCGCGCGCTAAACACAATGTTGCTGTCAGTTCGTTGAAACTTTTTTGCTCACGTAATGATGTTGGTGAGCGCCGTATATTACAAGGGCAATTTCAATTTTGGTGTTAGTGTTGAAAACGAAAATTTGTCACTTTCGGCGAAAAAGATGCATTAATTGCCTAAAGGTATTGTACACTTTTGGTTACACATTTTGTGTGATTCAACATATGCATGAACAAACAAAACTGTGAAAGTATGAGCTCAATTGGCCATCGAGGTCACGAGAAAATAGTGAAAAGAGACCTTTATGTGTTTTCTGTTGTTTTAAAACATAGAGTTTATAAAAACATTTGTTTTACTCATTTCTCTGAAACGATAGCATTTTAGGCAGAAATATTTTAAGGAACCCTTTCTTTTTATTTATCGTATTTAAAAAAAGGAAAGCTCTTGAAGCGTTTGAAACTTCAATGAAAGTGTAAGCCTCGAACAAACTTGTAAAAAACTAAAATCAAAAAAGAAAAGAAAAAAAGAAAAAGAAAAAAAAACAAACTACTGGTCTTGTACACTGTATGTCAGTTCGTGGCATCGGTGAGGACTTAATATACAAATACATTTATTTTTGTTGACTGTTTTTATTCCATATAAAATTCTTTGTTCCCGATGCTCTACATCTATTAATAATTGTTTGCGATACTCGCAGCTAATACTAATAATAGCATGATTCTATTTGGTCTACTGTTTAAAGACATCTGCTCTCCAATGCGTGGTCTTGGGTCCGAATCTCATCAGGGTAGTATGCAAGTGGGTTTTTTCCCGCAGGAAAGATTTCATTTTCACTACCTTATGGAGACCGAGAACAAAACAGAAAAGGGATAACAAAGAGTCTCCAATTCTAAAGACTGGGTTGCTCCACAAGGAAATGTGTGTACAAAGTCTATGGGAGGGTCCTTAACTACAGGGACAAAGGAAAGAACATGTCTCTACAGGGATGCACAAAATAGAAAGGAAGTCGAAATAATGTTGATTCAAATACAAAATAGTCTATCGCAATCAGTCCTTTTTCAACATCACCATTTTGTACCATAAAGGAACACACTGCCTTTGGATTGGGCGCTTTGGGCGATAAAAAGCGTTTGTCATGAGAAGAATATGATTGGAAAGTTGTTTTAAAAGTAGAATATAATGATTCACACAAATGTGTCTCGAAGTTGTGTGTTTGTCCTTTTACTCAGTACACGGTCCGCAATTTTGTGGATTCAAAATTAAGGACCGTGTTAGTTCACGAATAAAAACGAAAACCACTCAACTGCGAGGAATAATTGTGCGAATCGTGATATTCTCAGCTTAAAACATCTTTCCAACCACATAATTCATTTCAAAACAAACGTTTTTTTTTATAGCCTAAAGCGCTAATCTTGAATTTTGCAAACATTACTCATTTTTGAAAGGTTAAGCCATAGGCGGAAACCCTCCCTGTACCCTTTAAGTATCATTGATAATTGTAATATGCGTTAGGTGTTATCCAAAGTTTGATAAGCCAAAGGCTACGTTATTTTGCTAGGCGTTATTTTATTGCATTTGACCCCAAGTGCAATGCAAATTATTGCAACGATTTTTCCGGAAGTGAGTAAACCACGCCTCCCCCTTAACGAAACCTATACAGAGACAGGTCTTTCCAGTTCGCCTGGATATAAACCCATCCAATAAACCAGTCAAATCATGTTTGATTCTTAGGTCTTGGGCCCTAACTCCAAATTAGACAATTACTTATTGATTCTGTCAAGTCTAGATTTGGGTTGCCACGACGCACCCACAGGCTGTGCCCCCCCCCACCACGTTGTCATGGGAGTGATAACCAAGCGGCCTTGACGTGTGGAAGTCTAAATCAAATTCACTCTTAAGCTTCCTGCCCAACGGTGGTTATATCGTTCCCGGACTGATTTTTATTTGATTGCGAGTCTGCACCAAATAACTAAAGGTGTTGGGTTTCCAACGCTTTCCAGCTAGAAAGCACTCTTAAAACCCGAGACGAGATGATAGGGGAGGAAATGTTATTAACTTTAAAGGAACATTACAGAGTTGGTAAGAAAAAAACTTGTAAAATGTACTTTTTGATCACAGATTTACATAAAACTTACACGGTCTAATGGTGATGATAGTAGAAAACATCCCTTGAAATATTTCTGTCTGAAATGCCATATTTGATGAGAAATGAATAAACTAATTTTCCGATTGGAGTTTATCGCTCAGTGAGCGTTTTATTCATTTGTTGAATCTATATGATTTCATGCAAATGTGTAATCGGTTGTTCACTATTTTCTCGTGACCCAGATGGCCGATCGATCTCAAACTTCTACAGGTTTGTCAGTTTATGTATATGAAGGATTACATAAAGTACTTACACTGCCAGCAACTGTTTTGTTAGCAAAAACCAATTATGTAATGTTCCTTTAAGGGAGATTCGATCACAACCGGCGACTTGACCTCCAAAAGACAAACGTTTTCCTGACGGCGGATCGCTTTGCGTTACATTGGCGTCAACAATTCGGGTCAAACGTATCGAGTGCGGAGCGAGCTTAATAGTGTGTGGTTGAAGGATGATACTTGCGATTCTCTCGACCATGTATTCTTTGTTCAAAAATAATGACTTTGTACAGTCCAGGGTCTTGTTGGCAGGCAAGATACTTCACTGGTCCTATGGGAAATTTTACACTTTGTGTCATACTTTCCACATTATGTTCAAGAGTTATAAAAAACAACAACAACAACAACACACTTCTGAACGATAAAATTCAGACAGGGCAGTCTCTATAAAATATCAGATTTAATGATAATTGTTTAAAATGATGATTAGTTTTTGTTTACCAATGTTGTTGATGATGCTGTTGTTGTTCCGGATCGGAAAAATTGAATGTTCAAATAACGCATTTGGGCTACTTTTTGAATTTGCGTGGTGTCCGTTTGAATGCTGCCCTCAATAAAGCCAGCGGTTGGTACCCGCTTAATGTGGATGGATTCGACGTTCATTATATTTAAATCTCAGATTGGCTTAACTCCATCTTACATTGCAAATCATCTTGTACCTTACGCCCCTTCTCGCACTCTTCGTTCTTCTGCTAAGACCCTTTTAACTATTCCTAGAACTTCCTCAGATATGGCGATCGTACCTTTTCTGCTTGTGCTCCTAAACTTTGGAACTCTTTACCTAATAACATTAGATGTTGTAGTTCTCTTCCATTGTTTAAAAACTTGCTGAAAACTTATTTATTTATCTCCACATACACTTAGCTTGTAACATGTCTTAGATTATTCATCTGTATAATTGTCTTTGTATTCTATATTTATCTTTTTCTGCTTATTTATGTCTTGTTTTTGTTCTGCGCCTCGGAATAGGGTCTTGTACACTATATAGATGGCGCATTATAAATGCATTATTATTATTACTATTATTATATAATGAAAATACCGTGACATTTTGTTGGTGTTTTCACAGCAAGTAGACACTGAAACTTCCACATGTGAATTTTATTCTATTTTCTTGATAATGTTACCTATTAGTCAGCATTACGGTGACAAAACCAAACAGTGACCCTGCCTAAAGATATTTTGACATTATCGGTGCAGCGTTACTCCTTGAATCCTACAAGTGCAAATGAATAACTGGATGACACGAGGCTATATATATCTTGAAGGATTTCAATTACCCGCGCTCTGGATAGATTTCATAATAAATCAATCTTGATGACACCCTTTCATAGACGGGTCCTTTTACAGGAGCCGTACACCATTGGCGTTGCTTTCAATATAAAAAAAAGAGCAAGAAAAGGGGGTCACTTCATTTAAATCACGCGTACAACATTTGTTAACTGCCGAAATCGATTCGGGTCAAAAATATCGAGTGCGGAGCGAGCTTAATAGTGCGGGTGAAGGATGATACTTGCGATTCTCTAGACCATGTAATCTTTGTTCAAAAGTAATGACTTTGTACAGTCCAGGGTCTTGTTGGCAGGCAAGATACTTCACTTGTCCTATGGGAAGTTTTACATTTTTGTCATACTTTCCACATATATGTATGTGTATTGTGTTACCCTGCATAGTTACGCATACAAACAAAACAGCAACAAACAAACACCCATTAAACAAACAGACAAGCAAACACCCCAAATCCTAACAAACAAACAGCAACACAAACAGACAGCAAAAACTATACATTTGCTATGTTTTCAAACATCTGGTTTCGGACTCCACAGATGAAGACTTTTTGACCACAATTGTTTTACTCATCTCACAAAACTATATAGCATTTCCAACAAATATATTTCAAGGGAAGTTTACCACTTTGATCATCTTTATACATGAACGGTTTGTGCAAATCTGCGAACAGTTTCAATATTGCGAATGATGTGCACACCCTTTGAAGTTGGGAAAAAATGAGAACTCTCAATCTTAAAAACTCAATGATGAGAGAATTGTTGACTGAATAAAGTCTTTAGAACTTGCACAAACTGTTTGACGTCACATTAACCGTCTTTTTGGTTTTCATTTAAATGAATGTCTGAATGTGATGAAACGTTTACAGTTTGGTTGATATACGAAAAATGTTCCGTGGTTATAACGAAAAAATGTTCTATGGTTAGATAATTGTATTTAATGTAATTACGAATTGCAAATTTTTGACTACGGATCCTTAATTTGTAACACACAATTCTAAATTGTATTTTTATTGAATCACTGATTGCCTATTACGAATTATTGAATAAAAATTACGAATAAGTAGTACCTTGTTAGATTTTGTAATTAATGTAATTACGAATTGCTAATTTTTACTTACCGATCCTGAGTTTGTGACACGAAATTCTCATTTTGTATTTCATTGAATTATGATTGCCTATTACGAATCATTGATAAAATTTGTTATAACTGGTAATAGTAAACAATTATACCATGAGGGCTCTCAAGGGACAGTGCAACATTATTACATTTAACATAAATATTTACGTACACGTTCATGGTTTTGCCCCAACTGGCATATTTTACAGAAACTTCCGTGAATATTCATTGTTTACCTCAAGTTGCAAACATTCACAGAAGTATTTCCATGCATATTTACCGCTTTGCCTCAAACTGCAAATAATTCCGTAACTATTCAGAGTTTTGCGATTGATGCACGAATCTTGTTTGTAGTTTGTGGGCAAACTCTGGAGTACTTACGGAAACTTGTCCGTAAACATTTGCAACTTGGGGACAAAACCACAGCCACGATAAAATGATGCTATACAAGACACAGTCTAGAGGATTCAGTCTCAGCATCTGTTCCAACGCACAATGGATCAATCAGAGAAATTATTTATTGCCATGAGTGTTCTTTGATGCAATTACTGTTATGTGTGAATAACCTTTTCGTTCTCCCTATAAATTTCGGATTCTATTCTTTTCTTTCAGTTTCTTTCAATTCAAAATCACTGACAGACCTCAACCATGTTTTAATGTTTCCTCGAAAAAGAGATAGAACTTATTAACTTCGTAATAATATATGTTAGTAGGGTCAATTTATGAAAAAATACCCCTCAACCCCCCCCCCAAATTGTAACAAAAGGTTTTTTAACGGATTATGGTAGTGTTGACCATCAAGAATAACATATCAAAAATCTAAGAAATTCGGAGCAAAGGAAAAAGGTTATTTTCAAGATGGCGTCCAAGATGGCCGCCATTACAATAAAATGGCATTAAGTCATTTATTATTTACCCTAGAGTCATCATTTTGGTGTCTACACCCATGTTTTGGGGTCAAGAATTCCATAAGACCAGTAAAAATGTCATTGAGTAATCAGGTGACCTAAACATCCAAGATGCGTAAAATGCCCAATGTATTAAAATACACTAAAAATGACTTTAAGTCTTTTACTTTCACATTAGAGTTTCAATTTAGGTGTCTTCATTTATGTTTTAGGGGTCAGAAACACATTAAGACCAATGAAAGTTTCATTGAGTTATCAGGTAACCTGCAAATCTAAGATGGCATCCACAATGGCAGTATATTTCCCTTTTCTAAAAATTGTCCTTCAGAACCTCAGGTTCCGTGTAATTAGTCAGGTTCATTGTATTAGTCAGGTTCCACAAACCAAATTCGGTCACATGTAGTTTCTTAGTATTTCTCACTTCATATTTCCCTTTTCTAAAATGTCCTTCAGAACCAAGGTTCCATGTCGTTAGTCAGGTTCTTTAGTATTAGTCAGCAAATTTTATTCAGTTACAGAACCCTATAATTTCGCATTTCATAATTATCTGAAAAAAAGTCCTTAACATAGTCATTCAGATCCTCATTTTTAGTTCTATTAGTAGCATACCACTTCCCTCTTTCACCACTCACCCCTTACCATTTCCCAACTCCTCCTACCATCAACCCCTTTTCCCACTCTCCACCAATTTTCTCATGTCCCTTTCCTAGCCTTCCTTCCCTCACATCCACCACACCCAATATACCACCTAAATATACCTTCTCCCAACACCCCTAACCCCTTCCATACCCAACCTTTACCCCATATACCAATTACATATACTCTCTCCCCACACCCCTAACCCCTTCCCATATCCACCCCTAACCCTTCCCAATCCACCCCTAACCCCTTCCCATACCCACCCTACCCATATACCACCCACATAAACCTTCTCAACACATACCCTAACCCCTTCCCATACCCACCTCTACCCCGTATACCACCCACATAATTATACCTTCTCCGAACACCCCTAACCCCTTCTCATACCACCCCTACCCCATATACCACCCACATATACCTTCTCCCCACCTTCCTAACCCCTTCCAATACCCACCCCTACCCATAAAACACCCACATAAACCTTCTCCCCACACCCTAACCCTTTCCCATACCCACCCCTACCCATATACCACCCACATTTACCTTCTCCCAACACCCTTAACCCCTTCTCATACCCACCTCTACCCCATATAACACCCACATGAACCTTCGCCCCACCTTCCTAACCCCTTCCCAATACCCACTCTTTACCCATATACCACCCACATATACCTTCTCCCAAACCCCTAACCCCTTCCCATACCCACCCCTACCCCATGTACCACCCACATACCTTCTCCCAACACCCCTAACCCCTAATTCCCATTCCAACCCTACCCCATATACCACCCACATATACCTTCTCCCTACACCCTACCCACATACCACCCACATATACCTTCTCCCCAACCCCTAACCCCTTCAAATACCCACCCCTACCCCATATACCACCCACATATACCTTCTCCCAGCACCCCTAATCCCTAATTCCCATACCCACCCTACGTCATATACCAACCACATATACCCACCCCAACCCCATATACCACCCACATATACCGTCTCCCCACACCACTAACCCCTTCCCATATCCCCGCTACCCAATATCCCCTTCTTATACCCCATATATTACCTTCCTCCCCCTCCTCTACACCCTCCCGTATACCACCTTCAACCTCTTTCATCCTCTCCCTCTCCTGACCCCTAACACTTGCCCTCATTTACACCACTGACATTAGCCTCTCCCTATCCTAACCCCTTACACTACCCCCTAATTAATATCCCGGACATTAACCCCTCCTACACCTCCCTCACCCTCCATTTTTTTCAAACACCCCCTCCCTTCCTCCCTTACAACCCTTCCCTTTTACCACCCTTATTCAACTACGTCTCCCAAACACTCTAGTGTCTCACCCTCCCCTTGCCTGCACGCCAGTCATAATACACTGCAAAACTTGCGATTTTTGAATTTTTCTTCCATTTATGCGGAGTGTATTCAATGGCTAGATCTTTTATAACTAGTCAATACACTCATCCTATGCATTCAATCGTTTAGTGAAATCCTTTATTACACGGTGGTGTCTAGGCTACCGTGAGGTATACGTAGGGCAATTAGACTATAGGTCTCCCTTCATACAACACTTGGCTTAAAAGACAAACTCTGACAGCCATTTTGGACGCCATTTTGGACGCCATCTTGGATTTTTTAGGTTACCTGATTACTCACTGAGTTCGTATTGGTCTTAGTGGGTTTCGTGATCCATACAAGATAGATTTAGACACAAAAAATTCAACTCCAAGGGTGAATATGAAATGATTTATAGCCATTTTAGTGTTTTGCGGCCATTTTGGACGCCATCTTGGAATTTTAGGTTACCTGATTATTCAATGACCCTTTTATTGGTCTGAATGAGTTCTCTGACCCCTAAAACCATGTAATAGGCACCAACATTAAACTGTAGGGTGAATAATGACTTATAGTCATTTTAGGATATTGTCGGCCATCTTGGATGCCATTTTGAAAACACAGCTTTCCGGTACTCTGATTTTCTTAGATTTTTAATATGTTATTTTGGATGTCCAATAGTACCCGAAACTGTTGGAAAACCTTTTGTTACAATTTTTTGGGGGTCAAACTGTATATTGACCCTACTATGTTGACATCTGCTGCACGCAAAGGGTTTCCACTGCTTCCGGCATACGATTGTGTGTAATGTTACGAAAATATCCCGAGTCATTTCGTGCTAATAGAAAAAAAAAAAAACAGCAACTTTATCATGGGAATGGCCTACTAGTCCTTCCCTATGGAAAAATAAGAAATATGCTAGTTACACTCTCGCATGAGTACAAACACTGGTTGGCAAACGCCAGGAGTTGTAAACCAGACAGACGCACAAACGCATATGCGTCATGCCACCATCGGCCCCATACAAAAAGGGGCGATGTTCCCTTACTTCGCCACCAGTAGGTTAGTGCGAACGCGCGATATTTAATTTAAATATTTTATGGGAAGGATCTGTTCCATGTACAGCCACAGGTCTTCCAAAATCAAGACGACAGTCCCCTGTCCAACTTTCCGAACACAGATCTTGATGAAGTGACAGTTTGCTTAGAATCTAATTCTCTCTCCAGTTTCCAACTTTTAATATTTTATTTTTAGCAAATGTATTTTTCTTTAATTGTAAAAGAAAAATAACACCCAGAAAGAAAAATATGTATATAATTAGCAGTTATAAACTGCTAAACAACTAAAAAAACACAAACGAAATTATTTGTGGCTTCTCCGTTTGATACCAGCAGAGTTTGTACTTTATATCGGATCGAGACTCACAGACTTATTTGTTATAGAAAAAAAAAAAAAAAAAAAAAAAAAAAGGCGACTACCCGATTCCCGTCAACAGAAAAAAGAATGCCCGAAAAGTACTTTGGTCTTAGATGATATTCTTCCATTTAGTCCTACCTCTAGGAAAAGTTTTTCTCGCCCTGGAAACAAATTAATGAATCCATCCAGTACTGAAACCTTTACCAAAACAAGTTCATTCAATGCATTCTTTGAACTGGGATTTACTATACAATGCACCTCATTGATAAGATCTTCATTGTTATGCAAAAAGGAGCTTATTTTGGAAGTACTCATTGTGTGGCGAATACAGCATGGCGGTACCTCTTGGCTCTAACGTAGGATTTGGACGTTGCTTTTTCTGATGAACTGTACTTGTAAATTTCTCAAAATTCTTACCATGGCCAATCATGTCCATTCAGAAATACTTCGGCAATAACTGTTGCATCTTTGGAACCAGTGATACTCTACCGCAGGCCTGACCGTTACTGTCACTGTCACTGGCCAGAGAGTTGTTTACAAACTGCAGTAAATAATCATTCAGAACATAGATCCCAGCTTTAGTACATATCGTTAGTTGCAGTTCCGACTACATACTTTAGAAGCAAATGTCATCTTTGGTGTTCAGCTTGCTAGTGGTTGTAGTTAGCTCCGATGAATCGCCGTAGACTGCACTGTGAAACTTCACAACCAAAGACCAACACATCTTGTTGAGGTAAGGCTTTGGAACATAAACGACAACACCTTTTCTTTTTCGTGTATATTTATTATTTATTTTCCCCGACCAAAATTGTATAGGTTTGGTAAACAGATTGTTTTGGTAGATATTCTTTTACTTAAACTTGTCAGAATATACAAGTGATATGCCATATTGTAGCTTATGATCCGACTTGATGTCTGAAACAAATAGCGTCATCATGACGCCATGAACTTATTGATTACATTAACCCTGCACCGATGCACCTGTTTTGGGCCAACGGTGTTACGTCATCCTGTCACAAAGGTGTGGCAGGCCCATTTGATAGGTTAAGAGGTTAAGAGGGTCTGTTCTGCCTTATCTCAATGATTTATGTCGGCTAAACCAGTCTGCTGTCGGCACAAGATCACAAGACCTTCATTCACAAAAGGCCATTGAACCTAGAGCGGTCAGACACAACATGCCTTACCACTAAGCTGTGGTAGTGATCTGTGGCGCACGTGCCGCAGAGATAGGAGTTTGTGCATGAGCTATGGGGAAACATTTTTCCACCACCCCTCCTGACCAAATTGACGACCCCATTGATTGACACCCCTCCTAAAACGTGTGTATTGGTACACTGCAGGATATCACGGAGTATCACGGGGTTGGGATCTACCATTTTGAAATTGTTATGTTTTTCTTGATATGTGCCAAAGCACTGTGGTTGGGTGCCTCTATGAAACCCTCCGGGTTGAAAAAGAGTTACACAGAGGAATACAGAGGAATACATGTAATATGTCTGTGTCTGTTGTTAGAGTGTTTTAATAACATTTACACACAAATTCGTGAAGTTGATTTCTGTTATTGCAATTGTTTGACATCTTTAACGTATGGCCTTGTGGAGTATTTCAGTGTTCAGTTCTGTACATGTTTGAATTTAATGAATATGCCAGGCTAATTACTATAGTGCATTAGTTTGACTATTATTCAAATGTACAGCATAACCTTCTACAGAAACCACCACATAGTATTTAATGACATCATGAAAATACATTCCATAGAGTCGATGATGAGATAAAACAGAACACCACAGATACAGCCTTGAAGGCTGTACATCACACATGGTATATTTTGGTGTTGAGATTGCCAAACAAAGCCAAGGGTGTAATCAATCCCCTAATAGATCAAGACTGCGGGCCCTATACTGGTTAAAGAATTAGATAAGTGAAACAAAACATGGGGTACAATGCCCTCAACAAAATTGGGAGAAGTGTTTTCGAAGTTCATCTATTGAACTAATGTGAAATGCAATCGAATGGGAATTTCCGGAGGGATGAGGTAAATTATTATTTTTTGAGCGAGTTATGCGCAAGTGGTTTTGCTGAGACAGCGACGGTACTTCACCGGAGTGTGTCATTATGTTCTCAAACACATGCCGTAAATTTAAACCTTTGTACCATTTTATAAACCCTAGCGGGTGTTATTTGCCCCTCATGCACAATATGTGACCCAAATTTGACCTTTCTTTCCTGTCCAAACTGGAAGTTGGAATTAAATAATTGGATGTCTTTACCAAAATGGTTTGAAATTTGGATATGGTTATTGTGCACATAATCATCAGTCAGTAGTAAGGCAGTTCCACACTAAAGGGCCAACAGATAGCCGTTGTAATAGAGGCATGGAAGAGTGAAACAAACGTAATTTTTTTGCAGTTTTTCTTGTACATTCCAAAGCTGTTTACGATTGTCCATGTCAACAAATATTTATAATAATCTATACTTGTCGTATGTGGTAATAATAATAATCCGTGACCTTAGTAAATTGTAACTTATGCAACAAAGACAAACATATGGTCTGGAAAGTAAAGACAGAACAATACAAACAATACAAAGTTATGTGCCAGTAACATTCCTAACCCTAAATATTGTAAGCAATAAAACTTAGAAATTGCCTTTGAAGAAATAGCAATGGGAAATTAGTCCCGTACGAGCAATGGACGAACAATTTTGTGACCAAATTCTGCCAGCGTTTGTAAGTGTACATTTGTTTACACTTATTTCAGTGTAACGTCTGCCAAATAAAACAAAATATATATACTTCTGTCTTCGTTGCATACGTATACATCTTGAAGATTTACGTCTCCCAGTTTCTTTAATACTTGTTTTTAAAACCTTCTCAACCCCAATCCTCACGTGCTTTTGAATTTACACATTCAGTGTGAATATTAAAGTTTAAGCATGAGGCTCAATGAGGGTTTTATGGAATCTAACAAATCCCAAAGCGAGATCAGTATACAGTGACATTCATGTTTTGTTGTTCTCAACCATGATTGTGATAAAATGTTGAAGTTTGTTTGGGGGAAAAAAAAAGCTTGGCTAGCATTGCCCCCTTGATTTGAATAAGCCAAATTCAGAGTTTGAAATGACATGAAACTTATATCAAATTTTGCCACTAAGCTGCACATTAACATAAAAGAATAAACTTATATCAAGTATGACAATTGATGGTTCCAGATGAATGGGTACACCGATGGACACATAGAATGTCCATAACTCCTTATTGCAATGATGTACTGACATGAAACTGTTATCAAATGTTGCCACTGACATGCAGATTCATATAAACATATAAAGAATAAAACCCATTAGTACGACACCCGTTCCAGTTGAAAGAGCTAAAACAATGCCAACCTTGAGTGGCCATTAGTCCCTTCTGAAATGGCGTATTGACATGCAACGTGTATGAAATATTGCCACTGACACGCAGATTTTATATTTAAAGAAAATACCCCATGATTAAAACTTCGATTCTAGTTGAATGGGAACCAAGTTATCCTAACTTGTGCTGTTATTCTTTGAAAAATATCGGGCAAATCAACCCCTCTGCCTCTCTTTTCCAAAGAGTCCCCATGCAGCCATGCGTATTAGTTTCTCTTCCCAGTCAACCCTCGACCATCCAGAGCCCATCTGTTACTCTCACTTCAGGCCAAGTTGACAGTGGTCAAGTGCATACTTCTCCCCACCCCTCACACCAGTTGATTAAATGATTTGTTTTTCTATTAGTCATTGTTTTTCTATCGGGCGATCGGAAGCTCGCATGGCAGCTTCGCTGTTCTAGTTACTATCATGTTCCCCTCCCATGTCACACTTTTGTGCCCTATAGGGACCACCCACGAAAAAAAAAAAAAAAAAAAAAAAAACAGAGCGTCGGCCGCATGATTTTTTTTAGGCAATACTAGACAGATTTGAGAGCCAAATAAAAGTGGTACAGTGTAAAATTTTGCAAAATTGTGACATGGGGGTTGTTGACCTTCAACTTTAAGTATTCCGGACGATTTTTTAAATCCATTTTTTATATGTTATTCTTTGTACCGTGCAAAACAGTTCATTACAGGAGACACTAGAGTTAACTGTATAGTGGATCACACCCCAGTCAACAACTGCTGCTATTGTAGTGATGTTTCGTTTCTTCTGTGTCTTCTTCCTTCTCCCGTACCTTCTCAGCAAGAGACACTATACTTGAAACTTATCATGTATTTCGACCTTAGTGTATAGATGTAAATCTCATTGTCTGCATGAGAAACAAGCTAAGACGTCATCGTGACATCACCAGTTTTGCAAATAAGGCTGATTAAAGTGTCTTATTAAAAAAAATTCGAACATTTAGAATCACAATTAAATCCATGTATATCAATATTTCCTACAAATCTGGACTAGTCTACACCGACAACCTATTTTTTAAGAAAAAAAAAACCCAAACATGTGTATTTCTTCTTTCATTCGTTAATTTTGTGATGTTGTTGTCGATTTGTATACATTTTTTTTCTGCTGGCGCCTTAATCCTTAAAATTTAAATATTTTACAAAAAGTCAAAGTTCATGCAATAGACATACTTGATTGCTGGTATTCTTTAGTATGACTAGTAGGGTACTAACCGCTTGATACAAAATGAAAACAGCCGCAGAGGGACATTGAGTTTGTACGTTTTATTGAGAACAATGTACTATTTTGTTAAATTAACAGTCATGGCTGGCAGGGTTTGCAGTAACGGTTTTTAATTTGAATATGTGCAAGTTAAGTTCGTTGTCATTTCCTAAGTTGTATATTGTTATTGTTAAGCATTTACAAGGAACCGATTAACTTAAACACCTATCGACAATGTGCCATTCGTCTCTTGTTTGTATGGATTTCCTTTGCCCTGTCAGAGTATTTTTTTTCTGTTTTTTATCCATTTCAGCGAGGGCATGAGCAGCTGGTCAGCCAAAATGTTTTGAACAATCAGCAGATTCACACCCTTTTTTACTATTGAGTTAGCGTAGGATGTGCACGCCACTATGTCTGGCAAAGATGGGTAAGTGTTCCTTAATGATTTGTGACTGGAAAGACATGTCTAGATTTTGAGTGCTGGTGCCATACTCGATATTCCCCATGGCTTCATTACCAACTATTCAAACAAGATGTAATGTGTTTAATACCTGTCAACAGAAATCTTGACGGGTTACATCCAAAACCGAGGTAAAAGCTTGAAACCTGTGTTGATTGAGTGGCTGTGCTAACAGAGAAAGTACACGGACCTACTTGCACCCTAAATTTAGCCGTAACACCAGCCCATAGTCCTAAACCAAAACCCAACTTAACCCAAACCCTGCGCCAAATTCTAGGCATAATTCTTACATGAGCCCAAACCCTAAATCTAGTTTTCGCCCTGTACCCTAACCCTGGCCCTAATTCGTGCTCTAGCCCTTGCCTTTAGATCACCGAAATGGGTCAAAGAGCCATGAAATGTTTCTAGGTGGGCTCATAATTTCATTAATGGGAAATACTCACATCTCCGCTGAAAGCCTACAACTTGTTGTTCGAGAGTGTACACAATTATTTTTCCACCTGGGTGTGTGTATGGGAGTAGCCGGGGTCAAGGTTAGTTCCTTTTAGTAGATTATGTATCCAACTAGACCTCATCCAGTCATCATACAAGCCTCAGAAGCCCCGCCCTTCCCCGAATGCAGGTTGGCAAACTTAAAACGCTCTTAGAGGAACCTATTAACACTGTTTGTGTTTTCTACAGACCAACATTTGACCATTGCAGTAAACAAACCTTTCTACAAAAAAAATGTTTCTTTGCCCGTTGGCCCCCTTTAATATCACCACGGATCCCTCCCATAAAAGGGGTAAACATAAAAAAGAAAAGAACACTCATAAACCGTCATCAAAACAACCGTAGGATATTGCAAAAGGGATTTTGACAAAAAGTCTGTTGACCAGCTAGAAGGAAATATCAAACGATGGAAAATAACTGTGTGTGTATCAGGCATGCTCATTCTTATGAAAATGTAGACAAAACACCATGAGAGTGGTCTGTTTGTTAAGGCCCTGCAATTTATCAACGGATTAAAACAAATAATTTTTCCCCTGAAGAAAAGTGATCCTGATTGTGGTCTCAAGTCAAACTGTTAAAATTACTTCCTTTACAGGTTGCACCCCAAATAAATACCGAAAACGGAGCGTCGGCCTTGGCAATGTTTTGTAGGCCCGTAAAACGATGCTTTTGAATGAAATACACTTTTTGACGACTTTTGGAATACGCTTTACATCATAATGATGTAAAGCGTGTTTCAAAAGTATTTTAAATGATAAAAATACTTGCCCATAAAGCAAGTTACGTCACTTTGACATCATAAGCATTTGAACTCTAGCATTGAGAGGTAGGCCCTGACTTGGGGTTTGGTTACTTCCAACTTGAAGTGTTTTGGGTTAATATAGGCCCTAAGAAAATGATCATTGCCGAGAGGTGTAGAGCCAGTTTTTCAAAATTGATGCTCGGACGTTTTAAATTATACACAGTTGTAGGGGTGAAATTTTATTTGGAGGATTAATAACTCAACGGGCCTTGGGACAACCTATGTCGAATCCAGCAGAGGATAACTATTGAGGAGTGAATTTATATTTTCTTTTACACTGTAAAAAGCTGTGACATTTCTGATTTTTGTAATTTGTTTTTATATTTAGCCCTTTGCACTGTATGATATAGGAGTTTATCAGTTTGGGAACCTGTTAGTGTGGAATTGCCCAGTACTCTTCGAAGTTTGATGACGTCACTCATTGACAAAGCGCTCCAAAAAGCAGGTTAAAAAACGATGCTTTTGAATGAAAGACACTTTTTGACGACTTTTTGAATACGCTTTACATCATAATGATGTAAAGCGTATTTCAAAAGTATTTTAGATGATAAATATAACTGCCCATAAAGCAAGTTACGTCACTTTGACATTTATCGGGGCTTAAGTTATATTAGTGATAAGTTTAATATTATACACAATTTCATTTTTTTCTGAACTTAACACATTCATAATCGGGGTGTTTTATTCTTACCCTGTCTTCTACTTCAAAAAAAAAAAAAAAATCAAATATAATTTTGATATGCTTATTTGTAGAATTTGATATAGGTCCTTTATTTAAAATAATACATGAATTGAAGAAAATATAGATAGAAATCCCTTTTGTTTTTACTGAAGCCCGCAAGTGTTTCTTTTTTACGAAACTAATTGCCTATACCTAAATTAGTCGCCAAGGTGCCCACTTTAGACTTGAACAGTAGCATTGATGGGTTTTTGTTTGTTTTACCTGAACTCAGAGACGGCGAACGACTGAGGCAGCTGTAAGCGATGGACCGAAGCGGGGAACGAAGTGAGGCAGACCTAGCAGCCAGCAGCAAGCTCCCATCCTGCCAAGCTTCAAGAGGCGTTGCTGGGACTGTTTCGTGAGTTACAAGACGAGGGAACATCTTTATGCTGACGACACTGTAGAGACTGTCACCAGATGGGAGTTGAAGATCTATGGATATGTGGTATGAGTGTGTGTGTTTTGTCTACGCATCTGGACGTTCCTTGGAGGTCGCCAAAGGACCGAGGTAAGGAAAACTTTGCCGTTTTCTGTCTTTCACTTTTCAAGTTTGCTTTGGCGATTCAGATTGATCTCTTTGATAAATTGTGGGCTTAAATTTGTTTTCACTTTTTAAATCCGTCGAGCAACTTGTAGTTAGTACAATTCAGTGATGTTAAAGGAGACACAAGTGTATACACATTTTTTGGGAGTAATTTGTAATGGGAAAACAATTTCAAACAAAGTTTTTGTTTTCACGTGAACAATACACAATGAAACATGTTCTTTGATCTTCACATGATGAATAAATCAGTTTAATAAAACTGGTTGTAAAGAAAATCCTCTCTTTTGAGTTGTGATAGTTGTTCAAAAAGAATCAGCGGTTAAATACTAGAAATAAGAAATAAGAAATACAATTTAAAACAAGTTGTTTTCGAGCACATTAGTGGAGGTCGAAAACTCAAGTTGGCTTTCAAAATAAAGACAGCCGTGTGAAGACTGTGAACGGTAATAGAAGAGCTAACCCGTTCTCTTGCAGAGATTCCCCTTTTCTTCCACTACCCCTTCCCTCAAGACGTCCAGCGGTCTGGTTGATGTTGTCCTTGCGTGTATAGCTGTCAAGGTGCCTCACACTGTCCTGGAAATTCTTCATTTGCATATTGGTCTAAGCCAACGATGCTTTTTAGTTTGGAAGCTTGTCTTACTGGAAGTTATGTAGGTTGATACTTCAAGTGATCTGTTGTCATGTTAAAAAAATAAGGATTTTATATTTCAAATTGCGTAATGGTTGTATAGGAAAAGTCCAGAATCCTATTTAAACTTATTTCGTAATAACTTTTGATTAGTTTAGTAAAACAATGGGAGATTTTTTTGTGTATAATTTTAAACCAAACAAAAATACAATCAAATAATTGTAATATTCATGAAGAAAAAGTATATGTATATTCTTCATTTCCCCCCCTCTGCTGCTGCGCTTTTTAATATGGCATAAAACCCAGCACTGTAAGTGTTTATTACAAGTGATCATGCAGTCAGTCGGTCCGGTCCAATTAACATTTATTTTATGATTAATGTTTTATTAAGGAGTATTATTTATATAATTTAGACCAACTAAATTAATGTTTACATATTCCTAATATCAGCATTACATCTTTTCTTAGGATCATGAACAACATGTTAGTCTTTGAAAAAATACGTGTAACAAAGTGAAGTTTTTGTTTAGGCTGTACCGCTGTAGCCCTAAATGCGAATATTTTGTATTAAAAATAATAGTGCTCAATTAAACCTGCCCTATACCACTTATTTGTGAGGTTAGCGCTGCATTAAAAAAAAATTAAAAATAAAAGAAAAGCAGGGTGAAAAGAAAGGCAGACTGAAAAAGACGAGAGAAGAGCAATGCTGAGGAAAAGAAAAGGTCATCCAGTGTAGAAAGATGTCAGTGTACCTAGGTAAGTATAAATGGTGAGACAGTTAAGACCTGGAGTATTTAAAGTGTTTGCCTTGACATAAGACTAACTCTCTTCTCATTCAGTAGGTTTATTGGCAATAGGAACAATAGAATAATAGTATAAGGCGTGACTTGTGTACAGCTTCTAACCCTTTGTTTACAGTTTGTAAGCTTTTTGTCCACAGCTTCTAACCTTTTCATCCACCGTTTTTTACTTTGTTTTGTCTGAAGTTTCAATCCTTTATTTCCACAGGCTACACTTTTGTTTCCCACAGTACTTGTTCTTCCCAAAGTGCATGTTGTGGCAGGTAATTGTGCATTGAAAAACGAATATTGAGTAGATGACACATTGCTGAAACTCCCTTTAGTATCTCTTGAGGATTGTGGAACCAATGAGGTAGGGTGCTTGCAGCAAAGGTTGAGTATCGGGTGAATTTTTAGGTAAAGTATGTGGTGAGTGCGACAGAAAATTATTTCCCAACAAAGCTTGTATCCTTTATTTCCCTCCAAACTCTATAATCTTGTTTTGTATTGGTTTTCCACAGTCTTTCACATGTAATGGCTTAAGTGGATGTTGTGGGAAGCAATTCCCCGGAGATGACATTGTTTTGGTGAAGTATTGAGTTTATATCGGGTATTGTGTATTGTAAAACTAACTTTGGCCGATTGATGAGACCCCCAATGCTAACTTTTCTAGATAATCTTTTTCTTCCAAAGAGCAGATCATAAAGACGATGAAGTACTTTATCAGCGGAATCGAAACTGAGCTGAGGTGACTCCAACAGCAGGGACTGGGGTCACGCAAAACATTTGGTAATGTATTGGGTACAAGTTACTTGAAAAGAAACTACCCACTTAACGTGAGAACAAGTTAATTAACAATCTTTGAGGATCACACAACAATCTCAACATCAATTTATCCATAACTTTGACGGAAAAATGAAACAAACTTAAAATTTCAATCTTTTAAACAAAACTCTTGTAAATAAAGACAGCTGTCACCAGCAGTCAAATGATCAATTGAGATTCTACAACAAGCATTTAATGACAAGCCAACCACCTGGTAAAACAACTTAAGAACCAGTTAACTTGCAGTCGGTGGTCGGCTGGTCGGCTGGTCGGCTGGTCGGCTCTTGTTGCAATTTATCACAGAAATAGGTAAATGCATAAAAATACATTTGTCTGTGTCTTTTAAATTTTCTTTGCAGTTGAGCAGTCTCTTGCGGAGCGGTGACTACAATCGGACCGGCTTGGATGAGCATCGTTGGAAGGTACAAGTGCAAAGAGTCAACAACACACCGCTTATTTCTAAAACTTTGTTTTGAAGAGACTATAAAATATAAAAAAAATGTAATAAAAACCTTACCTACCTACCCTATTTTTTCTGGCCCGTAACGCCAACAGCGTTATTTTTAGGCCTAACTGCCGTTTTCTAACTGTGTGTCACCCGCTGAAAGGAGTGCGTGCCACCCGCTGTAAGGACTGCTTTAAGTCGTTTCAGTTGACTCTTTCCTGCAGTTCAAAAGTTGAAGTGATATACCGTTGTTAAGGCTAACCAACCCTCGGTATTTACTCAAAAACTGCAAGGGGTAAGCATTGGGTTATCCATACAATCTAAAAAAGGTTGTAAGCATTGGCTTTTACAAAAATTTTGCAAGGGGTAAGCATTGGATTTTAGACAAAAACTACAAAGGGTATGACGAAAATCGATAGGGGTTAACCTAGGATATAACATGAAATCTAAAATGGGTCAACCCTGGTTTTGACACAAACAATTTAAGTGGAATCTCTGGATTTTAGACAAAAACTACAAGGGGAACTTTGAATTACAGACAAACACTACAAAGGGTTAATCCTTGGGTTTCAGACAAAATCTACAAAGTGTAAGCCTTGCGTTTTATACAAAAACTAAAGAGGTCACGAGTATTGGAATTTACATGAAATATACGAGGGGTAAGCATTGGATTTTTAAACAAAAACCACAAAGAGTAAGCCTTGAAAGTCTGACAAAAACTGTTAGGGGTAACATTTGGATTTTACAATAATTCTACAAGAGGGGTAAAACAGGACCAAACTACAAGGGGTATGTCTACTTTTTTTAGACAAAGACGAAAGGGGAAGGTAAGCCTTGGATTTTACATGAAAAAGCAAGGGGTAGCCTTGGATTTGAATAAAAATAGCAGTGGTTAACCTAGCATACTACATGAAAACTACAAGGGGCCGACCCTGGATTTTAGAGAAAAATTAAAAGAGGTATTCTCTGGATTTGAGAAAAAATACAAGGGGGTAAGCCTTGGACAGCAGACAAAGACTACAAGGAGTAAGCCTTTGATCTTACATGAAATCTACAAGGAGCAAGCATTGGTTAAAAAAAAAAAAAAAAACTACAAGTGATTTTAAATGACAAGTGCAAAAGGTTAGCATTGGAGTTTAGACAAAACCTACAAAGGGTAAGCCTTGAATTTTGACAAATCTACAAGGGGTAAGCCTTTGATGTTTTAAGGAAATCTACAAGTTAGAGGTTATTAGACAAAACTGGCAGTGGTTAACTTAAGATATTACATAAAAACTACAAGGGGTCAATCCTAGTTTTTAAAGAAAAATCAGGAGGGGTAAGCTTTGGATTGGAGAAAAAATTAATACATTGGGTAAGCGTTAGATAACAGACAACGATTACAGGGGGAAGCATTGGATTTTAGTCAAAAACGACAAGGGGTAAGTTTTGTATTTCAGACAAACACTACAAGGAGTAAGCCTTTGTTTAGATGAAAGCTACAAGGGACAAACATTGGTATTTATACAAAATTACAATGAGTTAAGCCTGGGATTTTACATGAAAACTGCGGGGGGTCGACCCTGGTTTTCAGAGAAAAATTAAAGTAGTAGGCCTGGAGTTTAAAGGGAAAAAATACTTCATTGTTTAAGTCTTTGATCTTGCATAAAATCTGCAAGAATAGCGAGAACTGGTTAAAAAAGAACAAAAAGTACAAGTGTAAAGCCTGAGTGTTACATGAAAATTGTAAAGGGGCAAGCATTGGTTTGTAAGCAAAACTTCAAGAAGTAAGCCTGGGATTTAAACAAAACTAGCAGTGGTAAACCTAGAATATTTAATGAAAGATACACTGGGTCGACCCTGGTTTTTAGAGAAACATTTCTTGGGGGTAAATTCTGGAGTTTATAAAAAACTACAAGGAATCCTTGGATAACAGACAAAAACGACAAGGGGATCTGACAAGGGGATCTGACATGAAATCTAGAAGGGGAAAGCATTGGTTAAAAAATACAACCCCAAAAAACCACAAGGGGTAAGCCTTGGATTTTAACCGAACTAACAGTGGTTAACCTAAGATACTATACATGAAAGCTACAAAGGGTCGACACTTGTTTTTTGAGAAATATTAAAGGGATAAGCTTTGGAGCTTTGAAAAAACGAAAAGGGGTAAGCCTTGGAAAACAGACGAAAACTACAAGGGATTTCACATGAAAAGTGCAAGAGGTTAGCATTGGAGTTTATACAAAAACTACAAAGGGTAAGCCTTGAATTATAAAAAAATAAATCTACAAGGATATTGCATCAAAAGTTAAAGGGGTAAGCATTGGACCATAGACAATAATTTCAAGAGGTTAGTCTTGGATTTTAACAAAACTGGAAGTGGTTAACCTATGGATTTTACATGAAAATTACAATGGGTCGACTATTGCTTTTTGCAACAATCTTAAGGGGGTAAGCTCTGGATTTAAGAAAATAATTACCACAAGATCTTGGATCTGACATGAAATCTACAAGGGGCAAGCATAGGTTTAAAAAAAAATTATATCACGTGGTAAGCAGTAGTAAACAACAATAATAATAAAAACAAATACACGGTGTAAGCCTGGGATATTACATCAAAAGTTAAATGGGTAAGCATTGGACTATAGACAATAATTTCCAGAAGTAAGCCTTGTAATTTACATGGAAGCTTCAAGGGGAAGCATTGGGTTTTTACATGGAAGCTACAATTGGGAAGCATTGGGTTTTTAACAAAAATACAAGCCTGAGCTTTTAGATGAAAACCACAAAAGGTTTACCATGCATTTGAAACCAAACTAGCAGTGGTCAACCTGAGATATTACATAAAAACTACTAGGGGTCAATCCTAGTTTTTAAAGAAAAATCAAGAGGGGTAAGCTTTGGATTGGAGAAAAAATTAATACATTGGGTAAGCGTTAGATAACAGACAACGATTACAGGGGAAGCATTGGATTTTAGTCAAAAACGACAAGGGGTAAGTTTTGTATTTCAGACAAACACTACAAGGAGTAAGCCTTTGGTTAGATGAAAGCTACAAGGGACAAACTTTATATTACATAAAATCTGCAAGAAAGGCGAGAACTGGTTAAAAAAAGAAAAAAAGTACAAGTGTAAAGCTTGGGTGTTACATGAAAATTGTAAAGGGGCAAGCATTGGTTTGTAAGCAAAACTTCAAGAGGTAAGCCTTGGATTTAAACAAAACTAGCAGTGGTAAACCTAGAATATTTAATGAAAGATACACTGGGTCGACCCTGGTTTTAGAGAAACCTTTTTTTGGGGGGTAAATTCTGGAGTTTATAAAAAACTACAAGGAATCCTTGGATAACAGACAAAAACGACAAGGGGATCTGACAAGGGGATCTGACATGAAATCTAGAAGGGGAAAGCATTGGTTAAAAAATACAACCAAAACAAAACACAAGGGGTAAGCCTTGGATTTTAACCGAACTAGCAGTGGTTAACCTAAGATACTATACATGAAAGCTACAAAGGGTCGACACTTGTTTTTTGAGAAATATTAAAGGGGTAAGCTTTAGAGCTTTGAAAAAACGAAAAGGGGTAAGCCTTGGAAAACAGACGAAAACTACAAGGGATTTCACATGAAAAGTGCAAGAGGTTAGCATTGGAGTTTATACAAAAACTACAAAGGGTAAGCCTTGAATTATAAACATAAATCTACAAGGATATTACATCAAAAGTTAAAGGGGTAAGCATTGGACCATAGACAATAATTTCAAGAGGTTAGTCTTGGATTTTAACAAAACTGGAAGTGGTTAACCTATGGATTTTACATGAAAATTACAATGGGTCGACTATTGCTTTTTGCAACAATCTAAAGGGGGGTAAGCTCTGGATTTAAGAAAATAATTACCACAAGATCTTGGATCTGACATGAAATCTACAAGGGGCAAGCATAGGTTTAAAAAAAAATTATATCACGTGGTAAGCAGTAGTAAACAACAATAATAATAAAAACAAATACACGGTGTAAGCCTGGGATATTACATCAAAAGTTAAATGGGTAAGCATTGGACTACAGACAATAATTTCTAGAAGTAAGCCTTGTATTTTACATGGAAGCCCTCAAGGGGAAGCATTGGGTTTTTACATGGAAGCTACAAGGGGAAGCATTGGGTTTTTAACAAAAATACAAGCCTGAGCTTTTAGATGAAAACCACAAAAGGTTTACCATGCATTTGAAACCAAACTAGCAGTGGTCAACCTAAGATATTACATAAAAACTACAAGGGGTCAATCCTACTTTTTAAAGAAAAATCAAGAGGGGTAAGCTTTGGATTGGAGAAAAAATTAATACATTGGGTAAGCGTTAGATAACAGACAACGACTACAGGGGGAAGCATTGGATTTTAGTCAAAAACGACAAGGGGTAAGTTTTGTATTGCAGACAAACACTACAAGGAGTAAGCCTTTGGTTAGATGAAAGCTACAAGGGACAAACATTGGTATTTATACAAAATTACAATGAGTTAAGCCTGGGATTTTACATAAAAACTGCGAGGGGTCGACCCTGGTTTTCAGAGAAAAATTAAAGTAGTAAGCCCTGGAGTTTAAAGGGAAAAAATACTACATTGTTTAAGTCTTTGATCTTGCATAAAATCTGCAAGAAAAGCGAGAACTGGTTAAAAAAAGAAAAAAAAGTACAAGTGTAAAGCCTGGGTGTTACATGAAAATTGTAAAGGGGCAAGCATTGGTTTGTAAGCAAAACTTCAAGAAGTAAGCCTGGGATTTAAACAAAATTAGCAGTGGTAAACCTAGAATAATTAATGAAAGATACACTGGGTCGACCCTGGTTTTTAGAGAAACATTTTTTGGGGGTAAATTCTGGAGTTTATAAAAATCTACAAGGAATCCTTGGATAACAGACAAAAACGACAAGGGGATCTGACAAGGGGATCTGACATGAAATCTAGAAGTGGAAAGCATTGGTTAAAAAATACAACCAAAAAAACCCACAAGGGGTAAGCCTTGGATTTTAACCGAACTAGCAGTGGTTAACCTAAGATACTATACATGAAAGCTACAAAGGGTCGACACTTGTTTTTTGAGAAATATTAAAGGGGTAAGCTTTGGAGCTTTGAAAAAACGAAAAGGGTAAGCCTTTGAAAACAGACGAAAACTAAAAGTGATTTCACATGAAAAGTACAAGAGGTTAGCATTGGAGTTTATACAAAACATACAAAGGGTAAGCCTTGAATTATAAAAATAAAACTACAAGGATATTACATCAACAGTTAAAGGGGTAAGCATTGGACTATAGACAACAATTTCAAGAGGATAGCCTTGGATTTTAACAAAACTGGAAGTGGTTAACCAATGGATTTTACATGAAAATTACAATGGGTCGACTATTGCTTTTTGCAAAAAAATTAAAGGGGGTAAGCTCTGGATTTAAGAAAATAATTACCACAAGATCTTTGATCTGACATGAAATCTACAAAGGGCAAGCATAGGTTTAAAAAAAAATTATATCACGTGGTAAGCAGTAGTAACAAAAAATAATAATAAAAACAAATAAACGGGGTAAGCCTGGGATATTACATCAAAAGTTAAATGGGTAAGCATTGGACTATAGACAATAATTTCCAGAAGTAAGCCTTGTATTTTACATGAAAGCTACCAGGGGAAGCATTGGGGTTTTACATGGAAGCTACAAGAGGAAGCATTGGGTTTTTAACAAAAATACAAGCCTGAGCTTTTAGATGAAAACCACAAAGGTTTACCATGCATTTGAAACCAAACTAGCAGTGGTCAACCTAAGATATTACATAAAAACTACAAGGGGTCAATCCTAGTTTTTAAAGAAAAATCAAGAGGGGTAAGCTTTGGATTGGAGAAAAAATTAATACATTGGGTAAGCGTTAGATAACAGACAACGACTACAGGGGGAAGCATTGGATTTTAGTCAAAAACGACAAGGGGTAAGTTTTGTATTTCAGACAAACACTACAAGGAGTAAGCCTTTGTTTAGATGAAAGCTACAAGGGACAAACATTGGTATTTATACAAAATTACAATGAGTTAAGCCTGGGATTTTACATAAAAACTGCGAGGGGTCGACCCTGGTTTTCAGAGAAAAATTAAAGTAGTAAGCCCTGGAGTTTAAAGGGAAAAAATACTACATTGTTTAAGTCTTTGATCTTGCATAAAATCTGCAAGAAAAGCGAGAACTGGTTAAAAAAAGAAAAAAAAGTACAAGTGTAAAGCCTGGGTGTTACATGAAAATTGTAAAGGGGCAAGCATTGGTTTGTAAGCAAAACTTCAAGAAGTAAGCCTGGGATTTAAACAAAATTAGCAGTGGTAAACCTAGAATAATTAATGAAAGATACACTGGGTCGACCCTGGTTTTTAGAGAAACATTTTTTGGGGGTAAATTCTGGAGTTTATAAAAATCTACAAGGAATCCTTGGATAACAGACAAAAACGACAAGGGGATCTGACAAGGGGATCTGACATGAAATCTAGAAGTGGAAAGCATTGGTTAAAAAATACAACCAAAAAAACCCACAAGGGGTAAGCCTTGGATTTTAACCGAACTAGCAGTGGTTAACCTAAGATACTATACATGAAAGCTACAAAGGGTCGACACTTGTTTTTTGAGAAATATTAAAGGGGTAAGCTTTGGAGCTTTGAAAAAACGAAAAGGGGTAAGCCTTTGAAAACAGACGAAAACTAAAAGTGATTTCACATGAAAAGTACAAGAGGTTAGCATTGGAGTTTATACAAAACATACAAAGGGTAAGCCTTGAATTATAAAAATAAAACTACAAGGATATTACATCAACAGTTAAAGGGGTAAGCATTGGACTATAGACAACAATTTCAAGAGGATAGCCTTGGATTTTAACAAAACTGGAAGTGGTTAACCAATGGATTTTACATGAAAATTACAATGGGTCGACTATTGCTTTTTGCAAAAAAATTAAAGGGGGTAAGCTCTGGATTTAAGAAAATAATTACCACAAGATCTTTGATCTGACATGAAATCTACAAAGGGCAAGCATAGGTTTAAAAAAAAATTATATCACGTGGTAAGCAGTAGTAACAAAAAATAATAATAAAAACAAATAAACGGGGTAAGCCTGGGATATTACATCAAAAGTTAAATGGGTAAGCATTGGACTATAGACAATAATTTCCAGAAGTAAGCCTTGTATTTTACATGAAAGCTACCAGGGGAAGCATTGGGGTTTTACATGGAAGCTACAAGAGGAAGCATTGGGTTTTTAACAAAAATACAAGCCTGAGCTTTTAGATGAAAACCACAAAGGTTTACCATGCATTTGAAACCAAACTAGCAGCAGTTAACCTAAGATATTACATGAAAGCTACAATGGGTCGACACTTGTTTTGGGAGAAATATTGAAAGGGGTTAGTTGTGGAGTTTATACAAAAACCACAAGTGGTAGGCATTGGATTTTAAACAAAAACTGCAAGGGGATTGCATTTGATTTTAAACTAAAAATACTAAGGAGTAAGCCTACAAGGGCCAAGTATTGTAAAAACTAAATAACAAGGGTGAAGCCTGGGATTTTACATGAAAAGTGCAAGGGGTAAGCATTAGCGCTTAGACAAAACTACAAAGGGTAAGCCTTGAATTTTAAACTAATACTACAAGGGGTAAGCATTGGATTTTAGACTAAACGACAAGGGGTATGTGTTGGATTTTAGCCAAAAACTACAGGGGTAAGCATTTGATGTTTTTTTTTTACAAAAACTACCTTTGATCTTACATGAAATATCCAAGGGGTTAGCACTAAGGTTTTAACTAAAACTACAAGGGGTAAGCCTTAGAATTAACATGGAATCTAAAAGGGGGCAAGCATTTGGGTTTTAAAACAAAACTACAAGGAGTAAGCCAAGGCTTTTAGATGAAAACTACAAGAGGTTAGCTTTTAAACCATTTAAACCAAACTAGCAGTGGTTAACCTAAGATATTACATAAAAGCTAGAATGGGTCGACCCTTGTTTTTAGAGAAATGTTTAAAGGGGTTAGTTCTGGAGTGTAGAAAAAAACCTACAAGGGGTAAGCTTGGATTTTAGACAAAGACAACAGGGGTAAGATATAAGGCTATCCCTTGTAGTTTTTGTCTTAAATCCAATGCTTAACCATTGTAGTTTTTGTCTTTTATCCAAGGCTGACCCCTTGTCGTTTTGTCTTAAATCATGAGCTTATCCATTAATTTTTTGTCTCAAAACCAGGGTCAACCCTTTGTAGTTTTCATGTAGTATTATAGGTTAACCACTGCTAGTTTTTTTGGTTAAAACACAAGGGTCAAGTCTTAAATTTTAAAAGCAAACTTCAAGGAGTACGCATGGGAATTTTAAACAAAACTTAAATTGTGTAATCATTGGAATTTAAACAAAACCACAAGGGATAGGCCTTGCATTTAAAATGAAAACCACCAAAGGTAAGTCTTGGATTTTTAGACTAAATCTACAAGGGGGTATGCCTTGAATTTTACATGAAATCTATACAGCCGGTAAACCTTGGATTTTAGACATAAACAACCTGGAGGTTGGCGTTGGATTTTACTTGAAAACTACAAGGGTTGAGCATTGAATTTAGTACAACAAGTCTAAAGGACAGGCCGTTCAGCCTTGTTTTTCACATAAAAACTGGTAATCCTTAGATTAAAGATTTAAAGGGTAAGCCTTGAATTTTAGACAAAAACTACCAGAGGTAAGCCTTGTATTTTACATGGAAACTACATTGGTAAGCCATGGAAGTACCATCAACACAGATTGTTGGATTGGTGCGCCAATGCAAGTCATGAGTCGTAGGAGCTGCGCTGGTGCGTTTGCTAACAGGTAATTGAGACGTGCGGGGGCAATTTTTGCAGTTTTTTGAAGACGCTGAACATCGGACATAGACGCGCCACCAAGCAACCGTTATTCAGCCGAAGAATCAGATATCTCGCTGCATGTGAACAAGTGGGTTGATCATTGTAACGACCGATCTTATCAAGATTTCGCAGTATTGCAAATTAATACACTTCTACACACAGAGCTTGTAGTTTTTTATTGCAAGACTGTACTCAAAACAAGGACAAAGGTTTCGAATAGAATCAGGTTGTGAGATCACAGACCCACCGATCTTCAAATCAACACGAGATACAGCATTTCCATGCCTAGTACAGATGATAATAGAAAAGGTATTCATTGGAATTTAAACAAAACCACAAGGGATAGGCCTTGCATTTTAAATGAAAACCACCAAAGGTAAGTCTTGGATTTTTAGACTAAATCTACAAGGGGGTATGCCTTGAATTTTACATGAAATCTATACAGCCGGTAAACCTTGGATTTTAGACATAAACAACCTGGAGGTTGGCGTTGGATTTTACTTGAAAACTACAAGGGTTGAGCATTGAATTTAGTACAACAAGTCTAAAGGACAGGCCGTTCAGCCTTGTTTTTCACATAAAAACTGGTAATCCTTAGATTAAAGATTTAAAGGGTGAGCCTTGAATTTTAGACAAAAACTACCAGAGGTAAGCCTTGTATTTTACATGGAAACTACATTGGTAAGCCATGGAAGTACCATCAACACAGATTGTTGGATTGGTGCGCCAATGCAAGTCATGAGTCGTAGGAGCTGCGCTGGTGCGTTTGCTAACCAGTAATTGAGACGTGCGGGGGCAATTTTGCAGTTTTTTGAAGACGCTGAACATCGGACATAGACACACCACCAAGCAACCGTTATTCAGCCGAAGAATCAGATACCTCGCTGCATGTGAACAAGTGGGTTGATCATTGTAACGACCGATCTTATCAAGATTTCGCAGTATTGCAAATTAATACACTTCTACACACAGAGCTTGTAGTTTTTCATTGCAAGACTGTACTCAAAACAAGGACAAAGGTTTCGAATAGAATCAGGTTGTGAGATCACAGACCCACCGATCTTCAAATCAACACGAGATACAGCATTTGCATGCCTAGTACAGATGATAATAGAAAAAAGTATTCGTGTCATTTAGCTTTAGCCTGTTCAAGCATCCAAGATCGTATTTCAGCGACGCATTTTGGTTAATCCAAGCTTTGCAGCAGCTGCATCCTCTGATTTGGGAATTAGGATTTTACACAAATACTACAAGGGATAAGCATTGGATAACACAATAAAACTACAAGGGGTAAGTCTCAGACTTTAAACGGAAAGATTCCAGATTCAAGGTTCAAAATATTGATTTTCATGATAAAAAGCATGAAATTTGTCTTCCCTGTTTATACGGAAAATCAATACAAGTAAAGGCATACAAACAAGACAACAAGAATTACAATTTACAAAATTACAATAATAAAAAAGGGTGAGGGCATATATATACAGAACACAAAATACACAATAATGTACAAAAAGCCTTGGTTTTTAGATGTAAACTACAAAGGGTAAACCGTGGATTTTAGTCAAAAACTACAAGGGGTAAGCCTTGGATTTTAGACAAAAACTACAAGGGGTAGGATTATGATTTTAAATGAAAAATACAAGAGGAGTGCTTTGGACTTTACTTCAAAAGTACTAGGGCTGAGCCTTGGATTTTAGACAAAATACGAACAGACTAGCTTAGGATTTTACAAGAAAACTAACAGGATAAGCTTTAAAGTTCACATGAAAAGTCAAATGGGTAATCCTTGAATTTTACAAAAAAGCTACAAAGGTAAGAAATTGATTTCGGACGAAAACTACCAGAGATAAGCCTTGGAATTTAGACAAAAACTGCAAAGAGTTATAAGTTTGGATTTTGCATAAACATTGCAAGGGATGTGCATTGGATTGTACACAAGTCTTGGCTTTTAGACTTTTAACACCAAACAAAAACAAACTGCTTGTTAATCATTTATGATTTTGTAACAAAATCAATGTAACATTCTTTCACGATCTTGTATCATTTGATAACCACATAAAATAATTCAATTTAAAAACTGACTGATTTCAAAAATCATACCAGTGGTGAAATCTCTGAAGACACCCCCCCCCGCCCCAAATAGTGCAAAAATTGAGAACACACATTGAGCACACATTGGGATTGTTGCATTCGAAATAACCCGTATACACCTGTCACTTTGTTGGCAACTGATTAGTGATTATAAGGTCACGTTGCTTTTGGACTGGGGGCTTTCGACTAAAAACAAAAACAATTTGTTTGGAAATGAATATGGATGGATTGATATTTTAATAGTAAAATATAATGATTCACATATAAATATCTCTTGAAATTTGTGTGGTGTTTGTGTAAACTAATGACTGAACACGGTCCGCTATTTTGCAGAGCCTAATTTTTGACTCAACAAATTGGCGGACCTTAATGTTCCGCCGCTGGTAGTGTTTCCAGAGGCATTTCTTTAATCACTACTCACTAATTACAATACATTGTATGTGTTTGAGTGTAAGAAAAACTCTAAAAAAAGGAATAATGAACAATCCCAAATAGCCACACTTTGAGAGATTTGAAAGCAATGTGCCCCTTTAACGTTGCTGTTCGCGTTAAGAAAAAAAGAAACCGACAGGCCTGTTGTCTTGTGCATGGACTTATGACCTGTAACCATAGAGCTATATATATTGACTAGAGCGCTAACACCCCGTTATACACGCACTAAGGTTTTGAAGCCGTGTGGGCGCATCCATGTTTATGTACAAACCAATACAAAAGCTTGAAATTTTGTACGGCAATTGTACGGCTAATTGCATGATAAAGCGTTTGTTCTTTTCTATGCGTCATCGAACCAAATATGCAGCAAATGAGAACGCACAATCTGCTTATGAGCGTACAAGCTGCGAGCGTCATGTGCGTCATGTTTAACATGTGCGTTTGCGCGTATACGTTTTTTTTTTTAGTTCGTCATTCTTGCCGGCATATTGTGTATCCTTGAAGCAGATTTCTTTTTTTTCCCCTTGACATCTTGAAGCATTGAATCCTCCCAAACAAGGCTTTAGTTCGACTCAGCATTTTTCCTAAGACGTAAGTAACAACATCAGAGAATCACCTACTACATATTTTTTTAAGACATCACTAAAATCACCTGTTTACAAGAGCAATGATCTTTAGATTAAATATGGCGCGTACGTAAGCGCGCACGCCGAATGCAAAATTTTCGCGGCCATGTGTGCTCTCTTAAAATTAAAATCGTTCCGTTGTCACGCAACACATCAAACATGTCTGCGCCCAGGGTGGCTTCTAAACTCAGAGCAAGTTAGCGCTCTAGTCAATATATATAGCTCTATGCCTGTAACCCAGTTACTGCACACGTGCGCGCGCCCTCTACGCACAACGGTGCAAGCACACACGCGCAGTATTTGGGTTAAGGTCATGTCTCATGAGGTAATTTACAGGCAATCTTGAAGAGGAAAATCTATTCACAATTCAGCGTTCTCATTATTTGCATGGGGATAGTGATCCAGGGCTACAAGAATGAATATTGTGCTGCCGAAGTGTTCCTTGTGCAAACAGTGCAGTTGGTTGTCTCCCAAGTCACCTTAAAATAATTTCATGTGTGCCAGTCCCACGTGTATTCGAACTTCCAATTTGGTTCAAACAAACATCCCACGAGAAAAGACCATTTCATGTCCGAATATCCCCGAACGTGGGAGAGTGGTCCCGGAGCTAGTTGTTCGATTGGAAACCAAATTCTACAAACGATTTAGCACACCATTCAATTGGCAGTTGAAGCCGCTGATTTAATTTCTTGAACAAATAAAACAATCTTCGTTCGATTTCGTTACGTTTGCACAGTCTATTTTCATGCAAGCGGAAAGGCCTGCTCTGATAAAAACGTCAGTCTCTCTTTATTTACTGGTTCACATTTTGTTCTGTTCCGAGTTAAATTTCTCGTCTTTGCCTTTGCAGCTACTGTAGGCTACACATACGTATGATTATAATAAAAAAAATATTGTGTCGAATTTTGCGCTGCATTTTTTTCCAAAGCACATTTTTTTTTGGCGTCGGAATTTTGCCCGTCAAAATGCTAATCTGACAATTTCGTGCTTTAATCCATTTTTGATGGCGACTTTCAAATTAAAGGCCCTGTACACTATTGGTAAGATCGAAAAACACAATGTTCACAGATTCACACATAACTTACATGATTTAAAGTAAGTAATGGTAGAAAGGGTTCCTTAAAATATTACTGCCTAAAATGCTATCGTTTCTGAGAAACGGGTAAAACAATAAGTAGTTATCGCGCGCGATAATTTGAAAAAAAAAACAAAAAACACATAAGATCTCTTTTCACTATTTTCTCGTGACCTCGATGACCAATTGAGCTCAAACTTTCACAGGTTTGTTTGTTCATGCATATGTTTAATCACACAAAATGTGGACACTGATTTTGAGCTGTTACCAAAAAGTGTACAATACCTTTAAAGCACACTGAGACAGAGTTCATGCGTAGTTGTTATTTTCACAGGATGCAATATAGATTTGTTATTTTCAAAAGAATCAATGTGGAGTTGTAATTTTCACAATATTCAATAAGGAGTTGTTTTTACAAGACTTATTCAAGGTACAATTTTAATGACAGTCAATGTAGAGTTGATACCGCAGACAGAGCTAACTCACTTTAAGTGGTCTCCCAAATTCCGAAATCTACTCCGCGGCAGTAGAATAAATACATAAATAGCAAGATAGTTCTCAAAAAGAACAACATCTACAACATGAAGACAGGATAGGACATGCCATGAAGCCAGATCCTTGTGCTAACAACCAGAGGCTTATTTGTGAATTATTATTAAAGCTGCTTCACTGATAAGCAAATTGTTGTGCTTTTTTTAGCAGAAAATGTGCGTAAGCAAAGTTGTATCATTTTAATTAAAGATCACTAGGACTTGATAGTGAATAACTGTGTGTGTTCCCAGTAGATTTGCTTACGGTTAGCAGCAGTTACGGAATAGAAATGTTGATAATGGGCGTGGATAACTCTGCGGAAAATGTCTGCTTCCGGGTTTGAGGAAATTGAAATTCCTCGTCCCAGATGCTGCCCACTTCGATTGTTAAAGCCACGCGCGCTGAAGATAGAGCTGTGCATTACGGACACCACTCGGATGGATGAAACCGTTGAGACTTGTAAGACCACGTGGCGTAGGACAACGAGGTCAACTTTTTAATGTAATTTATAGCAAATGGGAGCCACATTTCTGTATTTCTTTGTGAAGCGGACAAATAAAACATCAACTTAAATGCCTTCCCCATTTCGCGCGAGCCCCTGAAGTCTATTCCACTCAAATTACAGAACTGGTACAACTACCCAATAATAATGCTGCTGTCTAAATAAACAAGTCATTTTCGAAGTCAATTCAACAACTTGGGAAATTTGGGGATCGGGTTGGCTCAGTGGTATCTTGGGTGACCCATTTTGTTGGTCAGTACACTTGGAATCTGTGCCAAAATGACCTCTAAATGAGTCACATCAGCGCAGAATCCAGGTTAAAATCACATTATCTAGTTTTCGGGTCAACCTGACCCCGTCAGACCCCCCTGAGACGCAAAATCTGGTTCAATTCTGACCCTGCTGTTTTTAAAGGCGTATCGAACGCTGCGAGCCAACTGACGGCATGCTCTCAGGGCAACGTCACTAAGTTTGCCCCTGTTTTGTTTATAATCTTTTTTTTTATGAAGTTAAAAAGAAGAAAAAGAAAAAGAAAAAAAGGAGAGACAAAAAGAAAAGAAGAAGAAGAAGAAGAAGAAGAAGAAGAAGAAGAAGAAGAAGAAGAAGAACAAATTACAGGTTAATGTAGGCTATGCGTATTTTAAAGTTTACCTTTGGAACAAGAATACAATAGATGTTACATTTGATTTAGCTTTTATTACATACAGCTCTCAGGTAATAACTGCGCCATATCTGGGTTTGATATCATAGGCTCTTCCTCCAGCCGTCAAACTGGTAAAGTTTGGGCTGGGCCGGCAACCACAGCTTGTTTGGTGTAGGGTTAAACTTGAGATTATGAACCGGTTCGAATTCCGTTGCCCAATATGACAACTAGTGTTTTCAAGAGCCTTTCATAACAAGGATCGGCCCAACTTCATAAAAAGCTCCTTAATCACAAACAAATAAGTACGGGAAAAAAAACACACACACCCAAACACCTCACCACTAGAACAAGGTTAACAGTCAAAATATCATGTCACGTGTACTCTCTGTAACTTTTATCCTGTTTATTTGTCGCTAAGCAGAAAACTGTTAAAGTATTTGAATCTATTAAAGGCTTTCAGGCACGAAGCCTTTCTCAGGCCTTTGAAAGCCTACATTTCTTTGTAACAAGGGTGTTTTTTTCTCGCCGCATTGAGCTAGTTTATATGACAGAAACTGTTAGTTTCGATAAGCCACCATGTCCTTGAAGAGCTTTTGTAAAAGCCAAGTCCAATTATTGTAGTCTTCTTGCATAAATCATCAAAGAAAAACTAGCCCAATGCATCTCTTATGGCTTCTTGTAGTCAATTTCTACGAGCTGGATATCTCAGAGAAAGCTGGATACTTTATGCTCACCTGCCTTACGATGTGCATGAGTTTGTATTTTACAGTGATACTAGCACAGTTCGGGGGGTTATTTTGTCCATACTGTCCCGGTGGAGACTGCTCGATATCTCAGAGAGAGGAAGAAAGACACGAAGTTTTATAGTCTGTCCGTGACTTACACTCTGTGAAATCCCACCGTTGGGGTTGTTGTCGTCTGTTGACGTGACTTCGCTCGGCAGCGGTGCTGCAGCACATTCACAGGTCAGAACATTGGCGCCTGTTCACTGACAATTAATTGAATAGCGGTAACATTCGGAGTGTCCATGTTTCTCTGCATTTTGAATAACTGGTTGAATGTTTCCTCTGTCATTTGGCGATGATTGATTGCACACATTGCCCTCATTATAAACCACCTGCTTTGTGACCGTGGTTCGGGTAGATTCGTGGGTGACATAAAAACATGGTTCATGTGCTAGTGTGGATTTTTTTGCAACTCTGTTTAGCAACACTCGGTCAAACAACGACTGTAACAAAACCCAAAACAAAATCAATTTGCTGCATCATGCAAATGTTGTTTATTAGAAGCAGCAGTAAGTATATAAATGTATATATAGTGAATTGTTATTAAATTCAATCCAAACTCATATTAGTTTATATACTTAAAGTGGGAATTCTTTTACAATGCACAAGAACACATATTTTTTAGAAGTAACCATGAATCCAGCTAAACAAGACAAAAACCAAAAATAAGTATGGAGGCATCTTCTAGAAGCCGGGGCTTGTGGTAAGATGCCTGTCGGACAGACAAACAGAAACAAGAACATACGGACAAAGAGATTGAACAGACATACATAAAGACTGATGGGGACAAATTAGGTACAATAATAAGAAAAATAGAACCTTTGCTGACTAGCCATTAGTGAGAATAAATAATAAATATATAATAATAAAAAATAATAATAATAAATAAATAAATATAGTGGCTTCTTATAAAGCGCTCATATCCGTCACTCAGTGACGCTCAAGGCGCTCCAACATTCAGTATTTTTCCTGCAAGGTATTGTTGAGCTATACGTTTCGAAGTATAAGAACTTTATTCCTTTACACAGCACCATGTATTGGTAATACAAGGTGCTGTGGCGCAGTATGCTGCCAATCCAACCAAAACTATGGCCCTTTTCGAATCCACGGCTTCGGCTCCGGATGGGCTTCAGGCCCAGTTTTCTTGTCTGAAACCCTGACCGCAAAACATGCGTAAGTTAAAATAATTGAGGGAGCCTAGTAGCCTGAGCCGATTTTGGAGCCGAAGCCGTGAATTCGAAAAGGGCCCTGCCAGATAAAACTATTATCCTCCAGACCTCGAGGGCCCCTCATGTTTGATTTATATGACCCCTGCTATTTATTTTGAGCTAAATAAATCTCCATAGCGAAAGGAGAACTAGAGTGACATGAAGTTTATCTGTCAGTGAATATTAGAGACGTGCCCGATATTGAGACGAAGATGTCGTCTACTGACATGATTTGCTTGGCGGCAATATCAATATTGGTTCTGTCCTATTCCACAATGGTATCTGTCAGGCCCTCCGATTGTATCTCCCTCCGGTAAAAAATAAATAAAAATGAAATTGTTAATCTCTGGATGTGTTCCGTGGTCATGGGTTGATGTGGCTGGCTGCCAAATGCACCCTTACTGACTGAACTGTCATAGCCGCGTCCTTTGCAAATCAACTTCTAATTAAACTGCAAGTATGGACGATTAGCCTCTCAAACTATAATTATTATTATTATTTTAAAATATTGATTTTTAAAGAGTATATAACATTTTCTTCAAATATGGTTGGCTGGCTGATTTAGCAACACTCGGTCAACAAACAAGTGAAATGGGGGTAATGGGAATTTATTTGACACCGGTGTTGATGTTCAGTCCAAAGGGTTGGACTGTCTTAAGTTGGTGAATCCAGTGCGATTCTCTGACTTTGCGGTGTGTGTCATCACCATTGCAAGCCTCAATCACCATAAGTTCAACATCTTTGACGTTGTGATTAGGGCTGTTGAAGTGGATGGAGACGGGGTACGGTTTCTTGGTCTTTATGGAAGAGACATGGTTCGCAAAGCGAAGACTAAGTTTGAACTTAGTCTTTCCCACATATTGTATAGGGCCTATATTCTTTTTACTGTGTTGTGTAATTTGTTTGCGTACACTTTCTGTATTGTTAACATACTTGTTGGATTGGAAATCAAGTTAAGTTCAAGGGTAGTTAAATAGAGGAAAAGTACGTCACTGTTTTTAATAAGTGTAAATTGATGCTTAACCTGCATGTTTTCTATTATTAAAACATTTTCTGATTATTAGCATTAAAAAACGCAGTGTAGAAACAACAATGGGACGTTAATGGTCACGGCTCTATTTTACAGAGCGCCTAAACATAACAAGTAGCTAAGCAACATACAAAGTTATGCTTACCCAAAAACAAAGTTGACAAACAAAAACCAATTTCATATGTACCATCTGTGACTGTTTTCCTTCTCTATTTTGCTGAGGTAAAAGAAAGTTTGTTACGTTGTGTTTAATAATAATTTAACAAAGAAATTTAGAAATAATTAATTAATGTATTTATTTGTGTTGAAATACTTAAACATATTGCCTGGTACCCAGAGCATTTTTTGGAGCATGTGTACCAGTTAATATCAGCCACCAGTCGACAATTAATGGTCCTTGGCGAACTTGGCCTATATTTGCACAAAGTAATGTACACCCTGTAACGACGCACACACAATCTGAAGTCGTTCCGGATAAATCCAACCCCTTGAAAACAATCCCCGTATCGCCCACGTTCATGTCGACCACATCAGTGAAAAAATATCGGACAAAATCAATGCTTCACTGATTCTATAAAACTATCCATACGCCGGCAAGATGAACACACCAAAATGCCATCGTCGGCATGATCTTTTGGAATCTCGAACATAATTTGATTTAAGCGCCAAAATTGGATTCGAACGAAGTGGACAAGAGAAGAAACAGCAGGACTTGTTGTGACTTGCCCATCTTCCTCTCTCATCTGATATCACGCCGAAAAACATATTTACAACATTATCTGTGTGCAAGAGCTCAAATGAGTTTCCCATTAAACTAAAAAGGAGGTCAGATTATGTAACATCTTGATATTCGATTCTTACATTTGATTTGACTAGGGATTTGATCGAATACAACATGTTTGGGCGATGATAGAGACGGCCTTCGTTATCATGTATTTAATTATCAACAACGCTTGAGTTCAGCACAAAATAATTAATCAGCCTTCGTAGACGGAAAGCACAATAAAGCGAAGCACTGGCGCATCCCGGATGGGATCAAAACATTCAAACCGGGCAGGAGTAATACTTTACAACAAAGACAATTCTCAGTTAAAGGAACATTGCAGAATTGGTAAGAAAAAAACTTGTAAAATATACTTTTGATCACAGATTTACATAAAACTTACACGGTCTAATGATGATGATAGTAGAAAACATCCCTTGAAATATTTCTGTCTGAAATGCCATATTTGATGAGAAATGAATAAACTAGTTTTCCGATTGGAGTTTATCGCTCAGTGAGCGTTTTATTCATTTGTTGAATCTATATGATTTCATGCAAATGTGTAATCGGGTTTTCACAATTTACTCGTGACCCAGATGGCCGATCGATCTCAAACTTCTACAGGTTTGTCAGTTTATGTATATGGTGGATTGCATAAAGTGCTTACACTGCCAGCAACTGTTTTGTTAGCAAAAACCAATTCTGTAATGTTCCTTTAATTAAAGGGTATCATACACAACGGCGCTTGGAAGAGAAGTTCTGACCCTTACAGTGTAACATGTTACATCACATGCGCAAAAAGAGCCACGCAGACACGATTGGTACACACTGCCATTGGAAGAAAACATACTTCATTACATTTTCACGGAGATCGCACTGTGCGATTTTTTATCAACAGTTGATACAAAGAAAGAAAACATACAGACATCTGATAAACACGTACAGCTGTTATTGGTTTTTGAACTCTCACATTTTTGTAGTAACTATGACAAACAATGTAAAATGTCCAATTGGCAGGCGGATTATCTTGCCTGCCAGGAAATGCACTGGAACATTACAAGGTTTTTGTAAACAAGGAATCATGGTATATATGGAAAGATCTAGTTAAGAAGCTTTATCGTCGAACAATTTGAGAGCAAGCTATTAAATTCCCATCGAGCCGTTAACGGTTAAGTGGCTAAAAGGTCTTCAAGAAAAGACCGCACAGGCCGCTTAATGATCAATATCCTAGATGTAACTTCAATTAAAGAAAGCGTATAGAGGAAGCATTGAATAAATGAAACGATTGAATAAAGAAGGGTACAATTATTTCCACACTTTAGTTGTCAATAAACCTATAGCCAGTCGACGAAAACATTATATGGATGTTATGTTTAGTATAATAGATGTTAAATTTGCATTGGGGATAATTAATATGACATGGTTTTACCCATACACCGATGTGTGAGAGAAAAAAAAACACACACAGACATGGAACTTGGGTGGGATTCAAACCCACGACCAATTATTATTGTAACTATTTGTAATGTTATTATTTAACTTTTGATTTCATACGTCCGTTTACTGACGTCACAGAATACAGTCACCAAACAAAATGTAATTTCGCATAAAATAAAAAGAGTATTTACAAAAATGAAGCAAAACAAAACGAGAAGCTCATCAAATAATCACATGAAAAAACATGAAAAATAGCAAAACAGATACTACACAGTACAAGTAATTGTACCATAACCCCCCCCCCCCCCAAAATAGAATATATATAAATATAAATAAAATAGAAATAACGTTATAACAAAACAAAACAAATATATTAAAAACTATAATTGTGAAAAAAAATTATGAGATAGTGGTAATGATTTGATTGAGTTACTTGCATTGTGGGACTTCAAAATGGCCGCCATATCCGGTGGTCATCTTGAAAGTTTTGTTTTTATCCCGTATTTAGGGGCTTAGATCAAAATGTTTATCAATTGATTACTTTTAACATTCTATTTCAAAAATTATAGGCCAAGACATCCACTAGAATTTTCAACCAGGCATCATCATTGCACTCAGGGCCCTCAAAAATTGGTCTACTAAAAACATTTCTGCAAAAGGGGTAGCCAATGACTACTATTGAATATAGCGCCACTATAACGGTGACCCCAGTAATACAATAAAGTCTGAAAATTGTGATTGTGTCAAACTAAACAGGTTGGCGAAGCTTTATAGCTATTTGACAAAATTACGGAAAGGGCAAACAATTGCAACAAATTCCCTTTAGTGCTCATTTTGCGAAAAAATTGTCCTAAAGCAAAGCCGAGTGTTTGGTAGTAATCTCTTACTGTGCCTACTTTGCTGAAATGAATGCCGATTACGAATAGCAAAATCGATGGCATGATAAGTTGAACTGGATATAATACCTCAGAAAAAAAATCGAATAAAGGTTTCAACTGAAAAGGCAAAATTTACAGAGAAAACCTTTGAATGATCAAATTTCTTACTTTTAAGTGTCGCAAACCTGTGAAAAACCCAGCACACAATAATTGTGAAACATTCTTGATTTCTTCATTACTCAAGTGCCCACCTAATTTCAGTTAAAAGGTTCACATTTTCCGGGATGTGTTTCGAGATAAGATGACAAAATTACGTTCCTATATATTATTACTACATTCGCTTTAAAATTGTAAAAGCTGTATTAAAGTAATTCAACCTGCCGTCGGATGAATCACTGTCACAACTCCGTGCTAAGATTGATACCCCCGAATCATTAAAAATGAAGGAGCATCAATAATGGTCAGGTGTTCCGATTACGCTGCCACAGGGCTGGGTCCGTTTTAATCAGACTGGGGAGACATCATAAATTAAGTGTGAAGGGAGATTTACCAGAGATATACTGTTAAATGTCCAGGTCGAATTAAATCAAGGAGGCTCATGTGAAGTGTCACTATAATTGGCGAGCTCGCCTTAAAGAGGGTCTCCCAAGGTCAAATTGAGTTTTGTGATGCACTCATTTTTTTTCTCATAGAAAGCGTCCCCATTTAAGTGTGTGTGTTGTGTTCGGTGTGAGTTTGTAGTGACATTCAAACCGAGGACTTACAACAAAAGGGACATTATGTCCACGTTTGCTATCACAAAGGAAAACAATGGGGTCCACGTTTGTCAGGACAAAGAGTTGAACAAAGGAGGGTCCACGATTGGAGGTCATTACACACTTGCGTGTGTGTTTGGGGGGGGGGGGGCGGGGATAAATTACAAGTTTCTAAATGCACGTTAAACTTGTGTAAAACAGTGTGATGTTATGTTATACTTTTTGTAGAGTGAAATTTGAAACATGGCGTCATATGACGTCAACAACAAATTGGGTTCGTACACTCCAAAAGATTAATTTTTCCACCGCTCAAATAGGTAAAAATCAATGCTTTTTTATTTTGAATAGCGTTACAATTCAGGAATTAAGTTATACATACCAAAATGTGCCGACTATTATTTGAAATGTGACGTCATCGAACGTTTTTGGACTTTGAAAAAAAACTACACTTATCAAACACAGCGCTTTTTATACACTGTCTTAACGTGAGTTTGTACACTTGTAATTTTGTGTCATTTTCATAAGGACTCTATCAGTTGAAAAAAAATAGCGGATAACTAAACTGATTTTGACCTTGGAGACCCTCTTTTTGAAAGTCAAATAAATCTAAGGACAAAAGTTTGTTTTATACTCTCACTGGTTAAACTGAACTATAAACGGGCACTGGGTTAGTTTTAAGCCTACTATACCAAGCTTACTTTATCGCAGGAGACGAGAGGCAGCAGAGCTTCCTGCTCGTCCAGACTCAAAGATAACGTGCAGTATGTGCTATTCTTGGAAAACAAAGAACCAACTTCAATCTGAAAGCTCACATAATGTAAGATACTGATTTTGACCTTGGAGACCCTCTTTTTGAAAGTCAAATAAATCTAAGGACAACAGTTTGTTTTATACTCTCACTGGTTGAACTGAACTATAAACGGGCACTGGGTTTAGTTTTAAGCCTACTATACTAAGCTTACTTTATCGCAGGAGACGAGAGGCAGCAGAGCTTCCTGCTCGTCCAGACTCAAAGATAACGTGCAGTATGTGTTATTCTTGGAAAACAAAGAACCAATTTCAATATGAAAGCTCACATATCGTAAGGTACCAATGTAAGTTACCATCTGCACCAATCATTCAAAGAAATGTGGGTAGAGTCGTGAACATAAATACTGCACAATATTAATAATTGTTGCTTCGATTTAAGTTATGTAACAACTCGGATCATTGTTGTGTTTTCACATAATTGATTCTTTCCTGTCGTCTGCTTTCACGCTTGTACAGCTAACTTGTCACCAAAAAGTATGTCACGTTTTCAGAAACCACCACATTAAGCATCATAATTTGTGTTGTTGTTCTTTGCACGTACACAACATAGAGCACGGCAAGAGGTGATTGGATTGCGTGTCACATAAGGGTGTTGTGACCGAGCGGTTAAGAACACCGAACTCAAGCTCTGGTGCTTCTGTTCAGCAGAGTGTGGGTTCGAGTCCCGGTCGTGACACTTGTGTCCCTGAGCAAGACACTTAACTATAATTGTTTCTCTCCACCCAGGGGTAAAATGGGTACCTGCGAGGGCAGAGATGGTTCTTGTGATTGATTTAGCTTAGTATCGCATATTTGTAGCACAGGCTGTATACTCCCCAGGGAGCTGAGATGGTTTAAGGAATGAAACTAATGGCCCAGTGACCAGGGGTAATAAGTGTGAAGCGCTTTGAGACGCTCTTCGGGTGTGTAAAGCGCTATATAAAAACCTCCATATTATTATTATTATTATTATTATTATTATTATTGCGCCCCTGATGATACTAGCACATAATTTGACAAAGTCACAGTATGTCATGAGATTTATATCCTGCAACTGGGTCTTCTCAGATTTGTCCTTTGAAAAACTTAGACGTAGAAAACCAAGATGACAGCCTTTTTTGTTAAATTATGAGCAAAAGCTTGTTTTATTCAGAAAAGAGGAAAATGAGATGGCCCTGTAGCCAAATAGCTTTCTCACGACATACTCTGACTCTGTGCCAGATTCAGTTGTGTATTCAAAGGCACAAATCCCAAAACATGTCCCATAAATGCCGTTCTAACGTAGCGTCACTGTTTGCACGAATCGATGAATGTGTAAAAAAAAAAAAAAACACAAATTGGTACATCGATGTTTGTACAAATTATTGACATACTGCTGCTGACATTTTCAGCAAGTCTCAATAATAAAGAGACGAATCAATATTCGCCATTTTATAATCTGAATTACATAGCGCTGCTCCTCAGACAAACACGCGTGGTACGCCTTTTTGCGTTTTTACGAACCAGCGGATCTCAATAATATGCACTGGTTTGTACAAAATCACCTTGCGTTCGCTCATATCCGCTACCTTGAGACTGAGGACCAAACAAAAAGGGGAAATAAAAGGTCTCCATAGGAGAACTTTGGTGCACGTGTGTGCGAGTGTTTTTTTTTATTTTTCTTTAAGGAGGTGACGAATGTGTTTAGGAAGTAATAACGCATCAAAATAGTGGCAAGATTGAAAGCAAATTGGCAGTTCTGTATGAAGTTCCGTAAGAAGTCAGTTTTATTTTGGTAGTCAAGTTTTCAAGATAAAAAAAAAACACCCTAACCAAAACAGAAGAATTTATTTATGTGTACCATCAAAGCGAAGCGCGGTGGCACAACTTGCTGTCAAACTATACCAGCAACAAACCACGGTGCAAGCCACTTCTCGTTAACGATAAATGTTCAATTTCTTTCTTGGTTTGTTTGAAGTGTGTTGCACAAACACAGGTTGACCTACGGCTTTACGACCCATCGGAAGGACGAAGCAATAAAGATGAAGTGTCTTGCTGAAGGACACATGTGCCACGACCGGGATTCAAATCCACACTCTGCTGCCGACAGCACCAGCACTTGAGACCCGTGAACTTTTAATCGGCACTACCCAACTCCACTCCAGACCCATTATAATCATTAAATTCTCAAAATGACCCACTTCGCTTCACTAGATAAAATTTCACTCTGGCATAAACGATTTGCTTCTTTACCGAGCATGATGCCGGCTTTATTGCTTTGTTTACGTAGATGTTTGTGACGACGCGCTGGGAGGGCGGTGAAGAGGAGTTTGTCGGTTGACAATTGAAGCGCGTCTGAATTAAAAGCGACTGAATTAGCCAATTCGCTTCCGATTGAAGGAAATTGTCGGGACTCGTGTGAATGTTGGGAGGTCGGGGAGAAAGAGCGTTACGACAAAAAGCACTTCGATTATATTAGATTTCCTCTTGTAGTCTGCGCCTTATCTTCCGAGTGTAAACAATAGTAATAGTAGTATCACGTAGTTCTTATAGAGCGCTTGATCACACCCGACGGGCGTCTCAAACCACTCAGTTTTTTTTTCTTTCTGCGAGGTATGTTGGGGTTACGTTTTGAAGTATGAGACCTTTTTCCCGTCACATTTATAGCACCAAGTAATGGTTTACAAAGTGCTGTCGCGCAATATGCAATACATCAAACCAGGAACACCGGGGCAAACCCTTTTTCTTTACGATAAATGCACTGGGTTCTTTTGCGACCCATCCGAAGGACGCAGAAACAATGATTAAGTCTCTTGCTTAAGGACACAAGTGTCACGAGTGCTGAGTTAAGTGTCGATTCAACCAGACTTTTCAAATAATGTTATTAGGTGTTCGTGCAGTACAAGCACGACCTGAGGTTCGGTCGAAAATAACAGGTACGGAACATTTCAAGAGTCTCGTGATCATCACTTAATGTTTACCGATGAATTGTGTCAAATTTATACCCAAGTCAGGAGCGGATACAGGGGGGGGGGCGTGGGGGGCACTCCCCCCTTTTTGCTTGAGAAAAAAAAGAAAACAAAACATCAAGAGGAAAAATGAGGGAGAGACAAAGTTATTGACAAAGGCCCTACCTCTTTTTTTTTCTTCTTAAAAAAAAGCTACTAATAATGTTTTTCTCACACACTGAACATAAGCGCGAAACACCTGCAAATGCGGGGCGAGGGGGTCCGGGGGCGTGAAGATCATTCACCCGCACCGTGAGTCGACCATGCCACCTCAGCAAAGAAGTTTCTGGCAGAAGGTCAGCACGCGCGCGCGCGAGTGAGTGTGATTTTTTTACCTCATTAACTTGCGCGAAAACCATTGTCAGGTTCCCTCAAAAATCCACAACAGTTATACGATCAACTGCTGATATTTAATGGGGATCAGACTGATTCAATCAGCGCGCCATCAATGTTTTGTGGAAATACGTGTAATGCGGCGCGCATCTTAAGCCCGTCTGCGCAAAAGATATTATGCTCAGCGCGTTATGTAAATCAGTCTGGCCCCCCATTAGATCGTATAAATATTGTGAAATTGGTCAGGGAACCCAACTAGTATGATTCTCGCGCAAGTTGTTAATACGTGATCGAAAGGTAATCAATTTTCCCCCAAAATCCGTGATGTTTAAAAAAAAAAGTTTAGCAATAGGGCTTTCTACAAGTAGGCCTACAGTAGCATTGATCGGTAAGTTTTATAACCCGGATTAAAAGTTACATCGGGCACAACAATAGGATTGCAATGGTGCTAGGCCCAATTGGCAAGGATACGAACGAAGTGGATTGGCCCTATGGGGCTAGTGAAGACATACATGTAGCATCATATAATCATAGCATTGTATAATCGTGTCTCACTCTGTTCAGAAAATCACAGATTGTTTTCGTATTCAAGAAAGAGTGTTAGTATCTGTTATGCTTCTTTCAAACTGTTATTTATCAATAGTGCAGATAGTACACCGGCGATGCAGGGCTGGGGAGGGGGCTAGGCCTCCTGGCCTACCCTCACATTTTCGTACATTAATGTTATTGATGCTCGATCGCGCTGTCACTGAAGACAAGCACACCTTGTTCTTATCACTATATCAGCAGTAACATATTTTGTGTCACATTCTAATCCTCAAGTATGAGAAAACTGAATAAGTATTAATTGTAGCCTGCATTTTTATTTTTATAACTCAGGATGGCTGATTCAAATCAATGACTCCCAACTCAAAATGAAGTTTTTAATAATGATCTTGCTAAAACAAAAGTGGTCATATATTGCATGGATCGCACGACAGAGCATCTAGAACCCTAATTGTTTCGGAGCATTTAAGCGGGCCCCGGAACCGGCCAATGTCGTAAGGGCTTCGCGTTACGCGCTCGTAGAATCCACACAAAAATTGCATTCACCATTGCTGCTTGGTAAATTTTCACGCCCCCCGTTTGGAAAATCCTGGATCCGCCCCTGCAAGTATGTTTATTTTTTATTTATTTTTTTTAATTTTTTTTTTTATTGATAACGTAATTTGTTTTAACTTTCCCTGGTAAAACCCTGTATTTACATTCTTGGGGCGAGGGGTGGTGTGGGGGGGGGTATTATATAATTAACCGATACATCAAACAATAACATAAGATTGAGCTGACGTTGTGACAACGTTCAGGGTATTGGACATAGATACGTTGTTGCGACATTCTTTTGAAAACGATTATTTACAACATGGCAACGTCGTCAATACGTGCCAACGATGTGGCTATTTCGTTGCATCATTACGTTCTGAAGACGTACGGGAGGGTCGACAAAGATTATTTTCTACAAGTTACAACGTTACTTTGGTTACGTTTACAACAGCCAAACACGCTGCGGCAACGTAAAGTTTACATAAATTAACACAAGGTCACTGACAAACATGTATTAAACGTAGTTACATTGCGTCCTTACGTTCGGAAGACGTACAGGGGAGTCGTCAAAGTTTTGTTTTTACAACGTTATATTAACAACGTTACTTATACACCAAAGTCTGACTTCATTGCAACGCTGTGAGAACGTCACATGTTAGCAGGGATGCATTCATTATATTAAAGGAACTTTCAAGATAGAATTATTGAATTGTTTAACCTAAAAGTATTGTGCTATCAAATCCAGCTAAAAATGTGAATTTCTTTTTACAATATAAAGTGCGTCTTTAGGCCCGAATTCATTTCCCACCAATTTTGTATCCGTTAATATATGCATATAGGCCTATATACCATGTATGTGAATACATTTGCTTCTAAGGCAGCCGGTGTGTACTGTTGGAAAACACTGGTTCGTAAAACTCGCGGCTGTGATGTTTACAAAAGAAAGGTCTGTGCATGGCTCCAAGGTTTAGGTCAAAGCAAAGAATGCTGTGATAAAACTGCACGGTGAGATCGATACACACATGAACGCGTGGTTGTTCATAGTTGGGTTTGAATGACTACTTTTTTTGTCTATGTTCACTTAAACTTTGTTTTAAAAAGGGACAAGTTTGAAAACTAGGTAAGACTGGTCCCAAGTCCATCACGAGCATCTAAGTACTGACGTCAGAGGTTCGGGTGTATGATCCACTGATCTTTATTATACTTGAGTAGACAGTCGGGCCTCATGCATGTTCAAAGACACAAGCGGCGGCAATTTTGGAGCTCACAGAACCCATTCAAAATACACAGTGTGTATGGTGCACTCTGTGAATTAAGGAAGGGATTTTATATAAATTATTAGTAAACTTTTTCTTTAATCCTAAGTTGTGTTCATTCATTAATTTTTTTTCTTTTTCGAAATGTGCATCAAAACATGCACGGCACGCGTTAATAATGTGCTGACAAGCGAGTTTCATAATGGCATCAACTGACTTCAACGGCCAGACGTAATCCGCTACACTGTTATTAGTATTCTAATAGAGATGAGTGGTAGAAACATTGGCACTTTTGGGCCGCTGGCTGTTTGAAGCCCTGCACTGAAAGCACACGTTTTGAAATTGACTGACGCAGCCTGAGTCGGAGCCGGAGCCGAAGCCTAAGCTCAAGCCTTGTCTCGAAAAGGCCCACTACATATTAAGTTTTTAAGAATCCCCCAACTTGTTTTATTTATAATTCGTTTGTTTATTCACTATTTATTTGGTATAATCGGGATTAACTCAATCTTAAAACAAATTTAAGTTGATCGATGATAGAAGATGACAAGGGCAACCAGTCCAGAGTGTGAACAATCAAAACTAAAAAAAAATAAATAAATTACATTAGAATTGGAATATGTAAAAGCAAAGATAACAATTTCGAAACCCAAAACCCCCAATATAATTATGTTTAGCCCCAGCTGATAAGAAAATTTTCAGCAAACACATAGCAAACCGTAAAATCATCATTTAATTATCAACACCTCATTACCAACACCTTGCTTAAAAAATCGATTGTCAATGTTCCAGAATTCGACAGTGTCAAGGAAGCTCCCATAAATACTTCACGGAATCAAGGCCCGCCAAACTTTGCCCATTTTAGCCCATGCGCATTTTTCTTGAATGAAACTAGAAATAAACGCATTGCACAGTCTAGAGTCTGTATCATTTTAATGATACAGAATATGAGGATACGAATATAGGCCTCACACAGGGCAAATAAATTTATTAATGTATGGTCGGAACTTCGTGTGTCAAACCAAAGATACAAATTCCTAGTTATATATTTATGAACGCAGCCGAGTCCTTGTATTTTTTCCCGAAGGGCCAAATTGTATGTAGGTTATACAATCACGCAGTAAGGCCAGATGCAGTTTAGGAGTTGCCGTACACATTATAGGTTCAAGTCATTATGCAAATACATCGCCAACTAGAGCGTGACGAATCAACCTCCATTAAAACGTTGGCCGTACAAATTAGTATGACATGGCTCAATTTTATAGTTGGTTAAAAAAGGCTACCCAGTCAGTTTCCCCTGTGGTTCATTACTTGACAAAAAAATGGTTTCTACTAAACAAACCAATGCCAATGTACATTTTAGTTGGGAAACATGCTAGCACACTTAACATTTCTTCTTTGCTTATCGAAATTCTCAGAGTGACAGCTTTCTGTAACACGCTAACAACAAAATTAGAAATTATAACAAAAATATAAACCCGATACTTAACTATGACAGGGTGCCGTTTGACATTTTGAACATCCACTACAATAAATTTCGCATCAGTTGGTCCTGGCAGAGCATCTATGAGTCAACCTGAGCATTAGAATGTACTCATCCGAAATCCAATTATTGTTGAATCACTTCTGGCCATGAAAACGTTAGGATGTGCACCCATCTATGTATATTTGGCTCAGTTTTAGTGTTACCAATTATTTCACGGTTCGGGGTTGAACAAGGAAATAGTTCACGGTGGAACACTTTCAGTGCAAAGTAGTATGGTTGATGATTGGGTCAGTTAAGGGTAAATAACATACTTCATATACATGAAATAAAAAAAACTTGCGAAATGTCAGCTCAACCGGTCTTTGGAGTCTTGTCAAAACCGTGAGAAACACCGCCCCTTATATGTTTTCACTGTTTTCAAACATTGGGTTTTGGACACGGGCGATAAAAACTTATGATAAGTTAAGGGTAAATAACATACTTCATATACATGAAATAAAAAAAAACTTGCGAAATGTCAGCTCAACCGGTCTTTGGAGTCTTGTCAAAACCGTGAGAAAACACCGCCCCTTATATGTTTTCACTGTTTTCAAACATTGGGTTTTGGACACGGGCGATAAAAACTTATGATAAGTTAAGGGTAAATAACATACTTCATATACTGAAATAAAAAAACTTGCGAAATGTCAGCTCAACCGGTCTTTGGAGTCTTGTCAAAACCGTGAGAAACACCGCCCCTTATATGTTTTCACTGTTTTCAAACATTGGGTTTTGGACACGGGCGATAAAAACTTATTGTTTTTTTTTCCCATTTCTAAAACTATAGCTTTCAAGTAAGCACTTTTAAGAGAGTTTTCACCATGACCATTGTTGTTGTTGTTGTTGTTGTTGTTGTTGTTGTTGTTGTGTGTTGTTGTTGTTGTAGTTGTTGTTGTTTACCCAACCGTCTTATCTTTACACTATACGTTTGAACAGGGAAAAAACGTTTTAATTTGTTCGTAATGTGAGAGCCTGGCAAGGTCCACACCCAGCAGAGTTACGACGAAGCTGAAGAAATAAAGAATAACAGAAGACGGTTAAAAAAAAAGGGAAAGTACAGAAAAGAAACCCTAACTCCACCCACCCCAAAAGTCAAAACAAACAAGCAAACAAGCAAACAAAAAAAAAACAAAAAAAAAAAACAACAAAAAAACAAACAAACAAACAAAAAACAAACAAACAAACAAACAAACAAACAAACAAACACCCCAACATCCCCGAACAAAAAACAAAAACAAACAAATAAACAAACAAACCAAACTACAACAACAACAACAACAACAACAACAACAACAAGAACAAGAACGGCAACAATGTTCAAGACGATAAATTATGTCCGACAAACATAAGAGCTTATACTCGGTTCAACAAAGCACTCCATGTGTGTCTCAAAGTGGCATTTATTTAATTATTTATCTTTCATGCATTCTCAATTTCTTTTTTTAGGGAGGCAGATGGCAAAATGGAGCATGTGTTTGCACGACTTATATTTAAACGTAAAAAGCCGTGATTTCTTTAATCAGTAAGGAAACCTTGTCCTTGAGCATACCCTGAGTAACCAGAACAATAGTCTGCATATGGAATTATAGACCATATCTGATGGCAACCACATTATCAAACAAAATGCCTGCCTTAAATTGACCGCACGTTGGCATGGTAACTTCAAATTAAGCCGATCATTCGTTAACGCTACTTCCACAGCCTAGCCTATAGCTTATTAAAATTACACACAATTACTGCATCTCCACTCACAACACGTTCAAATGCCAGCTTTGTTTTTCAGTGAACATCAATAAATAATTTGTTGGTCTAGGAGTTAACCCAGCCACCCCCCCCCAAAAAAAAGTATGAGAAATAAACATAATGTATATTATCTTTATCTAAATATATATAATACCCCCCGAAAAAAAGACCAACCCCAAAACAAACAACAACAACAACGACGACGACGACGAGATTTTCAGAACACACGGGAGATGGGATGGGGTGTTGGGTACACATTGTGTCTTATCGAACACCAGGGCCGAATTTCATAGAGCTGCTTAAGCACGGAACATTAATTAAGTACAGAACAATGTTGCTTTAACAAGACTGAGGTTACCAGCAAAAAGCCATGTCACGCGTACCATTTATGACGGTTTCCTGCTAACTGTTTTGCTTAGCAGTACGTTATTAATCTCATCACGTACTTATGGAGCTTTAGAAGTGTGTGCCATACCTCTTATCCAAGGTCAACGAGAGTAATAGATCTTGCCGTGTCGACACTTACTGAAAACAGGTCTCTCTACCGTGATCATTTCTCACACCAAGACGACCTACCGAACAAAATACGTCAACGTGGTAAGATTACCGAGGCGAGTTGACTTGCTAGTTTCAGTAACAAAATCACTGCAAGACGATACATAAGCCAATTTTTGAAACCACGGTTTGGGCTTGAAAAGGGACTTAGGCGTCATTAGTTATGTAGGAAAACGTGCGCTTTCCTTACGAGACTTCAATCAGGCAAGCAGATCCCAACCTCAAGCCGAGGCCCATGCCCAAGCGTGGTTTCAAAAAGGGCGTTAGATTGAGACGGGCGTGATGAATTACCACCTACGTTAAAAATGGTCCATGAAATAAGTCCACTTTGGAAAATTTGTTCTCTCTCTATTTGATTAAGTCGTTAACGTTTTCACCAACAGCCAATAAAAAAACAAAACAAAAAAACAAAAAACAAAACAAAAAAAACATTCATTTTCGGCAATTTGGTGTTTTAACATTTGTATGTAATCATTTACATCAACAATTTTCATTGAAGTCATGACAAGTTATGGTTTCGTAATAACACTGTCTTCACAAAATGTACGGTTTTGAGTTTTCACGAACAGCCTATTGTCAATTTGCCACATTTATTTTTACATTTTAGTACATAGCGCTGGCACGATGCTAAAAGGAGTACTCTGCGTATTGATAAATTGCAATACGCGTCATTGACCACTATCTTTGATGAATTGTGCACGCGTGGAGAGCTATCATTGGCTGAGAGTCGTGCGTAGCGCGTACTTTTCCATCGTTTTACATCAAAGATGGCGGTCAATGACGCGTATTGCAATCCATCTATTGAGTTTTCACGAAGAGACATTTTGTTGGACCTAGATAAATTTGAGATTTCACGAAAAGCCAATTTCGTCTAAGCATTGAGTTGTACACGACGCGTTGCACAAATACCTCGTTTGCGCAGTTTTCACGAAGTGGCAATTGTATTAAACAGTTAATTACCCAATTAATTAAACTTACTATGTTAACAATTAACAACATACTTTTTTCATGGTTTAGAACTCCAACTTCATAGTTGGTCAAATGTCATACGGTCTCCGAAACAATGCTTTCGAAAATAGTTCAACTTCAGTACTTTATTCACTTAACGGTATACTGTTATAGCTGCAGAGCTGATTTCCTGCAGTTTGAATCTGTATAGTTACGAGGCAGGAGCGAATAAAACATGTCAGATACCGGTGTGACTACTGCTAATGCGTTAGAATTAGTTGTACCTTGTTGATACGTTGTCATGGAAACTGGAAGGCAACGCAGCAGCCTGCTAATTGGTTGGGTCATAAAGACTTGGCCACTGGCAATTTTTTTTTATATTGGCTAATTTAATAACCAATTTCTCCACTTAACGAGCAAACAAAGCGCCAGGAAGGAATGGTCAGGTTTATTTTTAACTACAGTGGGGCTATTTCCCGTTTCATTTATTCTGTTACTTTTGGCTGCTTCCATGGGGAAACCCTTTTGTTCCGTAGTCGTAATCTAAACTACAGAGACGCTTAATTTAAACAATGTGAATTTAGACCGACCTCTCTCATTCCACTGAAGAGTAAAATCGCTCCCATCCTCTAGTTTTCATTGAAACACCTTACAACGAACCTGTAAGTATTACAAGCAATTACGTGATGGTGAAGTCTTTATCAAAATCATGAAAAACATTTTCAAACCCTGCAGGCTGGCTACCTGTTAGATAGCGACCTACATAAAGTCACAAATGAGTTAATGACTCATTTTGTTGTTGTTATTAAATATGCTTTACAAAATAAAACAATGTGTAATAGTCTATTCCCAAATCAACGCATCAATCAAGCAGTAAACAATTTAGTTGTCTAGGAGACTTCGTTCAGCCTGTACAGCTGTCAGGACACTTTACTACAATGCCTTTGTACACAAATTCCTTGGGATATAATACTGTAAAAAACAACAACAAACAAACAAACAAACAAACAAACAAACAAACACAAGAAGTATGAACACAAAATGGATAGCCTCCTGAAATGTAATGTCATATTTCCCTTCCCCCAGAAAAAAAATTTATATAAATGAAGAAATGAAAATAAATAAAAAAAATTAACAAGAGAGAAAAACAAAACAACGACAGAAAATCTACAAAACAACAACACAACAACGCACACATACACCAAAGACTGGTATCTGCAGACCCTCTGATGAGAGCATATAACACCAAGAAGATGTAACATTCATGTCTTTTATATTACTGCAAACATCGTGTTTTCCATCTGTCGGCAACAGCTGCCCTGCTGCTGAGTAGTTTAATTTGATAACATAAAGCTCGCCAGGTTTAAAGGAACATTACAGAATGTTTTTTTGCTAACAAAACAGTTGCTGGCAGTGTAAGCACTTTATGTAATCCACATTATACATAAACTGATAAACCTGTAGACGTTTGAGATCGATCGGCCATCTGGGTCACGAGAAAATAGTGAAAAACCGATTACACATTTACATGAAATCAGATAGATTCAACAATGAACAAAATGCTCACTGAGCGATAAACTCCAATCGGAAAATTAGATTATTCATTTTCCCATCAAATATGGCATTTCAGACAGAAATATTTCAAGGGATGTTTTCTATTATCATCATCATTACACCGTGTAAGTTTTATGTAAATCTGTGATAAAAAAGTATATTTTACAAGTTTTTTTCTGACCAATTCTGTAATGTTCCTTTAAGGTCGCAATTGTTTCAATGAGTGCTTTCAAAATATGCAAGAGAGATTCTAGAAGGCTTCGACGATGTCATTTTTGTCGAATAAGATAGTGTATCAGACAGATTGTTACTAATGTTGATTTTTTGTTATAGGGGATGTACGGACAATTAGTGAGCTTTCAGATTAAATGTAACCCCCCACCCTCGAAGAATACTTGTTCTGCATTTTGTCTTTACAAGGTTCCCTACTTTAAATTGCAATAAAAAAAGCCCAACTCTCAATAAACCAATCAGCCTCAATTTAGTTTTACTAATTTTCAGTGGTTGAAAAACCAAGATGGCACGGTAAGTCGATAGCAATTTATTACCGGTAAAAATTACGATGAACTTGACTGATCTAGTTTAAACTCGAAGCCCAAATGGTGGTTATGTTTGATCTATGTTTTATAGGCAAACACAAGCAGGCCTTTGTGCATACAAGTACACAGAAGAGTTACCCCTGTTTCGTAAGCCATAACAACGTAATTGTTGATGACCATGTAGGCCTAATTAATTTCTGATCAGGCTTAGAGACACGTCCTTTAAGCTGACCCGAGATACTCTTTCAAATTGATTATGTTTTTCTGTCCTTCTATCCCCTCACAAACACTGCCCAGCATTGGTGGTTTGCTTGGACATCACAATCCTCCTCATAAACGCCGTTCTGACAACTGTAACCTCCTCATTGAGCCTAAATATAACCCCTCCTGGAGTACGAGTGACCCGTCCTTTTCTCACGCTACACCACGCCTGTGGAATAAACTGCCACCGTGTGTCGAATCATGGATTTCTTTAAACCAGTTTAAGAAAAAAAAATAAAAAATAATGAAGCATTTGCGTAAATTATTGTCAGATTTTCAACGCATTAGTTATCTCGTACTTGATATGCATAAGCGCCATGAAGAATTCTGTAGATTTGTGATTTGAAATTATTATTAATGTTATATGGTTTGTTTTTGTGTTTACTTTTTATAATATATCAATAATAAATCGTTTGAAGCAAAGTAGATTTCCCAAAGCGTTTTACACCATCTATACCCTTGTTTATCGGGCCCTAAAAAGCTTTTTTTGAAACCATCTCAACTTCTTAATAATAGGAAATATGCAGCACCGGCGACCACCAGATGTGCGCACAAGTTCCTAGTCATCAACATCACTACTATCACAGTTTGTTCCTTGGTGTTGACAGCCCACACCCCAGTGACTTAATAATTACACATTTGTATATATATTATTATTATTTTTTTACAATAAACATCTGTTTAACGTCTTGCAAGCTCGATTTACTTGAGTGGTTGAACAACTAAGATAGCGTGCTATCATAAATTAAGTCTGTAGCAATTTATTGCCGGTTAAGAGTGTGATAAACATGACTGAGGTAATTAAAATTCGAAGCACAAATGAACAAATGCTTGGTAGATGAATTACAGGCAAACATTGACAGGCTTCGTGAATAAAATTCCACTTTTTCGTGAGTCATATCAGTGCCATTGTTGACGAGCTCTGTAATTTATTTCTGGTCAGGCTTAGAGACACGTCTTTGCAGCTGACCCGAGACATACTCTGTCAACTTTATTATTTTTCTCCTATCCCCTGACGAAAAGTGTCCCTGCATATGACCCTGGGGGGGGGGGGACCCATCTTTTTTTCTCAAGCTGCACCACGCCTGTGGAACAAACTGCCGCCATGAGTCGGATCACCGGTTTCCCAAACCTCAAACGCCGGCAGCACAATCATGCTTCCGTAATTATTTTAATATTTACATTGTCTTAACAACATCGTACACACTGCTCAGCTCTTATGCCATCCCAAGCTGGACCGTGCCACACGCCTATAGAGGGGGGTGTCAATCCACACGGGACAGTGGTTTGGTTAGAGAGGGCAAGACATAAACAATTGCCCGCAAATTTTGTTTGAAAAAATGGTCTGTCAATATTGTCTGTCAACTGTCTGTCATGAGTCAACGGTAGGCTTAAATGAACCAAATAATGAAAAAAAAATAATTAAATAAGCAAACAAAAAGGCTGAGTTTTACCATCGCAATACCTGGGTATGCGAACAACACACTTGAAAAAGGCAAAACAAACCCTTTTAACCCACGGAAAAAAAAGCTTGGAAGCTTTTGCTGACAACGTATTAAGGGAGTTTGTCCCAGTTAGATGCTGCGTTTGAGGGTTTTAAACCAGTTTACGATAAAACCTAAAAAACGATTTAATGAAGCATTTTTGTGTGTGTAATGTCAGCCTCAATACCCCGGCTTGTGCATCATTGATTTTTCGGGAGTCATTCGTTTGAGTCCTCGTGTGTGCAATTAATACGCCACGCAGCATGTGACAGCTCCATCAAATCGGTTGCTCTATTAAATCACATGGTAACTTTCAAAGACTAGTATCCGCACTTTACGTGACCCAACATAATGTTGTGGGACTACTTTTGGTATGATGGCGTAGTAATATTACGAATACTAATTAAGGACGGGGTAGTACTTAAGCCAGGGTGCGGCCTGTAATCACGAGTAGCTGTTAGCCTGGTCTGGGAGATTGGAGTGTCCGTCTAGTAAGTTTAGTTATAAATAAAGCAGTGTGTTCTCCTTAGGGAAGAAGTTTCACTGGCATGTTTTATTTGAAGTTATGTGTAATAGTATCCCGGTAGGCTGACAAAGCCATAATAATATACATAAAATAACAAACCTGTGAGGCAGAAATGATAAGCTCAATCGGTCGTCGGAGTCATGAGAAAACAGTGAACAACCCCATTATATGTTTTCACTGTTTTCAAACATCGGGTTTTGGACACGCGCGATAAAGACTAACTGTTTTACTCATTTCACAAATCTATAGCAATTCAAGCAGGTGCTGCATACGTTTGGTAATTGTACCCCACTGATTGTGTTAATGCTATATAAATGTAGGTACATACAATAAAACTAACCTGTGAAAATTTCACTTCAAAGGTGGTCGCGTTTCTGAGATATCACCGAAAAACCGGAGCGAATGTTTCCACGCAGAAAGAAATCCCCCATAGAAATACACAGTCTGAGAAGCGTCACAAACGCTTCTCAGATTCAAATTTGGGGGAATGAAAAGTGACATATTTTCCATAACCGTAGTACTTCGAAGTTAAAGGTTTCTCAAAATTCATTATAATACCCAAGGCTGCTGTACTTCTTACCAAGTAAGTTTTTATTGCCATTAATTTTCAGAGTCATTACCAAACGTGTACTGTGCCTTTATAAATTGGCAGCAGACAAGATGTATGTCTTGTCAGTGATTTCATAAGCAATGCTAATTTGTGGGTATTTCAAACGCTATGTTGTCGACTTTGTCAGCACTGTTTAAGCCACATGTATTTTCACTGTATAAATCACTGAAACTACTACTTCCGCTATATATTCCTACCAATCTTGCACTTTGTCTCTGTCATTGTATCTTTCACTAGACAACTCTTGGGGATATGAACAACAAAGTGATGAAAATAATGAACTTTCTTCCCAATCGTTAAATACATGAGAAATAATATCAACGAGTTAACCGTTTAAAAGAATGGTCAAAGATTGGTTTTTGTCAACGTAATAATGATGTATGGGCAAATGCTTGATGTGTCAATACAAATATAAGTCACCTGTTTCAGCTGGAAAAAGTGTCTTCTAGTTGAGAAAACAGCCTAAAAACTGTCCCATTAATTTCATCAAGAACGTCAAATATTTCCACGTATAGTAGCTATACGTGAAAGCAGCATTCACACACGGACACCTACAACAATTGAATCTTCAAAACTCGTATTGAGGTGAGTTCTGGAGAAACAAATTGTTGATAGACCTTTGCTGACAAAATAGTTTTGCAGGATGGTTACTACCATTACCATATTTTTTAACAAGGAGGCTTTCGGGTAGAAATTTCACGTACTATTTTTTTTTTCTGGGTCACTGCCAACGAACGACCCTATCAAGAACTTTTTGGCAAACCAAGCTTTTGAAAACCAATTAAAAAGAGGCTTTGGTAGACTAGTGGTAAATGGTTCCTGCTCTGTTATAAGCCCAACGCACAGATACTTTAACAATGTCGAATTAAGCCATCCGTGATTGAGTTCAGTGGATAGATCACCAATTTGCTTGAGAGAGGTTTCGCTTCGACATTCGCGTTACGTCAGTTCAGACCAATTTCATCCTTTTCAAATTTATATGGAACCAAAAAGTATATATTAAAAAACCCTCCAACAAACAAACAACATGCTTCGATGACGCGTGAACCCAATTTCTGCCACTGAATACAATTCAGTTATTGTTTTTTTTGTTTATAAAATTTGAAAGACTTGTTTGTAATTTATATGAGACAATGTACTAACGGATAAAAAATATATACAAAAATGAGATAGGCCTTCACAGCTTTCACGAATTTTGAAAAATGCATTTCATAAAAAAATGTATTGTCACGGTCTCAGCCTGGTTAACAAGAATTCAAATCCAAACAACGATGCATATACTTCCACAGATGTTTAAACAAATCTAAGAAAAATAGAAAATATATGGGATTTCGAAATACGAGATTCTAACTGCCTCTAGCTGATGGGAAAGCACGGTGTGTGGGAAAGTTTGCTCTAGAATGGCAAAGAGCGTGGGCTTGAATTACACCCGAGTGATATGCATGTGTGTTTTGCTTGCTTTATTTTTTTGTTTTGATTAGTTTGTTTTTTTCTCTCTTCTCTCAGAACTCGGGAAAGTAGGCTATAGACCGATCCATTAAGCTCCGCCCCTTACGTTTTGACCAATCACAACATTGCTACGCCACGGCAAGTCCGACACGCTGAAATCCCATCAGAAAAGTAAACATGCGTGCGCGCGTACACTAAAAAGCGCGCACATTCATGTTGAGATTATGTGGCATTGGAGAGATGTAGCCTACATGTGCTTCCCACGTGTGCAGTGGTAATGCAGCCAATGCTGTGATTGGTCAATATGTTGAGGGGGTGGGGCTTCATGGATCAGTCTATTAAGTGTGCAGAGCTTATAACACACATCGGTGTTATGCTGTCCTTTCCTAACTGAATCTTCAATGCATGAATATGTTTATTATATGTAATTATTTGTTTATTATAGTTTGCCCGTATTGTTTACTCCGGCTTGAAACGCCCTCGTTGTAATTCTGTCTTCTTGAATTGTTTCCGTTCCTTTGTGTCCAGGTTGGTGTACTTTGTTTTAATGGTAATTGTTGTTGTTTTTATTCCATTTAATGTTCTTGCTTGTTTGTTTAATTGTAGCTTTATTGTCTGCGTCTGTCACAGGAGTGCATCCGAATTGGTTTTATTGTTCAGTCAGCTCGTTTTGCACCCATGCAAGATGCAGTCTTCGTTTTGTCCTTTGTCTTTTGCTTTTCACTGTTTGCTCTATGGAGCAATTTTACTATTATTTTTATTTATTTTTTATTTTGAAACATTTGTTTTTCCTGTTCTTTGATAGTTACGAATGAAAATAGATTAGGGGGGCGTCATTTGATTTTGTGCAAGGTGACTCAATATTTGCTTTGAAATAAATAATTTACTATGGAAGGACTCAAAGCGCATCACAAAAAAATATATAAACCAGCAACTGTGTATTACAGAAAGTACCACACACATACACACACTAACTATCAATAGATGGATTGCACATGATGTCATTGACCAACCATCTTTGATGAAAAACGATGGAAGCGTGCACGCGTGTACGCGCTGCGCACAAGTCTCAGTCGATGATAGCCATTCACGAGTACACGTTTCTCAATGATGCAAAGGGTCTACATGCAGCAAACTGGGCAATTAAAATACACCAACAATAAAATGAAACACAATCATGGACTCTGATGCCTTCTGTATTTCCAAGCATGAACCGTCCAGAATACTAGAGATTATCGCATTAAACAGAGCTCTGCGATTGGCTCGCCAGTGTAGCGCGTCAGAGTCACGGCTTGCCAATACAATTTTAGCCGACTGTATTCAGCATGGACTGATTCACAAACCGTGCACGGCGAGGCAGTGCCGCGATCACGTTCATCATAAACGCAGCCGACAGGTTGAATGCGTTCCACAGTCATCAGGCGAGCTGTCGAGAAGTGTGGCTGGCAGCAGGCAGACCAAGCTAGTGACATTCCGGGAGCTGAGACGTGTGACCACACAACGCGGGTTGCATTCTCGAGTCTAAAACTTGCGTAGTTTGATTTCGTGGTCGTTACACCGCAGTCAGTCTGTTGCGACAGTGATGGTTTCAGATGCTTCATTAGAAACAAAAGGCAAATAAAAACCCCATCTAATTAGAAGATGCCAAGCATTCTCCGGCTGCTAATGTGACTTTAGCCTGTAACTGTCAGGTTGACCAAAATATATACCGTGTTTACGTGACGACCAGTGAGCCTTAGAGAGGAATTGTGACAGTCGGTTTTTCCCAACATTATACCCAGTTCATCAACAAGAGAAAAACGCAAAAAAAACAACAACAAACAAACAAAACAGAGGCGCTCACCCCTATATTTGGATGCAGCAGCCCATGTGAAACCCTAGTGTTAATGATCACCAGAATCTTCTGTCAAAATACAGCGAGTTGGAGCTCAGATAACCTACTTTAATTCACCTCAGCCACTTAACCGTATATAATTAATAACATGTTTTAATGTACAGCATCAACTCTACTTGAATGGGTACTTTGTGATGTACACACACAGCAAATTATCTCGTGTCGGGTATGTAAACAAACAAAACACGGCAACAAGGTGAGATACGCTACCAGTATAACATCGAAGGGTTCCCAGAGTTTGCAAACTGACTTGTTCCCGAGGACAACGCGGGAAACCAGCAGTGGCGGAGAGAGTTGGATCAAATTGGAATTCACTGAAAAGATGTGTTGATTGAATCGCTGGAGTGTGAACACAGTGCTACATCAGTCAGCATTTCAAGTGGGCCGGGGAAATATCCACGACGAGTTAATGGATCTGATGACCGATTGAGAACAGCACCCAGGTCGTTCTCCCCGAGCTAAGTCATCACCCACCTTTTATCATACCCTTAGAACAACCCTCTTGCTATCCCAGCCCCGGACTTCTTCACTAGAGAGTATGCCACTGACGTACTACTAAGCAAACCCAGTGCCGGTCTTGTGTTCGCGTTGGACGGGTTTACCCTGGCAGTTAGTTCTCCGTGTGGTTTATACGTTTGCGTGTGTGTGAGTGCGCGCTCAATACACTGCAGTTACGTATACAGATGATCTCAGCGTACGATACTTTCACTACTGTCACAGTTGACTGTTTGAATTGACTTAGATCGGGGTTATCGGTGTTTGAGATACAAATATGGAGTGGTGGTCTGTGTTAAGATTGGAAGTATTTCTTGTTGTTGTGATTACCCTCGCTGACCAACAGCTGTCAACGGAGTCTCCTCATGGTAGGTGTTTCTTAATTGCATGTTTTAACAATCTGAACAGAATGCACAACTTAAAGACACCTTTGGTTATTGTCAAAGACCAGTCTTCTCACTTGGTGTATCTCAACATATGCACAAAATAACAAACCTGTGAAAATTTGAACTCAATTGGTCGGCGAAGTTGCGAGATAACAATGGAAGAAAAAACACCCTTGTCACACAAAGTTGTGTGCTTTCAATTCTTGATTTCGAGACCTCACGAGTGAGGTCTCAAAATCAATTCAAATAAATTACTTCTTTCTCAAAAACTACATTACTTCAGAGGGAGCCGTTTCTCACAATGTGTTATACTATCAACAGCTCTCCATTGCTCGTTACCAAGTAAGTTTTCATGCTAACAATTATTCTGAGTAATTACCAATACTAGTGTCCAGTGCCTTTAATATCGAAAGAACAAAACTACAATTTAACCAACAAGTATTTCGATGGTAGAACCATTTGTATGGCACATTCACAAAGTGTGGTTTGGTTTTGCTTTCACTTAAAAAAACACACAGAAATAAATAAATAAAATAATACAGTAAAGACACATGGAGGAGGCCGGCACTGTCGTTAAAAAGGACGAGCATTCACTAAAATACCCACAGTAAACTCCACACGATGACGTCTAAAAAATATAATGATTTATCTCCTGGAATTAATTTACCATTCACAAGAAAATAGTTGTACACGGTATAAATAGCACAGCACAGTCACCTACGTGAGGGCAAAAGGGTCAACACGAGGCTGGCTACAATACATCTATGCAATTTTACAATTAGGTCTACTCCAGATTCAACTACACGCAGCCCTAAAAATTACACCATTTCGCCGATAACAAGGTGATTTTAAGACAAACTAATACTCGCAGAGAGCTATGGGACACTATCCCTCCCAATTAAACGGTATTCAGAGCATTGGCCAGAGCCATGCTCCCTACACAACAGAGAGACAAACATACATGAAGATTATCTCTCTTGCTCAACGCTAAAAAGCAAAAGAGAGTGTGGGTCCAAAGGTCGCGGACCCAAACTGAAACTTATTTTTTTGTAAGTTTTATGCAAAATACAGCTTTGGATCATACACTTAAAACACCAAGGGCGCATTTATGTTCCTTTTTCGACGACCGTCGACCCGAGTGGTAAAAAAAACAACAACCCAAAAATACAAGTGCAACACGAAAAATCGTTTTATATTATAAAATCAACAATTATGTGATTTGTATAATTTACATTTTGAAACTACATGCGTCGCAATACAGTATCACAAATTGAAACACAATATTCATAATACAACACAAGATTAATAAACAATCCCTCACACATAATGAAAATATAATTGCATAAAATTATAGCCACTGGAAGTAACAATATGAACAGACATTAAACCAGGTGCTCTAAATGTTAAACTGACATGGATACATGGATGCACGATTGTCCATGAAAAACCTGTTACAAGTCGGCAAAAAAATCACGTAAGAACTACATCCAAATACAAACCTATCTGGAAAACAAGGTGTTCTAAATGTAAACTTACATGGATACATGGGTGCATGATTGTCCGGGAAAAACCTGTTACAAGTCGGCAAAAAAATTCACGTAAGAACTACATCCCAATACAAACATATCTGGAAAATATCACACGTAACCAACAAACAGTTTTAATCAGCACAATCTTCGACCCGATCTCACATTCCAAAAGTTGTTATAATGTTATACATTGAGGTCAACCACAGGGTCGAACAGCACTTAATCAATGTCCCCACGTTGTGAGCATCATTTAAAAAAAAATATTAATAGACCAACCATGACCCTTAAATGAACAATTGGATCTAAACAGGCAGGCGAACGGTTTGGTTACAATCAAGGCTGAAAAATATTACACTAGGAAATACTAAACTGGCCGACGGCACAATTTAATTGCTTGGAAATCAAAACAGCAATCAGCCTAATCACTAATAAATTAAGTGCAGCCCAAAGTAGACAGCATGGAAGATTCTAAGAAGTCTCTCTCGCACAGTGAGAACAAGAACCGAGTTGGACAACACAACCAAATTCAAAAATCCATCCTAAACCGTAACAAAATAGGCGACAAAATGATTTCGATTGTACCCACAAATAAAAAATCTACACTTGAAGGAGCAAAACCAACACTATTTATTAGTACTTTGGGCGACAACAACAGGTGTAGGGAATTTAATGTAATCATTTCCTTGAAAATGGTCCTTAATACAAATGGTAGATTGCATGGTGTAAGTGTCAGACGCACAAAACTCACTGTAAACGTGATCTAAAAATGTCATCAATTGGTGAGCAAAACAAAGTTGGATTACACGAAACTTCCAAATTGCCGACAAATATATTTTACATAGCAACTAAGATAAGATCAGAAACCCCAAAACCCCGTCGCTGTACGTTATTAGGGAACAATTTAAAAAGTGCAACCAGACATCACACGAAATTCCTAGCCCACATGTGAGTATATGCATGTAAAAATAGTCCTACACGAGTACATCGCAACTCTCTCCATGAACCAAAACTTTGACAAGTTTTAAGCAGAAAATATTGCTTAACATTTTTCTTCTAAGCACCATTTAGCAAGAAATGAGTCACAAGCTGTACATGCGAAATGGTCTTTTGGCTGGTAATCTATCTCTGGTAACCAAAATTGTTTTGAGCTAGCTACTTTTTGTGCTTAACAAGGATATAAACCTGAATAAAAGCAACTACACAACCCTGGACTTATAGTGACCCATTACACATACGTGCACATACATTGTACAAAATCTGTGATGGCAAGTTACAGTTGAACAGCAAAATACAATAAGCAATACAACTCCAAAAAATATGAATAAGGCAACCGCTTCCAATGTTCAACAATTGAAGGGGAAAAAAAACACATAAAGTAAACGTGAACTTTATACAGTGAAAAGGAGTTCATAACTGATGGTGCGGTGAAACAGAGACTCTTTTATGAAGAGCTGACACCATGAAATAGGTAACAACATGGATTAGCTTGAGCTGACACCGGCTGTTAAAGTGTTATAGCCAACTACAAAATATCCTCAAAAGATACACCATAGGCACAACTGCCAAGCAGATCAGCAAAGCTTGGATTTAATGTCAAATATTAAAAAGATATAGAAGCAGAATTCTCAGTTGCAGAACATAAAATGTAAACAAATTAATAAATCATAATAAATATGTTGATGAAGTCCTCACGTCGATGCATCGATGCAGAGAGGGCAACAACTATTATGGTGACCATCAAATCCATTCTTGGGGATAATTACAAATGAAAAATCAAACACATCTAAGGTTATTTTGCCGGAGGAAATTTAAAGTTCGATTAAAAATCTAGAGAAACATACGTCGTTATTCGAAAGTTCATCTCAATGTTGAAAAAAGCTTGGGAAAATCAAATTAACGAAAACACAATTGCACATTAATACTCAATCGTGTCTATGATGTCATTTGTAACCACACGGGAGGGAAGCCCTCTAATTGAAAAGGACGAACGTTCACTAAAATTCTACAGTAAAATCCAAACGATGACGTCTAAATTAAAACAGTTATTAATCTCTGGCATATAATTAAATCAATACAAATAAACAGTAATACTAATAATAGCAGTACACAGTATAACTAGCAAAGCGCAGAAACTTGACATGTGAAGGGCAAGGAAGGCTACAATACAAACATACACGGTTTCAATTATTCTAGATTCAACTACATGTAGCCCTCAAAATTACAATTTTTCTCTGATAACGAGGTGATTAAAACACTGAACAATAATCACAGGAAGCTCTAGGACATTAACCCGCCCAAGTAAGCGGTAATCAGAGCATGGCCAGAGCCATGCTCTCTACATACAGAGTAGAGCGAAAGCAAATAATGCTATCGCTTGCTCTAAGCTAAACAGGAAAAGGGGGTGAGTCCAAAGATCGCGGACCCAAACTTAACTTCTTATTTTAAAATGTGCTAACTACAAAGTTGGAGCCGGCACCTGAAAATTGAGGGCGCTCTTTGGTTCCCTACGATACTCATTTCTAAGCCAGGTGTGCCTCTCAAAGTGCTTCCGATAATATGACCCCCGTTGAAAGTTGAAACTGCCACAACCCCTTAGAAGTATGCAGCAGCTTCAGCAAAATTTGCACACTGCATTTCAATCGTTCACATACCCTCTAATGGAAAGTGAAGCTTATGTGTTTGTTTTTCTTTGTGTTAAAAAGGAGAAATAATTCTGCAAGATAAATTAGTCGATGACGACAATCACATTTATGGATTATTGTGACGGAGGATACCGAAATAAAGCCGTGAACATTAATGATGTGGAACCTGAAATATTTTGTTGCCTTTTATTGTTGTAGTAAAAAGCAACAACATAAAAAAAAAAATCAAATAACACACCGGAAATGTAGCAATTCGAAAAGATAATGCAACATTTTGATGCGCACACGACCACCCCCTCAAAAAAAAAAAAAAAAAAAAAAAACATGCACAAACTTCATTAAACAAAGAAAAACATAAACACAAAGTTAATAATAATTATTTAGCATTTTAAATAAAAACGGGTGGTGTTTGTCTGATATGTTTTGGTTCGACAAGGAGGAATACCAAGTTGGTTGGAGTTCTGTAGATTGGTTATGTCGATCGGTGCATTGAAAACAAAAAGAAGAAACAAGGGAATTAATAGACATCGTTGACTTTGAGAATTGATTCCAATCACTAATCTCCAATAATTTCAGTGAAAATGTTATGTTGTTTTTAGAATATTGATTGCGTTTAATACACACGTACAACATTGGTAATTTTCAAAGACCAGTGTCTGCACTTTATGTGACCCAACATGTACATGAAATAACAAACTCGTAAAAGTGGAAGCTCAATCGGTCATCGGAGTCACGAGAAAATAGTGAACAACCACATTGTATGGTTTTACTGTTTTCAAACATCGGGTTTTGGACACGCAAGATAAAGAATAATTGTTTTACCCATTTCCTAAAAACTACAGCAGTTCAAGCAAAACTGTTTAAATGAAGGTTTTCCCACCATGACCATCTTTATACTATGTAAGTTTTATGTACATTTGTGAACATTTATATTTTTCAATCTTACCAATGTTGTTTGCACCCTTTAAAGGAACATTACAGAATTGGTAAAAAAAAAAATTGTAAAATATACTTTTTGATCACAGATTTACATAAAACTTACACGGTCTAATGATGATGATAGTAGAAAACATCTCTTGAAATATTTCTGTCTGAAACGCCATATTTGATGAGAAATGAATAAACTAATTTTCCGATTGGAGTTTATCGCTCAGTGAGCGTTTTATTCATTTGTTGAATCTTATATGATTTCATGCAAATGTGCAAACGGGTTTTCACTATTTTCTCGTGACCCTACAGATGGCCGATCGATCTCAAATTTCTACAGGTTTGTCAGTTTATGTATATGGTGGATTACATAAAGTGCTTACACTGCCAGCAACTGTTTTGTTAGCAAAAACCAATTCTGTAATGTTCCTTTAAGTGAAAGAGAGGGGAAAAGAGAGTGATAAAGAAAACAAAAGTAGTTTTTACTTTTCTCGTTGCGGGTGAAAAGAAGATAACGAAGACTTTGTCTTCTCAGATGTTTTTTTTTTTTACTTCGTATTTTAGATTGAGCTATGTCTATGGAGAGTTTCAATAAGTGAACTTTATAATCCGTGAACCTTTGGATCGAGAGCAACAATAATTTCTCAGTTAATTACAAAATCCTGTACCATGTCTTCAACTCTTCAGTCCCTGCACCGACAGAGTTTGCTGAAAAAAATGTTTAGTTTTCGAGACTCTTGCAGTAAATTACTTGAATCGTGGTTCAAACTTCAAAAAAAGATACCCAATGCTTATTATTTTACGTACATTTTTCGTCCATTCCGTCGGTATTGTCATTGATCAACACATTGTTATTCAAATCGCGGAGGTGATAAGTCCCAACGGAACATAAAGTGCCTCCCGTTAACGGCTAGAGGCAAATTTTACGGCGGACATGTTTCATTAGGGTTAAAAGGAATACAATCGTTTTTGAAGGCTGTTACCTGGCATCAAAGGCACATACTGATTAATTGCTAAAGGCTACCGATTTTCATCATCATTAGCGTTAACATTTATACAATTGAACTGTGAAGGGAGACAACTGAAAAAAAAAAATGATCTGTGTAAACAATTGCGTACCAATGACTTTCTAATTTTGTTTGGATGTCGAACAAATACATTTTCACAGCTTTTCACAACATTTACACGGTGAATTGGTTGTCATTGCAGGACACCTTCCCTTTAAATAATAATTTCAAACGAAATGCTTTAGTCTTTTGAGATTTAAGCAAAAACATTAGTTGCAGTCTTATGGGTCCAAAACTAGATGTTTAGAAAAATAAAAACGATAATTGTATGTATTTATGTATATTCATATATATATATATATGTATAATTATATAATTTTAGTTCCTCACTTTGTTTTTCTCGTAACCCCAATGACCAATTGAGCGTACATTTTCAAAGGTTTGTTACTTCATGTACATGTTTGGTCACTCACAGTTTGGATGCTGGTCTTTGACAATTACCAATATTGTCTATGTGCATTTAAAATGATAGGAAGTACTTCTGGCGCAGACTCAATTTTGAATTCAATTACATCAAATCTCATGTAATACCTTGCGAGATCGAGAGTTTATGCAGGTACCAATAACCACTTTAGCTATAAAACCGTTACGGTTATATTGCCCATCAAATGCATCAAATAAATTTACATTCTCAGTCTCGTTACAGTACGCCTGGTTAATGTAAAAACTGCATTTTTAGGGTTAGTATCGTTGGTTTCTGTTTATTTCACCATACGCTTTGTCTTGCCATATTTGTTTTTGCTATACACTCTACAATATCGACTTTACATTGTTGAAAATGAGTGGGGTCTGTGAGATCATATCATGTTTAACGATCAAGTATATATTTTGCTATTCTCGGATGGTCTCTGTTTGTAAATTATATTATCCAAATAGTTAACAATAAAAAAATGATTATGATGATTACAAAAATGACTACCTTTCTTTTCTTCACTAACTTGACCTTATCGATATCTTAACACTTTCTAAAGATTATTAAAAACAATAAAACAAAACAAATTTTTTTCGAACTGATAATTTTGAAAAAAAATAAAAATAAATAAATAACAACGACGACGACAATAACGGCTGTTCACTTTCACGTTGACAACAGAACCGAAATAATTTATAATTCTGAATACGTTTTACCCCAACTTCCTGTTTGAACCGAAGACAAGGTCAGATTGGGGTCATGTTTGTGCAACAATAGTTTTGTTTGAAAATGCCTTTCCGGCACATGGTGTAAAAATTTAAAAAAAAACCTGTCTCCGCACACATGTGCCTTATTACGATCTTGAAAAGTGATCTTGGAAAGTAAACATAATTCAGGAAACACAATACAGGGATACTACTTTGCATCCGTCACTTTAGCAGCTTTTCCAACGGTTGCAACTTTGTTGAAATACCCGAGACAAGCCGAAAGTGCTTAAAAATGTGAATGGACATGTAGGCATTGCTGACAATAAGTTGAGTTTGTCCGTTTGATGTTTGGACAGGTGCGTTGCTTGCCTTTTCCGTCCATGTTTTGAAATGTAATTTAAAAGTAATTACTCCGATCAACTCAAATTATTTTCAGAGTGTAAGTCTGCATGTCCATTCTTATGTTGACTCACCTTGGGGCGGAGTTGCAGGTACTTAAACTCAATTTGCAACCATTGAACGGTAGATGAGTCAACCGTAACGTGATGTCGGTCAGAATATTGAGTCTTACCGGTTAAAATTCTCGGCAGGTTTGTTTTCAGTAGTCGGATATCCAGACCCTCTACAAATCTGCACTCGAAATTGCTCTGGTTTATCCGGTCTTCTCCTGCAAAGAGATCAGACAATTAATTAAAGAAATAAAAAAAAAGGGAAGCAAAAAAAAAAAAAAAAAAAAAAACGCCCCAGAAACCCAGAAACAATTTAGATTCACGTAAGCTAGTAAGCCCCTTGGGATTTCGTTTTACCGCGGCAGAGTATTGCCAGTAATGGCACTTTATCAATGTTTTCTTTATAGGAAATGTCACCATGACCGGTTATACCTGCCTCCAAGACGGCGGCTTCATCACAAATGACAGGGTGTGCGACGGGGTACCAGATTGTAACCTTGGAGACGACGAGTCGTACTGTGGTAAGTCGTTCAGTCTGTTACAGTCTGTAAAATCAGCTTTAGACTGTCATACCTGTTCAATCATCTTAATTTCACACCCCCCCCCCCCATTAATAACCCCATTCAATCATTTCATCCTTCACACGACCATTTGTTTCCCCAACTCAAGACTTTATGTCTGGCATAGCATTGGAAAGTGCCAAAACCACACAGTGATAAGAAACATGGGTGCTCTGAAACTACCGGTTCAGTCTCAGCTAGATTAGATTGGATACGAGCAATTTGAAAAGTTCTCAAACGAATCGGAGGTTGATCATGTCTTGAAAGAAACACAGATGTTCCGCGGGTGCTTGGTTAGTCTGAGCTTAATTGAGACATTTTTACCCGGGACCAAGCTCACTGAGAGCGGTGTTAGGACAACCAGGATCTGGAGTACAGAGAATGGCGCGTCTTTCTGACCTACAAATGCTCGGACAAACAATGAGACTTCCTTATTCTTCTTCTTCTTCTTGTTCTTCTTCTTTCTTTTCTGCTTTTGTTCTTTTTGTTCCTCTTGAAATGTTTCTTCTTATTCTTCTTCTGCATTTTGTTCTTTTTGTTTGTCATGTTCTTCTTCTTTTTCTGCTTCTGCTTTTTGTCGTCGTGTTGTTCCTCTTCTTTATTTCAAATTTTGGTAAGGCACTTTAAAAATGCGTCCTGTGTGAAAAAAAAATGTTTCCAGCGAAGACCTCCACGACATAAAAGTGTATACCCTTACAAAGGTACATGCTGTCTCTTTTCCTCACAATTTGCTTTCGTAATGCACAACTCTGGGGGATCTAGCATGTTTTCCTCCGGTAACAAGTGATAATTATAAAGTATTTCCAGCCTGGGGGAAAATCTATCAATCATCAGCGGTGGATCTGATGAGACCTACACAATCAAATGCAGAGCTGCAATAACGCTCATACATGAGTAGGGAACATAGAGCAATGTTCTTTGCTCCATGGTTCGTATAACTATGTGGTTTATAGTCTCCTCTCGAAGGACATTTTAATGATGACTGTCGAGAGACAAGTGGACACGCGAGATCGTTATTTCATTCAACATCGATTTAAGTGATAGCTTAATGATTCTGCTCGTCGTTGCGTGTTGATGAGTACAATCAGTGTATACATTATAACTCCAGCCAAAGCATCCTAAAGTTTGGTGTTTTCTTTAGCGTGTGTACATCAATTGTGCCGTATACCAATCGTGACGTCACTGACGCCACAAACTAACAACACCTTGTGTACAAAGCCACCTTTTCCAGCTTGTAACATAAAACATTATTCGTCGAGACCTACAATTTCATGAAGTTTCAAAGCTTCACGAGCTTTTTTATTGCGTTGACTATGCATAGCATTCTTTGCACGACAATGACTTTTTTCGTTTTCACGAACTAACACGAAGGTTCCATTTCTCATAGTAGTGCAAGGCGTGCACCAAGCTCAAATGTGAAGAAAACAACTAACTTTTCACGAACTGACACGAACCTTGTGTTTTGCGCTCGCACTGGCCTCCGGTTTTCACGAAGTCACACAGCGTAGTATTTTAATACTTTGGAAAGTGTCACTTCGTGAACACAACAATTGTGTTTTCCTTTTAATTCGGTTTCATGAACTAACACGAACCCTTTTTTTTTTATTGCTTATTAATTTGGGACCCAAAACATTCAAAAACAGTAGTTTTATCCAGTTCAAAGCATCCGGTGTCTACTGTTAAGAAAACCGGTTTAAAACACTGTACAATTTTGATGGATGTGGTGTTCTTAACCACGTTGTACTTTTTTGTTTACGCCGTCTTCCTCGATCGCTAGTCTTTACTATGGTGTGCGTCAGTTCGTGGCGTCGGTGACAAAATGTTCGTGTTGTTAATTTATCAGGCTTCTCAGAACTGCGGGCCCCGAACGTATAAAATAAACATACACTAACGGCGTTCGTGTGTGGAAGGACCTCGACACGTACAATAAGGTTAATCAGGCCCGCAATGCTGCAATATTGTTACTAATATCTGATATACCAAATGCGTAGCATTAAAAAGGGTTGACCTACATGTAACATGGTCAAACTGGAGTAAATTGTGCACTGACATCCAGCACATCAACAAAGGCACAGTGGTATTAGTGCGTAGAAAACCTTCTCAAGTAAAGGGTGTACAAGCATTTACGAACCTAGTGCAAGCCTGTTGTGACGGTTTCTCAACTAATGGCAATTAATGCATACATAGCTGGAGGGCGGCGGGGGGGGGGAGGGGGTGACACACATGGATTTAATGTTATAACACCCCTTACAAATAATCTGCCTTTTGATTGGTTTAGAGCGCGTCACATGATATGTCTTAGTTCTACTATCACATGGCAAACGATGTACTATCACATGGCATGCAGTACCTAGACGTCTTTAATGTTACGCGTACGAGGATGATAACAAGTTTGTAACCCTTTCACATGACCGCCGATGTAATATCTCATGGCAAGCAGTACCTAGACGTCTTTAATGTTACGCGTACGAGGATGATAACAAAGTTGTAACCCTTTCGAGCACAGTAAAAGCTTTCGCCATTGCATTCGCGCCGTCGTGACTTTAAAGGTATTAAGGATGACTGCGGAAAATCCTCGTTTTGCACTCCTTACGGAGTGTTATTTACTCGTGCTATGGTTAAAACTACGACTCCCGGAGCGTTCCATTTCCCCGAGGCGAAGGGAAAATGGAACGCTCCGGGATCACCTCGGGAGTCGTAGTTTTAGCCATAGCACGAGTAAAAGCAGTCAATATTTGTATTTGTGTGTGAAGAATATTCCACACTGTCGCGCCCCTGAGGGAAAGTACACAATGACTTTAACTAGTACTGCGCGTGTAATTATGTGCCCCCCCCCCCCGCACACCGATGCGACCGGACAGATTATCACAGGGAAGTGTGTCCTTCAAAATGATATTTGTTTCCTTTCTTCTCTATTTAAAAAAAAAGTCACACTTATAATATACACGGAGGTAGTAGTTTTCCCCTTTATTTTAGAGTGTTCTCTCTTTTTCTTCGTTTAAAGGCCCTGTACACTATTGGTAAGATCGAAAAACACAATGTTCACAGATGCACACATAACTTACACGATTTAAAGTTAGTAATGGTAGAAAGAGTTCCTTAAAATATTTCTGCCTAAAATGCTATCGTTTCTGAGAAACGAGTAAAACAATAGTAATTATCGCGCGCGATAATTTGAAGAAAAAACAAACAGAAAACACATAAGATCTCTTTCCACTATTTTCTCGTGACCTCGATGTCCAATTGAGCTCAAACTTTCACAGGTTTGTTTGTTCATGCATATGTTTAATCACACAAAATCTGGACACTGATTTTGAGCTGTTATCAAAAGTGTACAATACCTTTAAGAAATGAAAGACCTGCGTTTATAACTTTAAAACACACAATCGTAAAATTGCTCGCTACCGTGTACAATACGCAATGCTACGCATGACGCTTGCTTGGCACGCGGGGGTACAACATCCGGGGACACGTCCTCATGGGCCCAATTTCATAGCGTTGATTAACGGTAGGCAAACTTTCGTGCTAACTGTAGCAGAAAAAAAAATGCTTAAGCATAAGCGTATTTCACAGGTTAGCAAGAAAATGGATTGGAGTTTATCGCTCAGTGAGCGTTTTATTCATTTGTTGAATCTATATGATTTCATGCAAATGTGTAATCGGTTTTCACTAGTTTTTCGTGACCCAGATGGCCGATCAATCTCAAACTAATACAGGTTTGTCAGTTTATGTATATGGTGGATTACATAAACTGCTTACACTGCCAGCAACTGTTTTGTCAGCAAAAAAACAATTATGTAATGTTCCTTTAACAGTGTTAAGCAAAAATAAGCAGAATTACCAGCCACAAATGGTTCATGTGGAACGATATTTTTTGCTGGTAACTTTTTTTTTCTTCTGGTAAGCAACAACTGTTTTGTGCTCATTTAATTTCTCTGCAGAAGGCAGCTCTATAAAATGGACTCCGGCAATGAACGAGGGAGAGAGTCACTATTAAATGTAAAGATATATCTTGTTAGAAATATAAATAGCTCTGTTTGGAAATGGTGACATCTCTATTCCCATGAATTAGACTAGATGCATCCCGTGCAAGTACAACAGTTGTAACAGGCCAAGCAGCTTTTTTACCCAATGTAGTCTCTGTGTAAATAGCCGGGAATTAGAGTATCGCATTCCGGAATGTTGGGCGGATCCAAAAAGGTACTCTATGAATTAAAACATGCACGTAGAGTAACCGAGTTCCAATCCCTCAAATCAAAACGGATTTAACAATAAAGATTGACTTGAGGTCTCATGGGTGATTTATAATGCACCTGTGTTCTTCTCTCTTTCTTCCTTTTTTTTTATTTTTTTATTTTTTTTTTTTTTTTCTCCTTCTAATATGTAGCCTATTTTTTTTTATAAGTCGGCCTATTATCCCCGAGAGTAACAGATGTGCCAATAGTGTTAGCTGAGCGGTTTCCTATTCGAATCAGCCGTGGTCCAGTATTAGTTGACGAGACATGCATCCATTTTACCGGATTGTTTTACATATCACTTTAGGTGCTTTTAAAACTTGGCTTGTAAATATTTGCCTCTTTAAAAAGAGACAATCTTTGGCTACGTTGATCTGCTTCTAGACCATGCAAATAATGGTTTGATGACATTCGATAGGCTTGCTTAAATGAAACGACCAATGCGTAAAACTTGAGTTGCTTATCACTTTGAGGTGCTTTAAGAACCTGGCTGGTAAATATTTGCTTCTCTAAAAGAGACAATCTTTGGCTACGTTGATCTGCTTCTAGACCGTGCAAATAATGGTTTGATGACATTCGATAGGTTTGCTTAAAGGAACATTACAGAATTGGTTTTTGCGAACAAAACAGTTGCTGACAGTGTAAGCATATTATTTAATCCACCATTACATAAACTGACAAACCTGTAGAAGTTTGAGATCGATCGGCCATTTGGGTCACGAGAAAATAGTGAAAAACCGATTACACATTTCCATGAAATCATATAGATTCAACAAATGAATAAAACGCTCACTGAGCGATAAACTCCAATCGGAAAATTAGTTTATTCATTTCTCATCAAATATGGCATTTCAGACAGAAATATTTCAAGGGATGTTTTCTACCATCATTATCATTAGACTGTGTAAGTTTTATGTAAATCTGTCATCCAAAAGTATATTTTACAAGTTTTTTTTCTTACCAATTCTGTAATGTTCCTTTAAATGAAACGACCATTGCGTAAAACTTGAGTTGCTTGTCACTTTGAGGTGCTTTTAGAACTTGGCTGGTAAATATTTTCCCTCTTTAAGAAAGTCAATCTTAGGCTACGTTGATCTGCTTCTAGGCCGTGCAAATAATGGTTTGATGACATTCGATAGGCTTGCTTAAATGAAACGACCAATGCGTAAAACTTGAGTTGCTTATCACTTTGAGGTGCTTTAAGAACTTGGCTGGTAAATATTTGCTTCTCTAAAAGAGACAATCTTTGGCTACGTTGATCTGCTTCTAGACCGTGCAAATAATGGTTCGATGACATTCGATAGGCTTGCTTAAACGAAACGACCAATGCGTAAAACTTGAGCTGCTTATCACTTTGAGGTGCTTTAAGAACTTGGCTGGTAAATATTTGCTTCTTTAAAAGAGACAATCTTTGGCTACGTTGATCTGCTTCTAGACCGTGCAAATAATGGTTCGATGACATTCGATAGGCTTGCTTAAACGAAACGACCAATGCGTAAAACTTTAGTTGCTTATCACTGTAGACGTTCCCCGAAGCATTTCCTGGCCCCGAAATTGTATCCGGTTTAACGTTCAATAGACACTCTGTTTTTCGATGTTGAGTAGGATTTTCTTTGTTTATTTTAAGTAAACTTTTTGACAACGCACAAAGCGTTTACTTATAGCAACTGTTTTACGTAGTGACCGAGCAGGACATCGATACAGAATATATATATATATATTTTTTTTGGGGGGTACAAATTACTAGAGCTACTACATTAAAGATATTCATACACAGGTATCAATACTTAAAAGTTCATCTGTTGATTAATTGGTAGCCCATTAAGTTTGATTGGAGTGCCTTTAACGTTGCCATAATTGCGAGCCCTGTTTACAATGTGGTCATAATTGCGAGCCCTATTTACAATGGTATCAGCCGGTCGTTGAACGAGAATAAGTGGTTTTAGTCTAATTGCAGACAGACGAGCTAATACATAAGTACCTATTGTTTAACCGATAGAAAAAAACAAAGGTTGAACTTGCTTTTCATTATCAGACTGCTATCGGAATGTTTCAAACGCAAGTAACGCTTCTAAGATAATAACAAGCACACCTTTAGAAGGTGCCTTCCATCTTAAAGTGTGAGACAAACAAACGACCAAGTTTCATTGCACAGAACGCAACATTGACAAACCCTTCTCCATGTATGACGTCACTAAAGGTGTGTGAACCACATCGATCCGGAAGTAAGAATTCATGGTTTATGTACAAAGACCGTGTATTTGTGAATTCCCTTTTTGTGTTCGTTCAATATCTTTTTTTAGTTGATGTTTTTTTAATTATTATTTTAGGTTTCATTGTTTTAATTAAAACTTTTATATACAAAGGCAATGGAGTACAGCCTGAGGTTTTTAAGAACGCCCATTGGTTCCTTGTTTTTCTTGACCAGTCAAATCTTCTTGTTTTGAAAAAGGCTGAACCTTACAGAATAATTCAGTTACTAACATCTGCTCTTGCTAACATCTTTAAATTGATGCATCCCCCCACGGAGCAGCTTGTAGATTGCTGTGCAAGCGGTGCGTATGTGCGTATGATCGCGCGTGTGGCCTGCGTGACGATACTTCCTGCCCAAGATCCTCTAAAGTTCATATCAGCCTGTCCCAAGTGATCTTGGATAAGACTGGTTGGGGCCGTGCGGACTGGCTTCTATCTACCGATTGAGAAAGTGGTTCATCCAAGATATCGATACTGTCACTTTGGCCTCTGCAGCACGCTTTGCACGTACCGTTTGAGGCGACGATGATTCGGTCCAACATAGACAACGAGGATCGTGTTTATGTATTCATTATTGTCACAAGAGCAGAGGAGGGTTTAAAACATGGTTTATTGATGGGCACAATTCAGCCAGGACGTAACGGGATATCACGTGCTGATATAGAACGTTCAAATGAACTCCACGAGACACGTCGCAGTGAGGCACGACGAGTCAACACGCGGCAGTGGTATTATTTGTCGTACTCGGGTTTCAGATAGATTAGATGTGCGACAAACTGTTCTGGGATTTGTTCTTCTCCCCTTTAGTGGTTGACGAATAATGCATGAAGATCTCGTACAGCTAATCCCCTGGGATGCACCATCAATCTCTGCACACATAATAATTGTGTGAGACGTCAGACAGCAGACGTAAGCACACTTTGTTTATCTTCAGAGCTGTTTACTTTGCTCGCAAAAGTTTAAAACAATGCACAAGTTCATAAAGTAAACAGTTACAAAAAGCAGGTGGAACGTTGCACATGAAACAATGCACAATGAGTAAAAACCAATCTATCCACACCCAGTAAAACATATACATGGTTTATTCTGCAGCAGCAGCAGCCCTAACCCTGTACCTTAGGGTAGCCTAGTAGGCCGGACACTCGCTGCGTATTTTGTTTTTAATGAAAATATTTCTCCAACAAATGTCTCACTGCATCAAGACAGTACGGTGTAAAATGGCTTCATTTTAGCCGCTAAGCATTTTGTGTGTAGGTAGAAGTCGTTCTTCATTTATACTGATGTTCAATTTGTCAACAAGTTCACAATGTGAAAAAACCTCAATAATGATATAAGCACTTGCTCTCGCGGCCGTAGCAGACTTTATAATAAAAAAAGGCGGTCGATATGAGAACATTATAGGCATAACGTCTCTATTCAATTATAATTACTGGTCCAGACTGGCGCCTTGGGGATCTAATGCGCTTACCTGGGCGTTGTTCACTGCAGCTTGCAATGTTGTGACAAATAAAGCACGGCGTCTAAAAAAAATATATATGGAATGAAGGTGTCATTTGTAATGTTCATCGTTGACTACTTACAAGCTGTTCTCAATAACATACACATCACACCAATTTAACAACATTGGGTTGGCCACCGACAGGTATTGCAGTAGAATCATTTTAGTACCTTCCGTTGTTTAAAGGAACATTACAGAATTGGTAAAAAAAAAACTTGTAAAATATTTTTTTTATCACAGATTTACATAAAACTTACACGGTCTAATGATGATGATAGTAGAAAACATCCCTTGAAATATTTCTGTCTGAAATGCCATATTTGATGAGAAATGAATAAACTAATTTTCCGATTGGAGTTTATCGCTCAGTGAGCGTTTTATTCATTTGTTGAATCTATATGATTTCATGCAAATGTGTAATCGGTTTTTCACTATTTTCTCGTGACCCAGATGGCCGATCGATCTCCAACTTCTACAGGTTTGTAAGTTTATGTATATGGTGGATTACATAAAGTAACTGTTTTGTCAGTCAAACCAATTCTGTAATGTTCCTTTAAGCTTAACGGTATTGTACACTTTTGGTAACAGCTCAAAATCAGTGTCTACATTTTGTGTGATTAAACATATGCATGAACAAACTAACCCGTGAAAGTTTGAGCTCAATCGAGGTCACGAGAAAATAGTGAAAAGAGATCTTATGTTTTCTGTTTTTTCAAATTATCGCGCGCGATAATTACTATTGTTTTACTCGCTTCTCAGAAACAATAGCATTTTAGGCAGAAATATTTTAAAGAACCCTTTCTACCATTACTTACTTTAAATCATGTAAGTTTTGTGTGAATCTCTGAACATTGTGTTTTTCGATCTTACCAATAGTGTACAGGGCCTTTAAGATAAGATACTTTAGTGTTTAAAGCTTCCATTATTAACTTCAACGAAAATAGTGAATATCTTATCCTGTAAGAATTATCTGTAGCTTTTGTTTTTAGTTAGTTTCGTCTGCGGAGTGAACATTCAGAAATAAACACTCTTGCAAGAAGAAAAAAAACTCTGGGGAAACCCCTCGATTACCGCATAATATTGGCATTCATAACAACCTTTATATCATAGTTCGTAATATATAGCCTTGGATGACTCTCTTATTGTCATAATAATTTAATTAATAACTTTTGGTCAGGCCGTCGGTACGCAGATGGCTCCTGCCACCTTATATCAAACCCCTTTTGACCTTTTGCCGTTATCCTTCGGGTCACGGCGGAGTGATAGTCATACCGTTATTGAGAACTACGGTTCGTTCGAATTCACCCGGTTCTACCGAACAAAACACCGTTTTTATATTCACACGTTCGACCAGAGTATTTCTAAATTGCTAAAAGACAACCAAATTCAAGTACACTCGTGTAGCAGAAATAGTGAAGTGGACAGGATTGAAAAGAGAGAAGAATGTTTTCGAAAAAGCCAGAGGTGATGAACAATGAAGAAGACGACAGGGGGATGGGGGTTTACCGGGAAGGGGCTTAACCATAAGGAGTTGGAACACAAAAGATAGTATCAAAATGGGAAGAGGGAGAAAACAATAAGTGAGTGACACAGACATGTGGGAAATCTTTGAAAATCTCATGAAATGTTACAGTCTGATAATTTTCCATATTTCTCCGACAAGTCACTTCTTCTATCTTTTTGGGCCCTTTGAAAAATTGTCATTTTCCTGTATGTGTATTACCTTATTTTTCTTGTAAAACTTTGCTTTTATTTTTTTATAGTAACTACCACAGTTTAATACAGCCGTTACAATACATTAAGACACACTAAAAGACAAAATTAATGTAATCATTCAGGTTTTAAACTGAAAATTCCATTTCATTTATGTAAATAGCTATTTCATTAACCAATGACACAACACGTTCAGTAATAATCAGAGGGAGTTTTGGTCCAGGCTGATGTGTATTTTATTTTTTTGCCAAAATCAGTGCTGTCTTTGTTTAACTTATTGCATGATATGGCAATTTTGCTCTGTTTTGTTACAACTAAACTTACATGTATCTTTTGACGTTTTCTCTAATATGCTAGTCTTTTTGTATATTTATTATTTAGTCTCTTCATACTCTTTGAGAAAATTAATACCGTAGGTCCTTTCGGTTTGTTAGCAGTTTGCAACAGCTAGTTCTACTTTCCCAACTTTGAAGTGTTGGACCAAAAATGAAGTAATTGGTCCAGTGTCTCCCCCTCGGCAAGAGGTTAAATACAAGGCTGCTCAATCATTGGCTGAACCTCTGCGTGTCGCGTACGAGCTTTGTGTTTTCCATTGTTTCATTGTGAGCATTATACCCCTCAGATGGCTGCGTTATGACGTCAACAAAATAAGGTCCACTGTCACCTTAATGAGCTGAAGAAACTACAGAAATTGATTTCCATTAGGGTATTAACGGACTCATTCTACGTAACATCTTCAGAATTCTTGAAAGCTTCAATCCGAATAAGAACCGAACTCTTATCGAAAAGACGCTTTGAAATAATGAGAAAAGCTCAACCTCAACGCTCTTAACATAATGTTCATAATTCCAAGAGCCAGAAAGCTTTGATTCGATAAAGAAAGATACTTCTCCCTGTGCAGACAATCACAGTCACTCCGTGTTGTGTGATGTATCATCACGAGTAAAATATTATCTGTCAAATTGCTCTCTTCAATTGGCAAAATGCATTACATTTCTCCATGGAACAAGGTCATCTTCAGCGACTGACAAAACAAAAAAGCAGCGAAGAGCGACGTTAATCACCAAAAGAGTCCTTGACATTTGCAAATTGTTTGATTTTGCTGGGTGATGTGGCGTTCATTAGTTCTTTATTATGATGATAATATATTGGTGTATCGAGTATGAATACGAGCGACGCTTTGTTTGCTTTTCACAACGAGATACAATATGTGTATGGTTGCACGACAACCCATCAATGGGAACGAAAAGACGGGATTTGGACTTGCTTTGGCGTTACATTAATATGAAAATAATGTGACGAGTCTTCTTTGTAAAATCTCCTTCATTGTCGTGAACAGTAACAATGACAGTCCGGTCACAGTCAAAGTCAAAGTCACAGTTACAGTAACATTAACAGTAACAGTAACAGTTAAAATAACCCTAACCCTAACCCTAACCCTAACCCTAACCCTAACCCTAACCCTAACCCTAACCCTAACCCTTACCCTAACAATAACAATAACAAAAACAATAACAATAACACCAACGATAATAACAACAACAACAACAACAACAACAACAATTTTAATGACAATGACAAACAAAACTAATAGCAATAATAACAAATAAAAGCAATAAATAATACAAACAAACGAGGGAGAAGAATTACCAGCAATTGCACACTTAGCCAGGACCCGACGCATCTGGCCTTCACCGAAAAAAAAATGGTATTTAAAAAAAAGAGTAAATATTTAAACATTAAATTATAAGATTAAAAAAAGATATAATAATTGCACGGAGCCCTGAAAGGGACAGGTGGATAAACATGCGGAACTGAGAACAACAAATTGGAACATATTTCGATTGAACGTGGGTTCGTTTCCTTGTCGTGACACTTCTGGGCTTGGGAAAGGCACTTAACCCTGACTGCTATTGACGGGTTATCGGAACATCGGGTTGTCGGTACTAAAGGAGTGTCGCAACCTACAGCGGTCACCGCTTCTCTCTCAAAAAAAGGAACCTGAGAGGGCTGAGATAGTGTTGTGTTGGATTGCCTCCCTTTAGCGCTAATTTAAGCAGCTTGGGTTGTTTTATCCCAAGGGAGAACAGACCGTTTGAGAATTAGTCTAAGCATACTCCATGAAACAGATAATAATGTTGCAAAGTGCCTCGATCTAGCCACTAGGCTATGTGAGCCATTTGAAAACCAAGGATTTATTGTTATTATTTTTTAAATGAATTTTCAGCATTACTTTGAAAAAAATAACGGGGGTTTCAGGCGACTCTTGATTGAACTAACCGATGCAGCTTGGCGACAATTAACGAGCATAAAACGAGGAAAAACGAGGCAGTTCCAGGAGAGAGAGAGAGAGAGAGAGAGAGAGAGAGAGAGAGAGAGAGAGAGAGAGAGAGAGAGAGAGAGAGAGAGAGAGAGAGAGAGAGAGAGAGAGAGAGAGAGAGAGAGAGAGAAGAGAGAGAGGAGAGAGAGAGAGGAGAGAGAGAGAGAGAGAGAGAGAGAGAGAGAGAGAGAGAGAGAGAGGAGAGAGAGAGAGAGAGAGAGAGAGGAGAGAGGGGGAGGGGGAGGGGGAGGGGGGGGGCAGCAGCTGACATAGCTCGAGACCCACAATGCAGAGTAGACATTCCATGAGTGAACTCGGTATAAACTGCCACTGCGTGATGACAAACATCAATATAATAACAAAGCCGTCCATGAAAGGCGACATGTATCCCACACAGTCACACGCGTTGCCGTAGTTTGCCGGTCTATACGAACGGAATGTGTTACCCCAGGAAAATGAGTCGGAATGTCAAACAGGTTGAGCTGGTTTATAGCCTTCGGAGTCAAGCGCAATCGGTGTCGTGGTGTAAACTGTAGCCGCAAAGCTCAACGTGTAATTAAACTTGAACACTGCATCCGTGTCCGACGGCCAAAGCAGCATGGCAAAAATATGTTTCTATTGCAGATAGTTCCGCGTCATATTATTTAAAGGGGGTGTACATCGCTGATTGGTTTAAAGGTACTCAGTAAAATCTTTCCGATCCTCTTCTTTTAACAAAGCAAACAAAGATAACTTCTAGAAATTCCCTAAAGAGGGGAATTGCCTTCAAATCTCTTGTGTTGTTTTGAATTACTTCTTATACCCTTTTAAAACAGTTTTTCACGAACTAAAACACCTAGTACAGTGTGTCGTAATTGGTGAGCAGTGAATAACAAAAACCACAAATTTGCCCCTGGATAGTCAAGCTGCGCCATATCGGGCGCCATTTTTGTGGAGTCCAAAATTTGGCTCAACAGAAAACACGGACTGTGTTCTTTCATGAAAGTACACACAAACAACACCATTTATCTTTTTAACCATATATATGTCACAACGAACGCTTTTAATACCCAAAGCGCCCAATCCGAAGGCAATGGGCCCATTTAAATCAGGAAATGTTGTTTTAGTTGCTGTTGTTGCTGTTTTTCCTCCTTCTTCTTTGTTTTCTCAAAGGTCTGTACACATTCATGAAGGACTTTTTTTCGATCGCTTTACAGGGGCCTCAATTGTTGTATCTTCCAATTAAAAACAAGGCATTGTGGATATGGCTTGGGTGGATAGTGCGTAAAGTGCTCACCTCCCACAATTGCGGTCCTGGGCTTCGATTCCCGGCTAAGAGAGTTGTTCGTTGGTTCTGCCCTGTGCCATGAGGGTTTTTTTTTTTTGGGGGGGGGGCTCTAGTGGTTTCTGTGCCTTGAACACATTTGTAGCGGGGTAATTCGATTGCAGAAACAATGGTTATGTGGGGATCTTTTAATGTTTGTTGTTTCCGCTTTGTTTGTTTGTTTGGGTGTTTGTTTGTTTGTTTGTTGTTGTTGTTGTAGATTTTTTTCGACACTGACAACACTTCTGGAGACAGATAAATCCACAGAGGACTGGGCACTTGTCGAAACTTCATGATCCCGGCGGTGAACTTTCAGATTGAAAGTAGTACATTTTTTTTTTTTGAAATAATACAAACCCCTAAAGCTGCTTTCAAACGAGCTTCCTCCAAAGCCCCATCAAGTCCATCTGGGACCATCAAGTCCATCTGAGACACTGAACTCACCCTCTCTCTCTAAATGGTTTCACGTATTCCTGGAAACGAGTCGGCCTTTCAGCATTAAAGTCACGTTTGATTGCACCGGGACACCCTTTTCCTGTGGGGGAAAAAAAAATGACTTCCATATTATTGTACTTTAATTGGGTGGTGTGCTGAGGCTAGAGAAGAGGCTATCGATCATCTCAAATACACCGTACGGTTGATGAATATACATGCATTTGTATGCCAATAGCAAAAGGGGGGAGCACTCCACCACGGTGTTAAATAATGTACTAGGTTTGACCAGAGTCAACAGACGTGATCATGAACAGGAACGACGAATTAAACCGACAGGAGGGAATTTGCCAGATGGTTAGACACAAATACTACCGGGGCACGCATATATTGGCTAATAAGTCTGCCACCTGGATGGACGGACACGCAGGTTTCTGAGACATGTCCTGCTAAGTTCAATGTCCAGTTTGAATTGGCCGAGCAAAGTACACTCGCTTGTTTGTGCTTTCATGTTTTATGTATAGATATTTTTTTTCTTTTAGTATCAATGTTTATGGTTTTTGAGGCACTGCATGGTGAGGTATCAACGTATATTCGGTTTTGCGGTAACACCATGTGTATAACTATCTACTTTGCTGTGTAGGTTTTGTTCTTTAGAGAGCGTGTCTGGCTTTTTGTTCTACTACCGCGGAGTAGATTTTCGGAATTCGGGAGACTTCTCAGTTATGTCCTGCTTATTAACTACTACCTCGGCGGGAGGTAGGAAATCGGCCTGGACTACTACTTTAGCTTTGTGGATCGGGGGGACTTCTCGTAATTGACTGCACTCCCGCGGAGTGATTCTTCTTGTGTCTGAACGTTTCGACTAGCTTTCTCTAGTCATGGAGTGAGTCCTTTTTGGTCTCAACGTTTCGACTAGCTTACTCTAGTCGACGATGACTGGGCCAATCTTGAGACCAACATATCTAAAAAAAAAAAGTATAAGTCCGATCGTCAAATATTTTTCACATATATGCAAGTATAATACTGTACATGAGTTTGATGTCTTAAAATATTCTGTGACGTCACCATGACGTCATTCATATCTCTTTGTGTATACGTGCACCAAACAAATGGCTCTAAAAGTGAAATTTATCATTTTCTGTCAGTTTCTGTAAAAGTAATCAATAATATAAACTTTAAAAAACAATCTGTATTTTACATAAATCATTGTAAATTTGTCTGTAAAAATACAAGAGTTATGTTTCTCAGTAAGTTATAAGTAATCTTAATAAATGTTGCGTATATATCCTTATTCGCCCTTACTCGCTCACTCCGTTTTGGTCCCTAGTTGTATTTGTAATTGCTTTTTTATTTGTTTATATTATTTATTTAAATGGTTCCACTTCTTATTAAACTAGGGCCTACTTACTGATTTATTTGTTTGCCTTTTTTTTAGTATATATTTTTTGATCACCCCTTTTTTTTATCTTCATGTACTTGTTTCTCTGTAATTTTTGTCTGGTTTGTCTTGGTCAAATAAATAATAATAATAATAATAATAATAATAATAATAATAATAATAATATATAATAATAATAATAATAATAATAATAATAATAATAATAATAATAATAATAATAATAATAATAATAATAATAATAATAATAATAATAATAATAATAATAATAATAATAATAATAATAATAATAATAATAATAATAATAATAATAATAATAATAATAATAATAATAATAATAATAATAATAATAATAATAATAATAATAATAATAATAATAATAATAATAATAATAATAATAATAATAATAATAATAATAATAATAATAATAATAATAATAATAATAATAATAATAATAATAATAATAATAAATAATAATAATAATAATGTATGTAGTTCTCCCTAAAACTACAAACTTTCTCACAATTGTGTGATGTTTATAATGAGTGCTATGGAGCATCAAGTCAACGGTGAAAGAGTGACAAACTCCCAGAGAGGAAGTCCTTCACCCGATCTGGTTGGTATGCCTGAGCAGGTACTACCAGATCGTATCCAAACTGCTCACAACCTGGGATTTTAACATTCAGACTGATCATGTTATAGAACATAGGCGTCCGGATGTTGTAGTCTTAGATAAGACGACGAAGATGTGTCATCTCATTGACATAGCTGTGCCGGGTGATATCAGGGTAGCTTCGAAGGAGACGGAAAAGATCCACAAGTACCAAGACCTGGCAAGGGAACTCCGTAAGATTTGGCAGGTGAAAGTGAAAGTAGTCCCTGTGGTTGTTGGAGCACTTGGCACCATTCCAAAAGCACTGGGGAAACATCTAGATGAAATAGGGACAAACGTGAGGATAGATCTGTTACAGAAGGCGGCGCTTTTGGGAACAGCGAGGATCCTGAGAAAGACCCTTGAGATCTAAGGCTACGGGACGTAGCCTGACTCGAGGAGTAACCGGCACAAATGAAAATGAAATCTTTCTTTTGCATGCTGTGATAAGATGAAATAATAATAATAATAATGATAATAATAATAATAATAATAATAATAATATTAATAATAATACGCAATGTTTTTAACACCATGGTGGAATTCATTCACATCATTCGCCAAAAGGATAATGACTTTGATGGTCTTTGTCGTGGTGACTAGTGATAACAGTGTTAAAAAAAGCGGTACGTTCATTACCTCCAGTTTCTAAACAAAATATTCCATTCACCATCGCTGTTTAATATAATTACTTGATTACCCTGACTTGGATGAGAATTCGTTTTCATTGGTTTTCAATTGAGCCTTTCTACACGCTATAACCCTGCGATGCCATTAATTGTTAATTGGTCTGTGTATGCCCTACAGGACAGCAGCGTGCAGTACGTTGGGAAAACGTGTATACCTCCTTTAAAATTTTGATTTCATACTTTTTCAAAGCTAATTACTTTTCAAAACGTTGTAGAGATAGTTTGGGGGAAAAAAAACCTGGGAATTCGGAGTCCATGGGTCCTACTGCCTTAAAGGTCATAGGCCATATAAATCTGACCTGTCTGAGGATAGATCTTAAAGAGTTTCACCTTTTTTTGCCCCCCCCCCAAAAAAAAGGAACAAGTAGTTAAGAACAATGCGTTTTCGGTCTATAGGTTGCATACCTGTATGCCATCGGAGGAATAAACAGGTCCTCACAAAAGGGGGCGGTCTGCAAAGATTTGTTTTTTTGTTTTGTTAGTTTTCTCAAACAAAAACCATCCCAAACTATGGGTCTCGCCCGTTTTCTCGATCCAGTATCTAAACGAATAGTCCAAAAGCGATGGTAAATGTTTACGATCGCTTTTATTTATTACTTGATTACTCTGACTTGGATGGGAATTCTTGTCTGATGGTGGCTTTAGCGTTTCTTCACGAAAAAAAAAAAACAGGTCTTCAAAAGGGGGCGGTCTGAAAAAAAATGTTCCCTTTTTTGTTTTCTCAAACATACCGTCCCTAATATGGGTCTCGCCTGTTTTCTCGATCCAGTATCTATACGATTCTTCCATTATTTTACCATCGCTCTCAATATAACTACTTAGCCACATTGGGTGTGGACAGCGTTGACCATGGTGCCACAACCACTTACTGCATAGTATGGCAGAAAAGTTAAAGTGCCACAACCACTTACTGCATAGTATGGCAGAAAAGTTAAAGTGCCACAACCACTTACTGCATAGTATGGCAGAAAAGTTAATTTACCAAGAAAAGTCTCTTAACTTGTACATGTAGTTGCTATTCAAATAGTAATTGGCCTGTTTTATCTTAAATATTTAATACTAATGATATTTGTCACGACAATGGATTAATAGATCGACTTTTGCAAGCAAAGTGCACAAGTATCAACAATATGCAAAAAGGAGGGCAAAGATAGAAATCTTTGTTCAACCCCAAATTGTAAGAAAAATACATGTTCTGTTTCCTGGGGGTTTTGAACTTGATGTTCATTAATTGTAAGCAATCTGTTCATTTTAGTAATTGCTTGAGAAATAAATCACGGAGTGACACAATTGTTTTTAGTTATGTCAATATTGAGCAGGTTTATCCACTGATACCTTTCATTTGGCCTGAAAGTACATGAATTAGGACTGGCTTTTCCTAAGTGACGCACGATTTCATCTTTGTGTGGGTGTGACCCCCATGTCACACAATGAATTGTTTACACGTGTGAGATTTATAGAAGTGGCAGAATGGAACACACCATAGAGGGTAATGTTCCACGAAGTGACACTTTTCCCTTTACTTATACGCAAGGAATAAATCACTTTGTGAAAACTTGAAAACGGTGTATAATAATAATAATGATTTTAATAATTATAATACAACACCTTTTGCAAGAAAGCCTTGACGTGTTCAACAATACATGTTTCATCAATATGCCCCAAAAAGGAGGCAAATACAGTAATTTCTGGCTTGTTTAGTTTTAATTTGTTGATATTTTGATTATTAACATATTACATTGTTATGGGTATAGCAAACAATTTTAACAATTTAGCTCATATACGTTCTGCTCCCATTGACCCTGCAATGATTAGTTTTATAATCGAGCACATCCGCGGCTGCTCCCGTCACAATATCACGGTCCCGCAGTACAGCATATTGGTGCAAACAGCTGTCAACAGTAATAATTAAAACCCACAGGTAACCTTGTTTTGTTTACATTACCTATTTTATGTACACATTTGCCTTAAACTTGAACATATGCACAAACTTCACTTTGCCACAGAACGAACGTGAGCTATAAGTCATTTACATTTCATCCAGATCTGGGTATCTGAACCCTTTCATAGTTGCCGTCTGCATCTGGGAATAATGACCGAGTTTTATGCAGGATGCATGATGGTAGGGGTACTTTGTTGTGGCGGCCCAGGTGTCCATATGTCAATCTTATCACACGCCGATACGAAACATGCCTGTACTTCCTGTGATCAAACAAAAAATAACAATACATGTACATGTACATCAACAAACTGTGTACTTCTTTGTTCAGTAAACCAGTCTAGTTTTTTTTCCCTTACTCGCAAGTGTAAACGGTAGGGAGGGAATTTGCTTACACATTGAATAACAGCTATATTATATAGAAAGTCTAATTCCGTTTAAATTTGTAACAATAAAATGCCTAAGGTGTGGGGAACATCAGGTTTTGATTTAGTTTCCTCACATGGCCAATAATTATGCAAGTTATTTCTCCAATCTTACCTTGAAAGGTCACCCTCATTGGCCCTAGCACCGTACTGTTGCTTTGTAGGCATAACAGCTGTCTCAAATGTGCCAGGGTTGAGACAGGTAGCTTCATACCAGGGATGGTTAGTGAAGCAATTAAAATCCGGATTGACTCCAGTGTGCCGGATTTTCTCCCTGAAAGCATCAACCTCCTTGCAAAAAAGCAGTTGTGGATGAACTCGGTGACCACACATTTGCCTCAGGAACACCTTCACAGCAAGAGAACAACATGCATGGGAATTTATTCAGAGAATGGGAATAAAAAATAAAAATAAATAGTTTATTATAATTTTCCGTATCCGATGATACCTTCGTATTTGTATAAACATATCTTTTGAGTACAACTTTTTTTCTTGAATGTAAAGTGCAAGAGATTGAAACTTTACAATTCTTCAGTAGGAAACCAGTCACAACCAAGGCTGGCATGGCTGGCATGAGCAGAGAGATCAATGACCAAGTAGGCTCATGTTTTCCTTGTCCCACTCTTGTGAAAATATCGCTGAAACCTAAACCGGTTATGTAAATTCAGCGTGAAAATATGTTTAGTTATGTATGTATAATGATTAAGGAACTAAACATTACCAGTCAGTGTTGCTCAAGCGGTCATTGGCAGCTGGTGGTGCTTCGTCTTCGAAAGCAGCCTCGTCGTCATCACTATCAGGCTGAGGCTCTACACTCCCAGAAGAATTCCCAGATATTTCACTGAACCAATCAGAATCTACACTGATTCTCCAATTTTCTTCACTGGAGTTTTCTGAGTCAGACATGCTTGCTTCTTGTGAAATATCTGCAGCGACTGATTGCGTGGTCACGAACACAGAATGTGACTGGGCGTAGGTTGCGTAACTCCTGACTCATTTACCATACCACGGTGCAGGACAACGAGATACCAGAAATCCGCTATCCCCTCAGTTATTCGTTGCTTAAACTATCATTATAATAAACAGTTAAAGGAACATTACAGAATTGTTTTTGCTAACAAAAAAGTTGCTGGCAGTGTAAACACTTTTTGTAATCCACCATATACATAAACTGACAAACCTGTAGAAGTTTGAGATCGATCGGCCATCTGGGTCACGAGAAAATAGTGAAAAACCGATTACACATTTGCATGAAATCATATAGATTCAACAAATGAATAAAACGCTCACTGAGCGATAAACTCCAATCGGAAAATTAGTTTATTCATTTCTCATCAAATATGGCATTTCAGACAGAAATATTTCAAGGGATGTTTTCTACTATCATCATCATTCGACCGTGTAAGTTTTATGTAAATCTGTGATCAAAAGTATATTTTACAAGTTTTTTTTTTTACCAATTCTGTAATGTTCCTTTAAACTGTAATTAATTAATTTAATAACTGTCCATTTTATTGACCTGTTTTTTTTTATTTCTATTTTGTTTTGTTCCATAATTTCTGGTGCATTTTTAAAAATTGGTTCCAAATGTTTTTGTTGTTGTGCTGGTTAATGTTTAATATCAACCCATTTTTCTCTATTCTCTCTTAATGTTTTTTTTTTTTAATATAGTGGCTTATTCGATGTACTTTTAATAATTGTTATCATATTATGTTAATTAATTCATGATTTATCAGCCTTCGAGCTGTTTTCATCGAATGTTTTTAAATAAACAAATTCAAAAATATAACCTCACAAATAATGCAGTTATGACGTATCAAGCCTGTTCAAAAAAAGAATTTTGATTAAAGCAAAAATATAATTATATAACATCGTGTGATTACGTCATCATAACGTCATTACAAATTTAACAAGAACTTGCCATTATCTAACGACTCGCCAAGTTTCAAAGTAATCAGACCTATACTTTTGGAGATATACGACTTCAAAAAGTACACCTCTAATGTCACGTCACGTGACCCCTGATGACGTAATCAATCTCAAACTTCATACATATGTTGGTTGCCTGATGGCCATTATATGTATCGAATTTGAAGCGATTACAAAAAACTTCGCCACACACATCTTCTCAAAGTACATTTTGAACAGTTTTCCAACTGCCACTAGAGGGCGCTCTTGTATAATATGACGTCATTGGTTTTTGTTTTTGAAAGTACACTCTGGCCGCACACTAACATCGTTAAAAGCAACTTCATAACATCTTGCCACTCTTGAATTACGAGGGCACCTCCGGTTTCGACCGGAAGGAGAGGTCACGTGAGGTCAAGCACGAGGAATTAAATGAAGCCCTAGTTCATCCCTATCCAATTCCGCAAACAGAATCCTACGGTCTGTTGTGGCTGATTTGATACGCATTTTCAAATATTTAAAAGATAAATCTTTAAGATGACGTCACGTGACAGGTGATGACGTCATCATGACGGATTTCTTTTAGGACCTTCCTTGCACCAATGCCTTTCGTCGCAATTGCTTATCGGGATCTAGGCAAAACGGCGCTTAGAACGCGACGTGCGTTTTATTGAATGACTTCCGGGTGTCTGAAACGGAAAAAAAAACTTCAACGAAAACAAGAGCTGTTTCGCAGCGCTACGCTACGCAACAGCTAAACAAAACGATTAAGAGCAGCTCTTCCCGGTATCTGACAGAAAGTGTGAATATGTCAACTAAATTTGGTAACAATGCCTACGTAATACGTCAAGGTACTCACTACATCAATGTCTGTCATCACGTAAGGTGCTTTGCAGAATTCTGCACATTGGTGCTCTCACACTGAATCAATGGTTTCTTAAAAAAACATGTCTTGCAAAGCTATCTTTCGCAATGTCGCTCGTTGTCAAATGTCACATGAAACTATTACCTACAGGTCGAGGTGTGTGACGCAATTGATTGTAGCTGTTTTCCCAATCTCTTTTGTTGGTTGATTGATGAAACTCGTGAGGCGTGACGTTATCTTTCAAATGGCGAGTGTAGAACCTTGAGGTATTCGGTCTTTTCAATTACCCCACTGCCCACTCTATGTATGGTGATTGTGTTCTCATCAGATATTAAACAGTTTGACCAAACAAGCCTTCCTATAGTTTGCAGAGACACCAAAGTATGCCCTTTCAAGTAATTGTCACTTACACATAGATATTGTATTGATCCTAGCGATCGAAGATGTCAAAAAATGCTGGAAAACTGGGTACAGATGGGACCGAAGTCGTAGACACGTCTTGCACCCTCAGCGTGTTTTTATTTAGTAAGTTAGTTATTTGTAGTATTTTAATTTATCCATTTACTAAATTGTTATTGTTATTATTATTTATATTGTTATTTTAATTTCTTATTGCAAAGTTCATTTATTTATTGCGATACTCATTTATTTATGTATTTGTTTATTTCTAATTATTATTTATTTGTTTATTTATTGATTGACCTATTTATTTATTTACTTTTGTTTATTACACCTATTTTTGTATTTGTTTTGTCATTTAATTTTTTGTTTACTAATATTTTCTTTCTTTAGTTATTTTTTATTAGAAAAATCTAATAGAACTGGTTTATTTTGTGCTGAAATTTGCCGGGAAAACCTACAGACAAAATTGTAGAAACCAAAGCTGGTATCATAAAGCTAATTTATGTGCCAAAAAAATACAAGACGTATAGAACAGTGGGGATACATTATATATATATATATATTATATTATTATATGTTATGTTGTATAACTTCTCTATTTTTTATTACATCATACACAAGAAAAATGCTAAATTTCGAGAGACCGCTGAGAGAAAAAAAACGGGAACAAAATCAGCTGTAGGAAGCAACCCGACAAATGCTGCAAAACGTGTTAATTCCACCATTCTGATTACAGTCCCCCTCCTTTCCACCCGTAGCCACCCAGGTAGGGTTAAACTTTGGTAATTACCCCCAAAACAACTTGTGCACATTCATACAGCGAAGGGTTTGCCCTGTGCTTCTGGCATGGTTGACGGCACATTTCACCGCTTTAGCTTGTAAACCCCATCAACGAGTCGCAAAGTAAAAAAGGAAGAAAATTAATAGCATAAGCCTTCCTGTAGTTGAATCAATAAGCACTCTGATACACTCACGGATAAAAGGGATCACAATTGAGTGTTTTGATTGATCTAAGACGGTCTTTTACACGTCTGTTATTAAATCAATCAAAGCAAATAAATAACCAACAGCTGAAAATGCACTGTATGAGTATTATACTGTTGTTATTAATAAATGTTTTCCAGTCCATTTTCGACATAAATGCAGCCCATCTCATTTCCATGCATTCGTACAAAAGCGAGGATACCCTTCAGTAGAAACCGTCTATCAATTTTATTTTTGAGGCAGGAGACGTTTCATAGCACTTATATTCAATGAAACTTGTAAGGCGTTTTTTTTAGCCGAGCAAAATCAGCATTCAATGTAGAGAATTCGGCGAAAAAGTTGATGCGAATTAAGTACGGTTCGAGTGAATTGTTGAACTTGAAAAAACTTGATGACGTCGTGATGACGTCATCAGGTGTCAAATTACAGGTTTTTAAAGTAAACAAAAATACCAATTGTTACTCACTGTATATCCTTGAATTGAAAGCTATGATGTTTTGTGATTTTTCAGTGATTTTTTTTACCTGCTTAAACAGTGCTAATAATTCTAGATGCAACAGATGCTGAAAATATGTCGACGATCTGACGAAAATAGGTTATTTAATCAAGAAAGTAAAATTAAATTTGACACTAATCATTGGATGAGTGGGCACAGCATAATCAGTTTTTATTTTTTTAATTTTTATTTTTTTTTTTTTTTTATCCTGCAAAACGCCAAACATTGCAGGTCTATTTTGTCTGATAATTTGTACTCTATTTCCAACATTCTACTACCATGTGTTTCCGCGTTAAAATTTAAGGCGTCACTGTTCTTTTGCGTTTTAAAGTTTCTATCGTCTACGTTACTCTTTTAATTACCTTCTGTGTGTTGTAGTGTTTTTTTTTTTACATACTGTAACTACTGTGCAATTCAGCTTCCGGGGTGCAAAATAGTGTAAATACACCACCTCCCAATCCCCCCCCCCCAAAAAAAAACAAAAAACAAAAAAAAAAACAAACAACATCAACATTTGGGGCGTGCAGCTGTTACTTTTTTAAATTAACTTCTGTGTGTTGTAGGTTTTTTTTCCTACTGTAACTTAAATTTTAAAACCATGGAGCAATAGCTCCATGCCCTTACCAACAAGTATGTCGTAACGAATCGTGTACCACTGATCTCCAATGCTATAGCGCGGTTAGATATCAAAGTTGAGTGACTGCCGACCCATCACCGCTGGCGACATCTAACCGACGAAAACATCAACCCGATTCGATTCGAATGACACGACACGGAGACGAATGGGCTCCTTAACGCCAAGGAAATGTGGAACATCTGTTTGTAATCGAGACCCACACTCATTTAGAAACAGAGGTAACGCATTCAACATGTGTCAAATTCACATTTTAATAAAAAAACGTTCGGCCATTTAAAGGGGCTGTGTCGTCACGATCAATGCATCAGCGCTGTACATGGAATTATAAACACTCACTCATACTATATAATATTACTGCGACTGCGCGCGCAAGCGCCCCCCCCCCTTCGTGTCAAATATGGAGAGCTCGCGCGCACGCGTGCAGGAACTGGGTTAAAGTGTTTAATTCTTTGAACAGCCACTGGCTGATGCTTCAATCAAAATGCATAACACATCCCCCCCCAACTTTTTACAAATTTTCTTAAACCTTTTGAAAAATTACCTAATAAGCAATTACATTATTCATAAAGAGAAAAAAAAACACCAAACTTCACATGCAGCGGATGGCGATGGAGATATAATTAATTATCGATTCATTTTACGGTACATAAAATTTTGCGATAACATAATTATGGGAGAGACAATTACTGGAATCACTTTAAATTCTATCCAGACAACCTTGTGAAAATACGGTCGGTAAACAATTCTCTGCCGGTATTAATCATTTGATCAGGGGAGCAGCGTGTTGCAGCATGTCGTGGCATATCGCTTGAGAGCACCGGACTCAAACCTCTGGTGGTGTTTTTAATCTCAGCGATGTGTGAGCTCGAGTCCCGGTTGTGGCACTTGTGTTCTTGAGCATGATATTTTTCCACACTTGCTTTGGCTTGAAAAGGCAAAGCACCCTTTAGGTTGCAGTATGACGTAAATCGGTCATCTTTACGGGCAGTTTAGAACAAACAGTCGTGCGTTTCGTGTGAGAACGGCGTGCAACACGCGCGCATTTCACGAAACTCGTTGCAGGATTGGTCAGTGAACAACGCGGCTGCGTTAATAAGTTGAGCGTTTGACGCACCTGCAAGCAAAAATGCAATTCGCCCGTAAAGATGGCGTCTACTGGGAACTATCTATACAGGTTTCTTCGGTCTTGCGAGCTACAGCGACTAAGTTCACATGGGTTTTTTCTTAGTTTCATTACCTGAATATATATAATAGTACATGATGGTAAAAATGTACCCAAGTACTTTTAAGTGGAGTATGAAGTACTGCCGAGTACTAGGGTGTTCGAGTAGTCCTCGAGTACTTGGGCCACCGAGCTAGAGTACGAGTGTTCGGGTACCGAGTACTCCAATATCCGAGAACCGAGTCCAACGGCCAGGTTCCAAGTACTCGGATCTCCGAATACGAATATGAGTACGAGGAGGCCCTACTTTATCCAAAGTTCTGCAAATGAAATTTGTGGTTGTTTGTTTCTGTGGTTGTTTGCTAATTTCTAGTTAACAATGTATGCTTGTTACGATAAGTGCATTTTAAGACATCTTAATTAAACAACTTCAATATTTAACCTTTTTTTTTAAGTGCTTCATTCCATTATGAAGTGGCGTGTCGTGGCCGAGCGGTCTAGCTCACCGGACCCAAGCTCTGGTGTTGTCAGCAGCAGCGTGTGGGGTTCGAATCCCGGTCATGACACTTGTGCCCTTGAGCAAGGAACTTAACCATAATTGCTTCGTAAACAAAATTGGGAAGGTAGTGCATTCTGCTCTACCAGTCAGGCTCCTAGTGGATGATACCCATGCCTACATCCTTACGGACTGTGAATGGGGTAACTCGTTTCAGCCCCATGGAGTAGGTGGCAACGTGCCCCTGGCGTCAGTTGATTTAGGTCAACAGCCCAAATCAATTAAGTGTAGCCCTTACCTTGAAGTGGCCGTTCGGCCTTATGAGTAAGGCGATATCTCATGCAAAAAAAAAAAATATATATATATATATATTATTTGGGGTTAAAAATTGACATTACCTCTACATAACTTTGAACACGGGTACTTAAAATCGACTGCGAGTAAATTTTCAGTCGAGTATCGAGTATCGGTACATGACTTCGACTACAGATTATCTTCCAGTCCAATAGCGAATATGACCTTCGGGTACGATTACATTTTCTGTTGTGCACTCATAATCGCCACAAGCATTGCCGCAAGAGCTTTAGCATTCATTGACTTTGTCACATTAAGTGAATTCTGCATTGAAGCAGAGTAATGAGCTGTGCGGGTGGATTGCACACATATTAATAGGTTTATATATTTATGTATAATATTTACAACCAGTGGGGGAGATGGCCTTAGCTTTTAATGTTAAAACTGGACCTTCGTCAGAGGCAACATTTGATATTTAATATACATGTATATGCAAATATATATATATATAAATAATGTATATATATTTCAGGCATTGTTGTGGGTTTCCTATAAGATTCCAAGGATAATCAAACTTTTGGACAGTAAGGAAAAAGAAACAAATCAGCTGAGAGGAGGTGAGTCAAAATTGTGCCGAAGTTGAAGATATTAACACCCCTCAAAACTACTCACAAATGAATAGGCCCATAGTGCTGCTATTCTCAGGTGGCGTTCTTTTGCACTGTGCTGCGCCTACATACCTAAACCATGAATCTTCATATTAGTAGACTTCACCATCATCATCAACATCATCATCATCATCATCATCATCATCAAAATCATCATCATCAAAATCATCATCATCATCATCACATGGCTGTGTTCGTCCATCTTTGAATGAAACCCTTCTCATGCAGTTTCCAGTCTCTTCTCCGTCTTGCTATTCTAGCCCATTTTATCGTGTGCTTGTGTTTGGATTTCGTCTCTCCATCTTCTCTTCTGTCTACTTCAACTTCTCGGTTGTGATTTGGTTAGTCTTTTGTTCCACCTGTTGTCGTGTCTTCTCGACAAGTGTCCCGCCCCATCTCCATTTCATTTCCTCGATCTTTCCACGGTGTCTTTGGTCTAAGTGTTTTGCCTTTTGTTGGTTTGTCTGACATTGTCGGGTAACGTTAGTCTGAGCATCCTCCTTTCAATTTATTGACTTGGTCACGTTTAACCCAATCCGCATTGCAGCATAGTATGGGCTACGTGGATTGAATACGGTACACAAAGGCTGCACAATCGATCTATGCCACACAATCAAGAAAGCGTAGGGTGACAAACGGATTCGTTTTCCAATACCCTTCGGGTATACACGTTGTTGTGTGTTGGCATGCGAGCTTACCTGTCAGGGTGTAAATAACTTGTACTTTGTAGGCATCGATATGCTGGAATGTATATTTACGAGGTTAAATCTGAATTATTCCATTTCACTCGGCTCCACCCATTAAATCAAAATGGAAAATCGTTCACCCCCAACAACAACAACAGCAACAACAACAACAACAACAACAACAACAACAACAACAACAACATTAACAACAACAGCAGCAACAACAACAACAACAACAATCTAAACAAGACTCCTTGGCTGACTCCTTGTGTACATCAACCTTGTCCTCCGTGACACGACCTTGCCTCGTGTGAAGAAAACAAATGGGCGGAGAATGATTACTTTGGAAACGACGCTGCGAAGCGTCAAATAATTATCTATAGTGGACTGAAATATTACATTTTTGAGCATCGCGACAGATTGCAAGCAAAAAAAAGTATGACACGCGACGCGATGCAATTACAATGATTTGTGTGTGATTAAACTGATTTCAATTTTGTGCAATCATTGCAAAAATGTGTACTTTCCTTTTACCTCAGTATGCTTTGATACTGTCCACTATAAACAAACATTGACATCACACATAGTCAGAGGCTTTTCCAGCTTAATCTCTCTCGAAAATGTGATTTTTATTCTCATTTTGGGGGTGATCTGTGAGTATTTTAGTAAGGAAGCGATGCCTTCAGATTTGGGCGCTTTGGGCTATAAAAGCGTTTGCAATGAAATTGGAGTAAAAAAATTGGTTCCACAAAATGACGGAACGTGTTAGCCTAGTTCACGAAGTATAAGGTAAACCGCACAATTTTGAAGTAAGTTTGTGTGAATTATTTTATTCTACTGATAGAACATCTTTCCAACCCTATTAATGTTATAACAAACGCTTTTTATAGCCCAAAGCGCACAATCCGAAGGGAACGTGTCTCCTCAAATGAAACATTGTTACTTCGATCCTTGAAATACCTTTTAAAACACCATAACAATTTCAGTGATTGCGTGTTTTTTTTTTTTTTTTTTTTTTTTTTTTTTTTTTTGCGTTTTATTTTATCGCAGTTTGCAACTTTTTATGTCATCAAAATTAGATTTGAAACCGAGGAACACCTTTCAAGCGGTAGGGGTACCGACAAAAGAACAGATTTTTGTATTAACTCGATGTTTAGGTCAGATGTTTTAATCGTCCAGTCATATCCATGAAATAAGTTGTTTTTCCTGTCGCGTGTGCTACGCCCGAATGTCCATCCATACGTTGAAGAATTTGGGGTAGTTTCAAGTACTTTCAAGGAACACGTTGCCTTCGGGTTGGGCGCTGTTGGGCGCTTGTGGGCTATAACAAGCGTTTGATGTATAATGAGCACGGTCGGAAAGATGTTTAAAAAGTATAATGATCCACACAAACGTGCCTTAGAAATGCTTCGCTTTTGATAACTTTCGCAAAACAAAACGCTCCGCCATTTATGAGAGTCAAGATTTTGACTCCCATAAATGGCGGACAAATTCTATTAGTCTTATTTCCAGTCGCAGCTGTTGAACTACGACTGAGCAATTATTTTATTAAAAATGTTACGATTACCATCTGTTTATTGTATTCCAATAAACATCCAGTTAATAAATGAATGAAAAAAGAAAGAAAAAACATACGTTAAATAATTAAGTAGCAAGTCCCCACGTCGAGTAGAGAATGGTATATTACCTGGTGTTCATGTGATATGTTTACCAGGCCACAGGCTACGGCGCCAGCCTACTGCTCTTCATCGCGCATTATTGCCCATTACACCGACGATCGTATTGACGGCTTTAAATACGTATACATTTCGCGCGACATGTCTCGGGGGTCAAAGGTCAATAATTGTTTTTTTAGTTATCATTCACTAATTATAACACATTAAAGGTTTTATTGTAAGAACAACTCTTAAAAAGTATAAGAAACACCTCCAAACAGTAAAATTTCATGAGATTTGAAGGCAACGTGTTCCTTTAAACCAACATTACAACCATTATGAAAACAAAAAAAACGTTAAAGGTATTATACAGGATTGGTAGAGCTGACAAAACATTCGCAAACAAAGTTCATGTTTTGTGTGATTAACCATATACATGAAATAAAAATTCTGGGAAAACTTGAGCTCAATTGGTCATCGAGGTCACGAGAAAATAGTGAAAAGAGACCTTATGTGTTTTCTGTTTTTCAAACATCGAGTTTATTATCGCGCGCGATAAGAACTATTGTTTCATTCATTTCTCAGAAACGATAGCATTTTAGGCAGAAATATTTTAAGGAACCCTTTAAAGCTACCATTACTTAGTTTAGGTCATGAGAGTTATGTGTTAATCTGTGAACATTGTGTTTTTTCGATCTTACCAATAGTGTACAGGGCCTTTAACGTGAAGGTAACAAAATTGTCCCCTTTCTTAAGATTCGCTGTTAATTTTACCCGTTCATCTTGATCTTTGGGCGCACGTCTACAGTTACCTGTAACCAGTGGACGATTGAGTCTGATTGTTACTCCCCTATTGCTGACGGTTTTGGATCCTTGTAAGTTGTGCAATGCCAGTCGAAGGTCTAATTCCATTACAGGCCTGTACTTCTTCCACCGTAGATGGAAGAAAGTAAGCCCTAATCGTCATGTGTGAATCACCTGCACCGATCACATTTCCTTATAAACGGGAGTGTGTTGTTATACTGGTTCTGCAATCAAAGATTTCCCGTTATGTATGTCTGTGGAGAGAATGTGTCACACGAGATGCCACAGAAGTGGGACGAAAACAATTCAGGGGAAATAAACGCAAAGAAGGAGGATAAGAGTGAAACGAAAACAGATGTCGAGGGATTTTGATTTAGGAGCTGCAGGGAAGGAAACCAGCATAAACGTGTTTCGGGGTTCCCTGCTCGCGTGTTGATTCTACAGCTATGTATACCTCTAAAGCTAAGTCCCAAGATAAGGCGAAGGAAAATGGGGAACAAAGTTCCATCATACACATCGGTGTTAACCACCGGGAGAAGTCGGGGGAATAACAAACAGCATTAAACACAATTTATTGGATCCAGTATTTTTCGGCCTGGAGGAAAAAAAGAAATCAATTTCCAGCTCTTGTTTTTATTACTCAAAAGCCGTGGATGTCCCGCACGGTACCTCGCACTGGTTCAAGGCTCTCCTGGTGTTTGTTTAGAACGTGGCCTTTTTCACCGGCGGTTCCGAAAGACCAAAAGGTGAAGACGGTGAAAGCAAGCTTTGCAGTAGTCCTTTAATTAAATTGGTCACAGAATATCCAGGTCTTATTATCTCGTCGCGATGCGTTGAGGCGCCCGGAGTGTCGCATCAATGAAGAAAGACACCTCTTTCGGCACATTTTGGTGATAAATGCACTTCTACCTTTGGGATTCGGAAAATTTGATCAAGCAAGCGTAAAGGTATTTAATGTAATTTGCAGATATGTCGCAGGGGAATACGACTATTGTACCAATTTTGTTTAAATTTCTTATTTGGTTCATAAGGGTCTTTACGGACACCTTTAGTTTATCGTGTTTTATTCTCACCGACGTCACACTTCTATAGCGATGCGGGAGGTCAACCATGCTGGCAGTACTACAAAGTGCGCACATGTACGATACGCACGCGTAGTGCTAACCAGTGTTGTGTTTCGTAGCACCATAGATAGGCGTTCGTAAGTGTGACGTAATTTCCACTGCGTGCCACGTGCACTGCACTCAAAATGGCTACGCTGATTACCAGAACCCCTGGGAGTTGCATTAGCCTAGTTTTGTTCTTTGGGTTGCATTGACCTAGTTTTGTTCTCTGAATATGTTCGCAAGGAAAGTGTAATACTTCAACGTGGCTTTTAAACACGTTCTTCAAAGACTCGAGGTCTTTTCAGAGTTATAAGTTTCTGTCATGAGTAATGCTTTTGAACGAAGGAAAGGGTGTTTTGTGGCAAAGTTACATGCAAACTATGTCAGCTATTCCAGTTGCTAAAAGGAGCCCCTAAAGGAACATGTGATGAAAAAAATAGTAGTTACATAAATAATAGGAGTTCTTAATTTCGTGCACTAGAAATCATTTCGTGGTCAAAATTGAATTTGTGCGCTCGATTTGATGTTGTGTTTTCGTGTGCGTGTGTTAAAAACAAACCACTTCGCTCACTTGAAATCATTTTGCTCACTCAAAGATTGTTTTTATTTGTTAGCTCGAAATCATTTTTGATCATTTGCAATCGTTTTGAGAGCACGAAATTATTTTGAACGCTCGAACAGATTTCGGAAACTTTTTCTTGGGCTCAAAATCAGTTTAAGCACTTTAAATAAGTTATTTCATCAACTCGCGATCATTTTGTTTAATCGAAATCATTTTTTTTTCTCACAAAAGTTTTTCGTTCAAAAACATTTCGTTCTCACAAATATATAGCTCGAAATCATTTCAACGCTTAAAACATGGTGCGCTCGAAATAAGTTATTACGCGAGCTAAAAACACATTATTGAAATAGATCGAACATATTTCATGCGGAATCACGTTGTGCAGTCCTACTGATTACGAGAGCCCAAATGATTTCGCAAAATTTGTTGTCGAGCTTCCGCAATAATTTGTTTTTCGAGCTCTCGCAATAATTTAGTTTTAAACAAATTGTTTCGGACAAGAATTTTTTTGAGAACAAACCGATTTTGAGCGCACTAATTGATTTTTAAGCTTAGGAACGCATTTTTTCGAGCATAATAAATAATTTTTTTTCGAGTGATATTTAGTATACAAAATAGTTGCGAAAAGAGAAAATAATTTATTTCGAGTGCCCGAAATTATTTCGAGCTCACGAAATAGTTTGTTTTGAGCTCATGAATTAGGTTCTTTTGCGCACACGAAACATATTTTGTGAGCCTGAATAAATTGGAGTGCAAAGTACTGTGTATTTCGTGCTCTTCAAATATTGTTGTGCTCCCGAAATCATTAGTGCGTGAAATGATTTCACTTTATTTTATCGAGCTTCCGCAATAGTTTATTTTGAACTCTCGCAATAATTTTTTCCGAGTGCAGCGTTCTAAAAGAATTCTAGCGAAATGAGAAAACGAAAGGATTTTGAACAAAATGGTTCTATGAGAAAACAAGTATTTCAAGCGCACTAAATGACAGGTGCTCCGTAATAAAACTCTATCAACCACTTGGCAGAAAGGACCATTTTGACAACTTGAAATCCTTTCGAGCGTTGTTAACAAACATCGCTGTATTCCTCGGGAAATGAAAACAAAGAGAACTTGGGGGATCTCTTTGCTGTTTCCGGAATCCACCGATAGCACATTTTTCTCGGCATGAACAATCTTCACCAGTCCATGTTTTGACGTAATCGTTCTGAACATGAGAAGGTGCCGCCAACTGCGAAAAAGAAAACCCACACCCACTAGTTAAAAAATTCGAGACAAAAGGGGGGCTTTATTTTCTGATCAAATTTCAGCAAAATTGCATGGCGAAAAACTTCAAACTCATGAACAATTAATAGCTAAACACAAAATGAACAAATTAAAATTGAATTAGTATGAGTGATTTCGTTGATCTTTAATACGGCTTGCAGTTTTTTTACGAGGTGGAATTTAACTTTTGCTGGTTGGAAAATGAGTGCATTTCTTTTTTGTATAAACTGGAATTGACCACAATTGCCGGTACCGTTTCAATCAGAAAGACCAAAATAATATAACACGAGCGTTGATGTATCCCGGCATTGACCTATACTTAAGTGTCGCTGTAAATCATTTAGCTACCCCGCCAAGTAATACGTTTTAGGTCGCAGGCACAATTTAGGTGACACACACCACCTACACACATTTCGTCTTTGTGTGCCCCGCACACACGTTTATGAATGGTGTAAACTGAATACACACCCTTTGTTCTCCAATTGTTCGGATTGTGTTTTCTTTAGCAAACGTAAAGTGACAACTGTCCATGACAAACTGTTGGTTTTAGCGAATTTAGACACACCCACACCCCAACACACACACGCAAGTGTGTAATGACCTCCAATCGTGGACCCTCCTTCGTTCAACTCTTTGTCCTGACAAACGTGGACCCCATCGTTTTCCTTTGTGATAGCAAACATGGACCTATTGTCCCCTTTGTTGTAAGTCCTCGGTTTGAATGTCACTACAAACTCACACACACCAAGCTGTGTTTATGGTGTCAACCGAGGACTTCTCTTTGTTCTCCCATTGTTTCGACATAGTTTTTTGCGACGTTCCCGTTGGTTTTGTACACAACAAGGAATCGAGGACGTCCCCGGTGCGACTTTTCAAGGATCCATTTTGTAAAAAAAAAAACTCTTAAAGTCCTCGGTTTCAGTGCGCAGACATGCCCACACACACAACATACTGATCCGGTTCGTTGCATGGGTCCTGCTATTGTTGTTATACTATTCACTTTTCTAAAGATTTCCTTCGAGGCGAAAGAAAAGAAAAGAAAAACAAAGTTGTAAAAATGGCTTCCACAGCTTGTCCTATAATCTGCGATGGCCCTATCATCACATATTTTGATTGTAACATTAAAGGCACAGTCCTATCACATGCATGCCGTGCTATCGCATTTCACTCTCATCGGAGTGAAATAGCACGCGTACGGAGTATTATTATTATTGAGACTCAAGGTTCCCCATCGCCTCTTACTCCTAACCAATTGGTCCACTTAAAACACATCATTCACATGAGTAGCTTCATGTATCCATCAAACAAAAATAGCCGTTAGGATTTGAATTTTTTATATCTAGATTGGTTGAACTCTTTCTTTCTCTCCAGCATGGGTTGCTGAGAGTGGCGTGTCATGTTTCACGGTAGACAGCGTTCCGAAGGATATTAAGTTGCTTTTTTAGTTATCACCGGGCTTGTATTTTAACAACAAATGTCGATTATGGAAACGTTATACCGTTCTTGGCAACGCGTGGCTGTCAGCTGTTTTACCCTCTGCAATGCCGACGAAAACAATAAGTAATATAACGTAATACATCTTCCCCTAAGAAAAAATAAAGAACCATTTTATTTTGATCATGAACCGGTACTTCTCCTATTGTTTGGACAACAAACATTAGCCACGTCGCTGCAATGGTTTTGTACAAGAAGTCAAGCAAAAAAAAAAAAAGAAAGCGCCCTCAGCCTGTCACAGCACCCGAATCCTTCAGACCAAAGTCACCCCCACACAATGTCCACAGTAGCCATTAATGTGTTGTATCCTTGGACAAGGGAAGTTTACCATGAAACCTGAACAGACTTACTTTAACCATATGATTTCCCGATAAGTTAATAGTCAGACTAAAATGAGGAACCCTTTCTGTTCAACTTGGGATGACATTTCATGTAAGAAACAGTTGTATTTAAGTTCCGATCTTTACTATTGTTGTGGACGGGTTGGCCATCTTAGCCATCCCGCCCAAGGGATCGAAACTCAACAATTAAAACACAATTTGAACTATTCCTCTCTTGAAACGATATATACACCACAGCGGGGTTTTTTTAAACAGAACTCAAATGAGAAATTAGAAAATACACTTGATGAATAATAAACAGATAATGCATCGTTCGACGCGGTGCCGCACCTGAAGGAGACAGACCACGAGTCGACGTTGAATGTGCCTTAAAGGAACATTACAGATTGGTAAGAAAAAAACTTGAAAAATAAACTTTTTGAATGACAGATTTACATAAAACTTACACAGTCTAATGATGATGATGGTAGAAAACATCCCTTGAAATATTTATGTCTGAAATGCCATATTTGATGAGAAATGAATAAACTAGTTTTCCGATTGGAGTTTATCGCTCAGTGAGCGTTTTATTCTATTGTTGAATCTATATGATTTCACTGCAAATGTGTAATCGGTTTTTCACTATTTTCTCGTGACCCAGATGGCCGATCGATCTCAAACTTCTACAGGTTGTGTCAGTTTGTGTATATGGTGGATTACATAAAGTGCTTACACTGCCAGCAACCGAATTGTTAGCAAAAACCAATTCTGTAATGTTCCTTTAAATACTAAGTTATTACATAACTTCCACCATGGGGGCATTTTAACCTCCATGCAACAACCAGGTGCACATAATCACCATGACCAGTAAAGCGTGAAACTAAGCATACATTTGGGCCGGGGTGAACGTCATCACACTATAGTAAACTAGTTCCCGGGAAGTAACAAAATGTGTTTCGCCCCTCGCTGAACCGATTGCCTCTCATTCGTTTAGACTTGTAAGAGAGATGATGCATCATTTCAGAACATTATCTATTGCATCCTTTGACTTTCCCATTGAAACCGTTTAAAAACACGAGCCAGTGAACACCCACTTGAAAAAAGGGGGTTAGAAAGAGAGTGGATTCCAACTGAATCGGAATTTCCGTCCATGTGAAATGAGTGTTGAGAAGTAGAACAAATCGCCTCATAATCCTTGGAACTGTGATATTGTTTTGTTTAAATCAAATAAGTCTAGAAGCGATTTACTCTTTAAAATGTGTCAGCTCTGGTGTGAGGACGACATGATGCACGTATGGTATTCGGAGGGAGACGATCTTTTTTTTTTCTTTTGCCACAGTTTCCACTCGAAACACGCACAATAAATTCATTATAGTCCCCAGTGCTGATGCGAAAGAGACAGCGCTTCGTTTGGATACGCGATCCCTGCAGCCGCTAACAGCTCACACGCTCGATATGTCGATCCTCTTCTGCCTGAGACGCTAACCTTCAGGAATCATTTGTAAAGAAACTGGGTGAAAAATTGTGAAAAAGCCATTCCGTTGAAATGGTTCATGCTTTCAATAAAGACATTCGACTTGAAGAGAAAGGGTCCCATTTTCTTCCCCGCAGACGTGTGTAACAGGAAGGATCCTTAAAAGGTAGATCTATGCTTAAAGGAACGGTAGACCACTTTAGCCGATTGGAACTATAATGAGGTACACTAAAACATAATTTCATCATGGGCTGACGGTTATGTTCTCTTGATCACCAAACTCATTAACATGTTTAAAATACAATTTCATCAACTTATGACATGTGAAATAAGACTTGAAGGTTTTTACGGTGGACGGGCACAAACGTAACAATTCGCGGTGAAACTAATGAAGGTCTTTCGAGTACAATGTGGTTCCAAAGGAGCAGGTGGACTCAAGGTTTCAGACAGTATGCTCTGTCCGTCGTCATCAGGAGACTGCTGTATGCCAACTGGGCCCGTGGCTCTAAATGAAAGAGTGCTGTGACATGCGGTGTTGAGACTTCAGGCCGGTGTTTACCGCACTCACTCATGCGTCTCGTAAACGCAACCCCGAGACCTAAAACTGTAGGCCGACAACACTGAATGTTAACCCAAGATGTAGCATCAACTTCATTGTAGTTCAAACCCTTTACCTTAATAAATTGCCTATGTAGTTTGTACCTGATTATAGCCCGTTTTCGTTTTGCTGGGCAACATCTTCAACCCCTCCAAACCCCAACCCTCACTCTTACCTCAGAATCCTCCGAGCTTAATGATATTAAATTACTCGGCTAAATATATTGGGAAGCTAGCTTTTTTTGTTGTTAGTATATCACCCCAGGGAATTTGTAAATAAACGTAATGTATAGTGAAGTATTCAAACAGCTGAACAGGCTGAACGAAGTTTCTCAGACAACTGAAGTGTCTTCTGTTTGTTTGCATTGACATACTGTTGGACTGAAAAAAAAAGAAGAAAAAAAAAAAGAAAAAAAAAGTATTTGAGGAAAAAAGAAAAGAAAAGAAAATTCAAATAGTTAATAGCTAATTGGTGTTATTCTACCGCCAGCTGCAGCTCGGGTGCCGACGAGAAGGGGTTAAACAACCTAAACTAATATAAAACCCTAACACTGACACTACCTCTAACCCTAACCCTAATAACTCTTAACCTCGCCGTAACCCTAACAAACACGAACCCCCACCCTAAACTGAATCCTCAGACTATACCCAAACCCCAAACCCAACCCCGACCCTAAACGTAACTATAACCCTTACCCTGTAACGATTCCGTTACACTATACACCAATATAACAACGTTGAACTATTTATGTCAGACTAATGTACGATTCAACTTGCTTGAAACCCATAGTAAAACACAACCATTCCTTTAACTTTCGTGTTTGAGTCAGCAATTGAAAAGCATTTGTTCATCTTTTAATTCCTTTGTATGTCCTCCGATGTACATGTCCCAAATGGAGTATTGCTAGTCGAACCATTTTTTGTTTCTCTTTTTAAATTTTAATCCTTAAATTGGACGGGGGAAAATGACTTCGGGAGTGAATTTTATATTTCTTCCTCTCTCTCTCTCTCACGATTGTCTTTAGTAATAGAATTATGGCTGAGTTAAGCTTGGACAAGCAAAATATGAAGTCAAACGTAAACCGATAAGACCCCGTGCTAACATTTCGTTTTTGTACAACCCCGGCAAAACATTTCCACCTAGAAGTAAGGTTTCTTACAGGTTATAACCCCGAAGTATAAAGGCGATTTGTGAAACAGTTTACTCGTATTTGAACATTTAAGCAGATTACCATGATATTTCTTGTCATACCTGTAGGCCTACACAAAGAATGACGCCATGTTCCCTCAGAATTTTGGAAAATAAACTGCGCCAATAAAGTATCTAAACACTTACAAATGGTCAGATTATCGGAACCTCAAATAGTATGCAAACAAATAATTAAATAATTCGATTCACAGTTATCTTCTGCGCTTTTTGACACCTCTTTTGTTGCGCTGCGATGTTGTTTGGCGGATTTATGGGCACTTGAGTGGCTTAAGGTCGAATTTCAAAAGTTGCAAAAACCCCTATTCACCCCAATTCCAGAAGGGAACTCGCACAAGCATCACACAAAGACAAAATAAAGACACAAGACACAAATTTGTTCTGTTTGCTTAACCATGAAATATATTGCAGTAGCTCCTCCGACTTCTAACCTCACTGCTTAAAGGTACTCTCTGCTTTTTATCTTATAAACTGTAACTGCTGATATCCTGAAGATGGTCCTCAATAATTCGTGACAGTACAACGCTCTTGCTTGAATAGGGGCTTTTGCAACTTTTGAAATTCGACCTTACACACTCAAGTACCCATTAATCCGCCAAACAACATCGTAGCGCAACAAAAGAGGTATCAAAATGCGCAGAAGATTAATTAATTAATGTTCTGCATACTATTAAGGTTCCGATAAATCTGACCATTTATAAGTGTTTATATACTTTATTGGCGCAGTTTATTTTCCATCTATAACATACATTTTTGTTTTAGTTTCCAGTAGACGTTTCACATAATAATCTACATTGTAATATCATGGCATTATGATGTTGAGGGGTAAATTTTAATATCTTTATTTCCATGGTCTTTATTTTAAGACATCAGACTCCAGATGAAGGATCATACTTGAGTCATTATTGCACTAGATAAACATAAACAAAATAAATTTGTAGGTTTTCACTCTATACCGATGTGTGTTATGGAATTACTTTAATTTCCGCGGTCCCGGGGATGGCGTTATAAACAATTCATAAACCTACTTATGGTGCAATTCAAACTGCCCTTTTGCCACTTTGCACGCTCTGTGGACTTATTAATAGAGGTAAGACATCTGCTCGAGAATGGCGGGTCGTGCTCCCTCCACCCCCCCCCCCTCCTCCCGCATGAAAGCACCGAGTAGGCAACAGCGTAAAAATATCGAAATAAAAGAACACCCATAACATCCAAATCATTGATGGTTTTCCCACCCCTGTGGATTTTGCTTACATAGGGTTTTGAAGTTCAGTAAAAACAAAGTCAGTTTTATAATCAGACCTTTTAAGTATTAATGACATGCAGTTTGAAGACTCCTTAAAGCTTAATATATTCCGTTACTCGGCTACGCGAGCCCAGCGCTGAAGTATCCTTTCATCATGAGACTTCAGGTAACGGACTACGATTTCATGAAAACCAAAACTGAAGTTGAAACATTTCCCTTTACGAGTTGAAGATGTCTACCCTGGAGACTCCAGTGTTACTCCAGTTTGGTGTGCCATCCTTAAGCATTGATGACAAGAGGTTAGGCGACTCAAGGCAAACGATTGCGTTTCCCTGTCAAACTACGAACGAACTTTGCTCAATCCTTGCAAGAATTGACGACCCGTGGTGCGGTTGCTTTAGCCGTAACGATCCCGTCTATACCACTAGGGAATGGTTGCGTTGCAGGAAGTACACCTCTCATTAGTCAAGCAAGAGGGAAACTTGTGAAACATTCAAAGACCCAGGAGACAGTTACTTCAATAATTGAGGTCACAGAGAGAGAATTTTAACCATCGTGCGTTGTCGGCCTTTATTGTAAGGCCGATGGTAAATGGGACAGTTTTTTTCCGTTTTTTTCTAGCATCCAGATTGGAGAACGGGGTCCTGTACCTTAAACGACAACAAAACAAAACAAAAACAGCAACAACAAAAACAATGACGACAACACGATGAAACTTTAAACAAATGTATAACATATTTGTCTGTGGAATATACCAGTGCAAGGTTGAATTTTGGGGTCTAATCTCATAGAACTTCGTTTGTGTCCATGAAATCGGGGGGGGGGAGGGTAAGGGAACAATTATCCCAGGCATAATACGGAGTGCAACTGCGAGAGTTTTTTTTTTTACTTCAAGTCGATCGTCGTCAAACTTTGATTTGTTTGAATCTGAGAGCTTACAGATTGTCAAGTCAGTGTTCCGTATTTTTCAACTACTAAACCCTCTAAAAACTTTTTGGAGTTCTTAACTCTTGGATGGTTTCATTTTTTATTTATTTATTTTTTTGGGGGGGGGTAATGTCCGCAGTCTTCATTGTCAGTTGCCATGTCAACCCAGAGGTCCATGCTTAGTGCAGTTAATGCTTCTTCTAAAGTTATTATAAATGTTTAATTGTTTGTTTATCTGTGCTGTAATTCAGCCTGTTATACTGTCATAGACATATTTCGATAAACTAATGAAATTAATGTTTACACCTGTACCAATCATCAGTTCATGTCCTTCCCAAAAACTATAAAATCGAAGAAATCTAATTTGAAGACCTTGAAAATGACCGTTGCTGATTTTACACGCCGCAATCGAAAGTACGAATTGTGAACGTCTGCTGTGTGCAAGATAACAAAACATTATAATTTTGTCCCTCTAAAGTGGGGCCATCCAATTTTACTAATTTATGGCAGAGGGAGGATGGTGTTTTAAAAAGCCCAGACGGGAACCAAAATGATAACAGACTATCGCTTCAATATCAGCCACTTTAAAAGAAAATACATAAAATAACAAGAAACATGAACAAAAAGATAAATAACTCAAGGTGTCAGTGAACGGACAGAAGAACAATTCAGAAAATGTTAACGTGGAATTTAATTTGGCGGGTCACATCATTCAATGCACAGGTAACGGAGAGAGTACAACACCCACTTATTGGGCGACACTCGAGAGAAAAGAAAACAGCAAACCCTAAGCGAGAGAGCAGACAAAATGAACTAGACAGACAAACGACGTGAAAGGAGCTATGTAAGCTGACACTGTCCTGTGAGAAACCGAATGCATTCGTGCTTTTCTGGATTATGGCCTGCGTACGGCAGCTTGACCGTAAAAGGTTAAAGCCATCAAACAAAACAAAGTGGTCCCAGTAGAATACAAACATTAATGCTCTGTTTTTAAAAAAGCACTTAATGTTGACACCCGCACGGATTGTCTACGGTAACAGTAAAAAAAAAAAAAAAAAAAAAAATATGGTCCCGAAATTTCCCCGTTCTGTTAAATTACAGCAAGAGCACAATATTGTTAAGGAAGACCCTACCTCCACAAAGTCCATTATTGTCCACAACACTATTTTATGATTAGCGAACACACTAGCTGATAGAAATGGATCCACTACTTCAAAGGTTTGACTACCATAAACAACGTGGTTTCTACACACGGTATTGCTCGTTCCTGTACCGTAAATAATCACAGAGCTAAATAATCACAGAGCAACTAAGACAAAACAAAACAAAAAAAACATTCCAAGTGTTCACATCTCCCATTGGATTGAACTTGTCTCCCGATGCATAAACCTACTTGCAAACCACGGAGGATTCGTCAGACATCTGCCTTGTTTGTCAGGTTAGAAATCCAATAAAACTATCAAGTTAAAACCTTAAAGTACGGGTCGAGAGCCAGGGCAGAGACTGATGAGCAATGTTATACGAACTCGTTCGTTTTCTTCTTTTATTTTCATTGAAGCATCGTGTGTCACTGATTTGGTTGTGGATGGGTTTCGCTAGGCCGTGGTCGCATTGCAATTTCGCAATGATCTCCGTTCGGGAAGGTGATAACTGTGCATCAGCTGGGGCAAAACCAAACATGGGTTGATACAAACGGGACTTACATCCCGCAGGGAAATTTACCTCCTTCTTTTAAGCTTCACTTTGGAATAAGGGTCTACGTATTGCGTTACATCTTCTTGATGAGCGGTCAATAAGACTATCACGTGATCCAAATACTAATACGCACACATCGTTGAGCATCAACGGAACAGTTATCGCAATGAAAAACACAAATTATTGACACAGTCGCTAGCCCCAGTATAGCAGCAGCATCATCAACAACAAAAACAACAACAAAACAACAGCGACAACAAAAACAGCAGCAGCAGCAAAGGCAGCTTTCTGACGGCATTGATTCTGCTATATCTCAGTACCCTTCTGCTCAAGTCATGTTATTTGTACACACACAAATCAGGGTCAGAATTGATCCGATTTCAGGATACATTGGGGGTGAGGGCTGGGAAGCCTGACTCAATTTGGGTTAATGGCTCGTCAGGCTGAACCAGAAACTGGTTAAGAAGTTTGAAAAACAGTTTCTGGTCGGTTTGACACATTTGGGGATCATATACTGACACAGAAAAGGGTTTCGCCTCCATTTGTTTCCAAAATGGGCTGCCATTTTGTTTAAATTATATATGCAACTTCGAAGAGGACAATCTGCGATGGCCTTACAGCCAAGTATCTTTCTCAAGACATACTCTGACGTTGTGCCTAACTCCTTGCTTGTATCATCATCAAAGGCACAATTCCATCATCATAGCTTACCTGCCGTATTATCCAAAAGACATTTTGCTCGCAACATGTGTTAGAATGATAGCCACGTTTTGTTCGTTTCGTTATTGCCACCAAACAAGAGACCAACGAAATGAAAAAGACATGTTAGAGGTTGTTTTTTGATGTGTTTAATAGTAACTAAAATGGTTACATTTAGTTTATTCATAAACCCCCCAAAAAGGGGTGAACAAGTTATTTACCTTTCTTAATTACAAGTGAATAATTAAACCTCGAACAACTGTCCTTCCCTTTAAAATGTAAGTGCTGGAAGCGATTGTTTTGTCTTTGTTTTTTTTTCAAAATGTTTCTTTGACCACACCGTTAACTAACGACAGTTACTCCTGTACAAAGAATCACGTAGCCAGATTGTAATGCGCACTTGAAGGTATACGCCTGAGTAAGTCATTAATAGCCATTCGAAGAGTGCACAATAACAATCTAGAAACCAGGTTTCGAATAAAGGAGAAACACTGCGAAGACTCGCCAATGAATTCTCTCATTGGGCACAACGTGTCTTTTCTGAAAGAAACAAACAAATTCTGCCGAGAGGAAGCGAGTAACAATATTATGGATGCTTAAGTTCCGTTCAACCTTGAGGAGGTTATATAAAGACACCATTTTGCGAAAGTTTGCGAGGGTCTTCTCAGGGAACCGGATGATAACTTGTCGTTTTTGTACAACCCATTTATTTTGCGAATAATGTGAAATTGCGGTTGACCTACATATTCGATTGTCACTTCACAGAAGCGTCAACTTGGCATCTCGCGATGTCGTCTTTCGAAGCTGAAAATGTTCAATGTCGAAGCAAATATGAGAAAACGCAATTACAGCTTCAATTAGGAACGGCAATGATTGTTTTTTTACTGCTCTTTCCATCGGTTGCATTTGTGCGTGTACTAATCAGCGATGTATCTGTGCGCGCATCCGTGTGTAAATTATGTTCAATAAAGCAGACAGACTGTTAATTGTCAATTTGTACGAAAAGCTTTAAAGTGTCATCATGGGATGGGATAAACAAATTCAATTTTGCATCAAATAATATTTGAGAAGGAAAGTTAGGAGCAATTGTCAGTATTCAAAACAAAACCTTCTTCTTCATCATTGTCTTCTTCTTCTTCTTATTTCTCCCTTTCGGTTTCCCCCTCTTCTTTCTTTTAAAGCTTTTCAGTTATTCCCAAAATGTTACGTGTTAGATTTCATTTGTTATAATATTGTTTGTTAAGTACGGAGCTCTGGAAGTGCCATCCAACTCAACGAGATCCTGAGATAATATATTTCAGGATGATGACGTCATAAGCGTAAGATGAAGACATCCCGAGATGTTTTCATCTCGGGATGACGGCATCCTGAAAGTAGAAAGTCGTCTTCCCATGATAATTTATCTGTGTTCTCAACATGTTATCATCCCATGATGAATTATCCCTGGAAGTTGACATGTAACTTTCATGATGTTGACATGCTAAGATAAATTTAAATCGGGAAGACGACATCTTACTTTAGGATGTCGTCATCCCGGGTATAAATCATCTCAGGATGACGTCATCTTACGTTACCGTGACGTCATCAACCTGCAGTAAATTATCTCAGGATCTAAACATGTCGGATGGCACCTCCAGAGCTCCGTAGTTAAACACACTGGAATAAGTTTGTTACGTGGCTATAGGCGATGTGACCTGTGACATCACATGTTTACAAAAGAGCCACAGAGCCTGGACTTCCGGCTGGCACATTTGTACACAGCTCAATGGAAGAATACCACAAATCTATGTTTTATGGAGATCGCACTGTCTGATTTTCATCAACTTTTGATATCAAGAAGGGGACATCTCCAAAGCTGTACAGCTGTTGCTTTTGTAAATTTTGAATTTATGTGAAAATTATGACACAAAATATCATTTTTTCCAATGAGCCCGTGTAGCATCTTGCCCGTCAGGAATAGCATTATAATGTACGAGGTCACCACTCTGTAAACAAAAGGTAATATGGTCTATATTGCTTAGGCTGTTTGTATTAAAACAAATGCACCGAGTTTGAATGTTTCCACCTGATTTCAAAACTTCATCTTGTTCGTCCCTCATGATATCGTACATCATATTTGATCGGCACTGTTTGGCTCCTTCACCGTTCAGTTCACCTAGAATAAACGATAATGATCATACACTGTGGTAGCTGCAAAACAAAATATTCGAATAAGATCCTCGAGTGGACCGAGTGGCTGCGAATGGTTCGATGTGAAGAACGGTTGCACATGGGTCAGTCGATCCTAAGCCCCAGGGATGTTCCGCTGCGAGCAGAGAGGCGGGCACCCCTCTCTCCGCGTGAGCGGGGGGGGGGGGGGGAGGGGGCTCGCTCACCGGGCGAAAGGGAATTGGGTCAACTCAACCGAAATAGTATTCGTGCATCAAAAGAACTTACCTCCGAGGGAAGAACAAAATGACCGTGCCGCGGAAAACAAAATGTTACGCCTGGGTTAATGATGAATTCCGGGGAGGGTAACGCTGCATGTACAATGGACGGTGCCTCGTGATCCGTATCGATGTTACAACGTGTATGAACTTGGACATTTTACGTTGTTTCTCTGCATAATTTGTTCAAGTGTGGATGGATTTTAAAGCATTTTTGACAAAGCCAAAAATGATCTCTCCATAGGTTAAATTGTCACCGTTTTCACGGACGACCCACGAATGTGTCAAAAATCACAAATTTTGTAAATCTCCTCGACATACTACAACAAATCAACATATTTGTCATTTTCCGTTTTCACGAAGTGGCAAGTCAAGTTTCGCCATTTTATCCGTTGTGGTACGTAGCGCTGGCACGGTGCCACACATGCGTGTTATAACTTTTGCGTTTCTGCGAACCGGCAACTCTGCTGACCCTGAAGTTGTCACTCACCGGCGAATCTTTGTACGCATTGCTTTGCTCACAGCGCTCTGCGTGCAAGTTTCTTGTTTTCATTTTCACGTAGTAGTGAGTGTGTTTTAAAAAGATTGAAAACATAGTGACAGTTCGGAATGTCTGAAGAAGTCAGCTCTATTTTTGCAAAAAAAATATATATATATTTTTTATTAAGCAGTCTCCGAAACAGCAGTTTGTAAAACAGTTTCAAACGTGATTTCTCCAAACTCGGAATTTTGGCTGTGGTGCAGATTCGCCACTTCGTGGAAAACGAAATTTATAAATGAAAAAAGCAGATAACATATTTTTCTCTGGTGGAGTGGAAGTGGGGGAACTGTGCAGTTCGACGATGCAAACACGGAATTGGCCCACACCAGATCATGTCATGAGAAAGACATCTGGCTTTATGACCATCGCAGATCTGTCCTTGATATTTGTAGAATTGATAAGCAATTTGAAAAAAATTGCTCACACGTGCTTGTTATCCTATCTTTATATTTAAACAAAATTACATCTGCGCTGGTCCTAGTGATACATGTATATATCTTTCTCGCGGCATAGTCTGACTGTGTTCCTAATTCATTGCTTGCAACAACGAAGGCACAATCCCATCACTTATACTTGCCTTACTGTTCTAAAGATTGTTAAACAATTTCAGATGTCTCAATACTTCCAAATGCATCGTCTGTACACAACACTTGCATTTCTTCACCAGCCATGCCGGTGGTACTCCCGGTAAGACAAAGGGGCCATGCCACCAGTATACAAGCGCGAATCTCATTCCTAGTATCTTTCAATATTTGTGATGTTCATTGGATGAAACAAAAACTACCCCCCCCCCCAAAAAGACTTTCCTGTGTCTCGGATCAACAGTCAACACCCATAAGGTGGATACCTGTCGGACATCACTTCAATTTATCAAGCACTCTATTTCGATTTTAAAAGGGCATTGAGACACTAGTCAACCACGGAAAAACTCTTCGTCTGAGTTAGGAAAAACTGTGAATAAGGCGCCTCCGGACCATTCAACCATGACATGAACACATAAGAACGAAATGATTGATAGCTGCTTTTTCTTAGCCCGTGTTTTCCAATATTTAATTACTTTGTACTCCCCGCTCACTACCTTTGATTTGCTTCTTGTTTTCTTTTCGGTGTGTTTCCACCCACCTGTGGTTACAAACTAGCCCCTTCCCTCCACCCCACCCCCGCTTGTCTCCCTTTTCATTGTTCATTCCATGCTTCTACTGACTGCATCCTGTTTCTCTCTTTTCACTTCCTTCTACTTGATTACCTCTGTTACAAAAGTAAGTGTGTGCGTTGTGTTGTCAATAATTAGTCTTGAATAAAAAAAGACTATGCAAGCGTGTGGTCATTAACAATTTATAAATGTAGTAATGCCACGCTATAACTTTCCATTAGACAGCGTGCCAGTTGCAAAAAAAAAAAAAAAAAAAAAAGGTTGTCCCTCGGCAATATTTTAATTCCCTCAACCGAATTAATCAAATCGCATTCTCCCCGACTAAACATGTACTCATGTGTTCCGTCATCTTCACCCTCAAACCCTCGCAACGCTTCAAACGTTCCAACGCAGGCAGAATACCAAATAAGTTGTTTTGTCTTATTAATGCTTGCTGTCTGTTTTTTTTTTTTTTTTTTCTTTTTAAGATGTTCGGGCACTCCGCCCGGAACACCTCTTGTTTTCGTTCCGTTTTTTAAATGTTATTATTATTTTTTTTCTAATACTTCTTCTTTTTCTTATTATCCCTCGCGATTGTCCCCTAACAAAAGCACACTTCCCAAGCTCACACAACCTTCAAACTTTAGATATAGTTAAATAATCATAACAGATAAAACCGCTGACCTGATGACGTCATCAGGTGTCGAATTACGTTTAATATTTGAAAAAAATCACAACTCATGAACTACACAATGTATTTTTACAATTTATATATCATCGGAAAGGCGTTTTTAAGACTCAACAATCGCTACACAAAGTGTGGCCAAATTTGACCTTGACTTCCGGTTCAAACCTCACGATCCACTTATAATTCAGTCAAACCTGTTGCATTTAGTTGTAGGTCATTGAGCCTGCTCAAACCTTTGCGTAGAGATGGTATCATTACGACCCTAACTTCTGGTCCAAAACGGGCGTTAAAGCCAATATTAATTGGCATTGTAAAGTGTGCGTATACAGAGAAGCACTGCGGCTGACTGTTCTGCTCCATTTATCATCATAAGGATCAAAGTCCGCGAGGTAGTCCCACATTTCACACGTTAGCAGTATGGTGGCGCTATATCGAATTAAATGTCATGCTTTTACAACGCTCTGTGGCATTATTGGCTCGCTCTGTGACAGATACCGGCTCGTTTTAGTATATAAGGGGAATCCACACAACCACCAATAAGTCCATTTTTGTCGGCTGACAAGGAAACACTTTCCAAGCTCACATAAACTTGAAACATCACACACAGTTAGCTATTTATTAGTAGATGAAACTGCTGCAATGGCGTCGTCGGGTGTCAAATAAGGCTTTATCCAAGTTTCTCATAAAAAAAAAAATAAAAAAAATCTTTAGAATCACAACTAACTTTTAAACGTTTAGTACAAAGACATGCAAAATTGTCTCTTAACTTATAATCAGCTTTGCTAATTTATTTGACATATTTACCGAACACCATGTTTTTGTTTCAACAAAAATGTAAGTCTAGTTTTCTTTCTTTCTTTGTAGTTGACTCTTCCCGCTCTGTGCACTGTCGAGATGCTGCACTGAACGCCCCAGTCTACAACTGCCTGGACAGCGTCACTTGTGTTCCGTATCATTACTTCTGTGACGAAATCGAGGACTGTGAAACGAAAGAAGACGAGCTAAACTGTGGTAGGTAGGAAATAGATGAATGGGACGCAAATCCGTTCAGGTATCGTGTGCTGTGTAGTGCACGCATAAGAAACCCAGTACATTTATCACTAACGGAGGGGGTTTAACACCCCGGTGTTTTCTCGTAAAGTTGGCTACAGATTGCGCTACAATAGGCCGTTACTTAGTGCTATGTACATACGTGGGTTGTTTAACTCGAAAAACTACCTCGCATACCAGTAAAACAAAACAACGAGCGCTTAGAAACAATGCTTCTGAAGTGCCATATCAATATTTAAAACATCATGACTGTATCCATTCGTAAAATGGGTGAAAACCTTGTGGTTCTCTTTGGCGATAAAATAGGGCAACATATTTTTTTTTAGCGAACTCCCTTTTTGAAAAAAGAGGAGGCGGGCATTTAAAAAAAATACAAAAAAAATGGCCGGCCGACACATTTTTTTGTTCAAGACAAACGGCCGGGATATTTTTCAAGATGGGTGTCAGCTTTTTACTGTGTTTTTTTTTTCCGGTGTGCTCAAGTAAAAAAAACCAAAACGATGTTAGGTATTTTAGATTTTATTTGTTTCATCAGAGATCGCAAAAGAAAGAAAGAAAGAAAACAAAAACAACAACAACAACAAAAAGAGGCGGCCTTTAAAAAGGGAGCGGGCGGAGACGCTAAACATGTTTTTTTTATCATTTGGCCGTAAATGTTTGTATACCCATCCACGTTTTTGAGTAGGTGTAAAAGCGAGCAAGACTTCTTTAAGTGACAACACAATTCCATCTCGTAATAGATATATATATGGTTCCCTAAGGACCCTGAAACAGTTTTACTCTGTCTTTTTAAATTGCGTTATAGCTGTAACACACATATCAAACTCTCGCACAATCCCGTGTAATCTCTCCAGAAGGTGTAAACATGGGAGCTCCTCCGTAAAACCCAGTGGGTGTTTTTCCGGGTCGAATTTTAGAATTGTTTGAAACGAAACATTGTTTACAAACATTTTGAAACATTCAGCGCCACCGATCTTGCTCTAAAAACTCCCGGGACAGAATTGAATCGGAACCCGGGTCCTAACGAGGACAGACCCATTTCTGAGTCCGTATGCAATTGCTTCTGTGTTAAAAACATTGTCAAACTGATGATGCAGAGTTAGAGTCAAAATCATAATCTTAAAGAAACGTTACAGAATTGGTAATTGTAAAATATACTTTTGATCACAGATTTACACGAAACGGTCTAATGATGATGATAGTAGAAAACATCCCTAGAAATATTTCTGTCTGAAATGCCGTATTTGATGAGAAATAAATCAAACTAATTTCCGATTGGAGTTTATCGCTCATGAGCGTTTTATTCATGCATTGTATAACACATGCAAATTTGTAATCAGTTTTGCACTATTTTCTCGTGACCCAGATGGCAGATGGCAGATGAAATATTCCTGTCTGAAATGCCATATTTGATGAGAAATAAATAAATTAATTTTCTAATTGGAGTTTATCGTTCAGTGGGCGTTTTATTCATTTTTTGAATCTATATGATTTCAAGCAAATATGTTATCGTTTTTTCACTATTTTCTCGTGACCCAGATGGCCGATCGATCTCAAACTTTTACAGGTTTGTCAGTGTATGTATATGGTGGATTACATAAAGTACTTACACTGCCAGCAACTGTTTTGTTAGCAAAAACCGATTCTGTAATGTTCATTTAAACCAGTTTTCCGAGTCAGCCTGAACCACAATTGGGTCAGGCCCCCCTGGAACCCTTTCTTGAAGTCTATCGGGCACTATGGTCAGGCATTACGGGCAAGTACTTATCGCATCTACACAGGCCCGTAACCAGAAATTGTTATGTATTCATTTATTTTGTATGTATTGTTTTAATTGTTTTTATTGTTATTTCTTTCATTATTACTGAGGTGTTCGTGCAACAGCGCGAACAACTCATTGTTTGTGTTATTATTTTATTTTTTTTGTTTTTTGTTTATTTTTGTTTTATTTATTTATTTATTTATTTATTTATTTTTTTTTTTTTTTAATTTATGTATTTATTTATTTATTTTTTTTTTATTATTATTATTTTTTTTTATTATTATTATTATTATTATTATTATTATTATTTTTTTTTTTTTATTTTTTTTTTATAATTTTTTTTTATATTTATTTATTTATTTTTATTTATTTTATTTATTTTATTTTTTATTTTGAAAAAAGTACATCGGCTCGTTAGCACCGCCCGTCGCGCAGCGCACGGGGGGGGGGGGGGGGGGAGTCTGAGGGGTGATGTGCCCCCGTGGGAAATTGTTTTAGATTGAAGCCATAAATCAAGCCTTTTGGTGCTCCATTTTTGTGCTATGATATTGGTTATTATATCTGAAGAAAATCAAAATTGGGGGGGGGGGGCGGATTTTTTTTTTTTTTTTTGAGTTACGGTCTGCATTTACATTACATCCAGTGACACAATGTACCGTGCCCAGTGTACTCGTGCTGCTAGTCGACACATGCACAAACTCCATAATACAAATACTCATGGTGCATTAGTATAAACTACAGGAAACTCATCTTCTATAGTTTTCTAACTCAACCCGTAGTCTTTACCATGGAGAAAGGGCCATCATTGGGTATACTTTAGCGTAAACGGTCAGTAACCTTTGTGCTTGCCAAATCAATATTTGTGGTTCCGTACCCGCGAGGTGACGGCGAATGATTTTATTGGCATCGCCCGGAAAACAAGAAGGCGGTCAATATAACAGTTTATTCATGTACAGCTGGTCAGTATGTGCTTTGAATGGTACGCCAAGATACCTTCACAGACTCAGCGGTAGGTTTGCATAAAATAAACTCCAATCGGTGTCCTTATGAGGACAGAGTGGGGTTAGGCTGAGTTATTCTCTTTGTGGTCAACTCTACATTTTAAAACCACTGAGTCAGAATTGACCATGACCCATTTCTGGGACAGTTTGACCCGGAATCTGTGTCAAAATCCTCCTCGGATGTAATATTACACTACAGATGTTCTTATAAGTATCAAAGTGCCCAGTTGCGTTCGACACAGAAAAACCCGACACCGACGAACGTTGTTGTAGGGGTTCATAGTTTTACACATACTGTTTCTATTAAACACTGACCGACGCGTACTTGAACCAAGTATGAAGAAATGTTGCAGGATTTGTAAGCTATATATTACAATAAATATACGGTTTTGAGCTAAAGTTTTCAATTTGTATTATTGTTGTTATTAGTAATATTATTTTTATTATTATCCTCGAGTAATATGCCACAGGGGAATCTGGCCGGGTATACTTTTAAAAAATTGGGGTCGAACACAGAAAAAAGCCGTCACGTTAATCCGGAGGGCGTAAGTTCAAATCCGGCTCTATTAAATTGTTCATTGTTCAACCCCAAAGTATTATTATTATTTTTATCATTAATTTGTTTTATTTATTTTATTTTATGGTCGACAACAGTCTGTTTGTAAACAAATGTTGTGTATTACGGAGAAAATTCGGTCACAAATCTCAAAAAGCCAAGTTCTATAATGAGACGTAGAAGAAAAAATAGCATGGCGAATGTCAAATTGCCCTGGGTTGACTGTTTGACTGAACATTTTCCATCAATTACCACTTCTTTTCTTTTACAAAACGTATTGGCTTCCAGATGGCTCGATATTAGGAATCTGTCTGAAAGGTCTGTATCTGATGGTCATAGACCATTTGAAAGGGATCGTGTTAACTAAAAAAAAATATTAAACGGGGTATTTTCGATATCCCAATGTTATTTTAAATTCCGTTCGAAACAGTGTGTTGGTATTTAGCATGTGTTAAGAAAAAGTACGTTGATGTAAGTGTGTGTGTGTATATTACTATCTATCATGTATCGATGGCTTGGGAGTTGTTTATGCTGGGTGTACAAGGTGTTTATCTGATGTTTTAGCCTATTTCAAGGTGTGCCCCATCACCACCCTGACATGTATTGTTGGTTTTTGTCTCGAGATCAAAACTTACTGAATTACCCATTTCTCGAAAACCATACCATATAAGCATAAATATTTCAGAGAAGCTTTCCACCAAGACCATCATGGTTATCTATAAATATGTGAACATCTACATTTTTGATCTCACAACACGTTGTGTACACCCTTTAAAAACACACATAAGCGGGAATCTTTGTTAGTTATCTTGGATCTTGTTGAGTGATCGATACATCTGTAAAAACATTTTTTTTTTTTTTTAGGAACATTACAGAATTGGTAAGAAAAAAACTTGTATAATATATTTTGATCACAGATTTACATAAAACTTACACGGTCTAATGATGATGATGGTAGAAAACATCCCTTGAAATATTTCTGTCTGAAATGTCATATTTGATGAGAAATGAATAAACTAATTTTCCGATTGGAGTTTATCGCTCAGTGAGCGTTTTATTCATTTGTTGAATCTTATATGATTTCATGCAAATGTGCAAACGGGTTTTCACTATTTTCTCGTGACCCTACAGATGGCCGATCGATCTCAAATTTCTACAGGTTTGTCAGTTTATGTATATGGTGGATTACATAAAGTGTTTACACTGCCACCAACTGTTTTGTGAGCAAAACCAACTTTGTAATGTTCCTTTAAGCAATGGTTCTCTTTTATATCAAGTAGACTTCTAATAGAAAGGAACTTCGTCAGCAGCTGCTCGGCTATTTTGATATCCCCATCTGCAATCTCCAGAAGAAATTTGCTATTCAAGTAAATCAAACTGCAGTGAAATGAATCAAACTGCAGTGTTTGTTTCTTTCGTTTGAATAACGATTCTACGAAAGTGTCCTCGTCGCGAAGGACGAAAACATAAACAAGTAAATTGACATAAATTCCTCCTGGATGCCAAAAGCAATGAGATGATTGTTTTTCCAACTCTGAAACACATTGTCCTGTTTGTTCTTCTTCTATGTAAACATGAAAAATTCCACCTTTGTTTTGTACAAGACTTCCAAACTAAAAGCATTCGTTGGGATGCATCCATACAGATTGCACGTTATCTTTTGATTTATGAAATAATTGTTGATGAATTGAAAACAAAACAAAACACACGTTTTTTTGTTGTTGGTTTTTTGCAGACAAGCAGTACGTTACCGGGTGTCATTTCGGAGCGCTTCAAATGACGTGTTCTGAGGTCACGCTGAATGCTTCTTATGATAAAGACGTGCCGAATAACGTCCGATTCATGTAAGTATCGAGTGAATATGAAAATAAGAAAACAAAAATAATAACTCAAATCGGTTATTCATGTAGAGGAAGCCAAATCGAATTCCAACCGTTCAGTTGGTGTGAATAATAGTAACAATAATAATGGTAACAGCAATTATGCCTCTACCAAATAATTATTTTAGAAAAGGTAAATGAGATTATAAGAAACAAACCAAAACCCTTAACAGTCTATCTTAACGTCCCTGCATTCAACAAGACATAATAAGGGTGGCCGCTCTACGTTTAGACAACCCTGTTCCGATAAACCAATGTTCCGATACCCCCCTCGCAGTAAACACGCTAGTCTTAGGATGAGGGTTGAGGTTAGGATTCTAAATTAGGGGGAAAAGACCCATTAGGGCTGTAACCTAGGGGTGTAACCCATAATAAATAGATTCACTATGAACAGATGTACCACAAAAACTTAATTGTAAATCCACCATGGTTAGTTAAAATAAAAAACTAATAAATCCCCTGAGATAAATAACAAGTCTCACAAGTCTTGTTTTCTAATCTAATTAAACAAAGTAAGAGACATGGAACAGCACACAGACAGAGGTAACAGGATATAGGTGCAGTAATGTCTACTAACAAACACACGTGACGTTAAAGGAACATTAAAGGATTGGTTTTTGCTAACAAAACAGTTGCTGGCAGTGTAAGCACTTTATGTAATCCACCATGTACATAAACTGACAAACCTGTAGAAATCTGAGATCGATCGGCCATCTGGGTCACGAGAAAATAGTGAAAAACCGATTACACATTTGCATGAAATCATAGATTCAACAAATGAATAAAACGCCCACTGAGCGATAAACTACAATCGGAAAATTAGTTTATTCATTTCTCATCAAATATGGCGTTTCAGACAGAAATATTTCAAGGGATGTTTTCTACTATCATCATCATTAGACCGTGTAAGTTTTATGTAAATCTGTGATCAAAAAGTACATTTCACAAGTTTTTTTCTTACCAATTCTGTAATGTTCCTTTAAATATTCCAGATTTAATATAAAAGTATCGAGCGAACATTCTCTCAATACAATTTCAAAAAGTCAAATTCAAGTTCGTGTAGAGAAAAACACAGAAACCCCGCGAGACACACTTTACTGTTTCGATGCTGTACACGTATTACCAACGATAAAACCCATGCAAAATAACGATATTAATAAACATATTCATATATATAAAATGACAAAACCTAAATCATTTGATCTAGCAATGAGGTGTCACCATGGTACTTAAACCACACGCAAAGGGAAGGCGTGAAAAACAACATTTTGGCACATGTGGAGAGATTTCTGAGTTGTCCCCACGGGTTACAAATTAAATCATTGCATGATTTAGATATCAGACGAATAGACTGCAGACATACTTTTTCACAAAAACCCTGGGGTGGTTTCTGGTATTATGCATACCTTTTCTGCCATTGTTTGCGAACGCCCGAGCTCTGTGGTGAAATTGAAGACATTACACCGGGGATTTTGGACGATGATTCCGTTAGCTCATCGACCCCCTGTGGTGTTGATACCAGATTCTCATATAGAGTTCCGGGTACTGAGGTCCGTCGACTCGGCGCTCTCGATGGAGATATTAAAGGGCAGTTATGTCACTGCTTTTGAAAAGAGTAAATTAGTTTCACATCCAGAAGCTTCCAATAAACCACCAATTTATGTATCAAATGAAAACTTCTTATTCGTTGGCAAACGATTTAGTAAACCAAGGAACATTTTTTTAATGAAACGATTATGTACAAGAGTTTATTGTGAGCGGTTAATTTTAAGCAATCAACAATCGATTTCAAGAGCAATAGTGTAAAAAAAAATGTTATTTCAACTCGGTTAGAATAAATTGCGCCACCAATAGTTTGCTAATGAGACGAAGTTATAATAAAACAACATTGAATACCGGCTTCAGTCATATACATAGCATTGGTGTAGTGGCCAGCGGAAAAAAAACAACGCCCAGTGGTCAAGATGATAAACCAACAAAGGAGAGTGGCATCTCGAGTAAATATCTACTATCCTAATGTACCTATTATACCTTCGGTACTATACTACGCAAAATGACGGCTCCTGGGCCTAAGAAAGTGCAAAAGGTGGCATCTCTGATCAATCCAACAATGTCCTAAAGCAACTGCTGGGTACTGCGCGTCACGCTATAGAGGTCGTACAGCGGGTACGCATTATGCTCAAGAAAAACCAGCCTGTCCACAGTACCCCAAACTCGGGAAAATTACAGAAATGTTTGTGACACTAACGTTGAGCTTTCAAATATTGTTTTATTATTATTATTATTATTATTATTTTTTTTACATAACTAAGGTTCAACGAATACAGTTTAAACTACGCTCTCATGTTTCTTAATCCCTGCCATCCAACAGTTTTAACGCCTTGAGTGTGTACAGCTCACCAGGAATATGTAACGCAAAGTATAGTGCGTCTTCCTAGTAAATATTGCCCACTGGATCCCTTTTACAGAACCTGGCTAACCTCCGTCCTCTTTCCAGTACCCCGCCACCTTTAAATCTCACGATTCACATTTGGAGTGTAAATTAACTTCGCAACAAGACCACTAGCGTTTTCGACCATGTCCTGTCACATGACGTCGAACTAATGATAGTGTCAGAGACATGGTTGCCTAAAGGTGATATGACAATCATTGGTGAATGCTCAGGTTTCCCCGTGATAGTGATTCCGTTGGCGGAGGAATAGGCATTTTACACAAGAAATCTGTGGAAAACTTTGCTCCAACTTTTCTTCCCTGTCACCAGTCCACTTCGAGCCTTGCATTCAACAACTGAATGCAACTAAATAGTGTTTGAAGCTTTGCACGGTGTGGACAAATAGGGAGAACTATAAATAAATACAGAAATAGTAAACTTGCGGGTACAACCATGTGTAAATCTTTTTTTGTATGAGTGTTGGCTCTGAGAAGAGCCGGTTTGGTCTCGACGTTTCGAACAGTACACCCGCAAGTTTACTATTTATTTATTTATAGCTCTTTCTGAATGCAACTAATTGCGTCAACACCTAAACTCAACACCTGTGAATTGTTGGAAGAGCAAGAGTTGTATATTAGACACACCCTCAACAAGCTGTGTTTTGGTTGATGTCAACTTGTACATTGAAACCCCTTAATAAGTGGGATACCAGAAGAATCGTCGATATTATTACGACTGCTGGACTCTATTAACGCGTCACAGGCTCCACTCACACGATAGGACACACCCTGGACTTTGGGATTACCCGTGAGGACGACGATCTCATTCAAGAGAGGTTCAGGTCAACCCCCTGCTTCACTCGGATCATCACGCCAGCACGTGCACGATGACGTGTAGTTAACCCCTGACCTCCCAGGGTCTCCGTTTTAAACATACTGCCATTATTATGGATAGATGAATCGCAAACTTTTTTTTCAATCTGTTTCGTGACCGGCTCACCGAATTTCCATAATGTTCTTACCCTTCCATTCTTGCTGCTTGCTATGTAGACTGGTACGCTGTCCTTATCCGCAAGGATAAGGACAGGCACCGGTCTATTAGTCAAAGAGATGGTCACTGCTACTGGTCCCCTGTCCAACTGGTCCCCCTATCCGCAAGACGCGCGATGGGATGCGAGGTCAAAGGTGCGTTTGTCAGGATTCCTCCAAACGCTCAAAGCCGGTCTCTGGCGTTAAACACGAGCCTCGAAGTGTGACGTCAGATGTTCGGGCTACTTGCTATGTGGAGACAGCTTCTTCTGTCCACAGTAAGAGAGCGTCACCATAGGGAGTGCACTGGCAAGCCACGCTTACCAAGGTACAATATGGCATCAGCCATAAGTTGAGACGCCATCGACGCCGCCTTGAGAGGAAATTGAAGAAAAGGGACCAACTTTAGACAAACTCAGCTTCAAGGCCAAGACGGACAATGTCAACAAACTTATCACGGACTCCAAGATCAAATATTTTTTTGAGAAATGTTCAGTTTGTATTTTAAAAGACATGTATGCTACTACAATTGTGTACCGAACACATCCCATAAAGTATACACGCTGCTTGCAACTCCAACAATAAATTCATCCAACCGATAGTTTGTTATCTCCTTGCATGAAATAAGAGTTGAACAAAAACGGTCTCTGACCTGATTCTGAACCACTGCCCTCTAAAAAGTAGTTCAGCCATGACAAGGTTTGAACAGCTCACCCGTGAAGATGTAAAGCGAATTATAACGCTCACTGGATCCCTTGCCATATTGGCTGGTTCCAGAAAGTATATACACCCTGCTTCAAGTTATCAGACAAATTGTCAATGCTTCTGTCTCAACGGGTACATTTCCCTCCAATCTCAAACATTCCATCATCACCCCCAGTTATCGAAAAGAGTTCGCAGCGAACCACATAATTATCGACCAGTGGCAAAGATACCGCATTTGTTCCAGGTCATCCCGAAGGCGGCTGCATATCAGGCTGGTGATTGACCGCGTGATTAGAAGTTGTATTGAAGAACAATTCCAGTCTGCGTACAAGCACCATAACAGTATAGTGTGACTGCCCTCTTTTGGTCACAATAATATTCTATCGTTCCTTGATAACAACAAAGCTGTTCTTTCGATCTTATTTGTCGTGTCGTCCGCCTCGACACTGTCGATCACGATATCCCCTGCAGAGACTTCTGGGTCAGTGCAGGATTGATGGTATGGTGAATTTCCGGTTTCGCACATACCTCAAAGAGCGTACAACTCAGGTTTACATTCAAAGAGACATCTCTCGTGAACATACCCTTACCTATAATTCGCTCCCTCAGGGCTCGATTGTTGGTCTGTTAGGGTTCATCATGTATATTTCCCCCATAGGGGACATTATTCGTAACATCATGTTCCATCAGTACGCCGATGATATTCAACGTATGCTGAATTTGATCCGAGGAGTGACAGTGACCGTCAATGGATCACTTTCAGTCTATCGTCTTGCATTAATACAATGAATGAACGGATGTCAACTCAACCAAAATAAGGCAGAGTTACATGCATTTACCAACAATCGCCTACTTCCCTCTCTCACCACCCTCCAGTTTAGACTGGAAAAGCTAGACATTCACAAATCCTCTTCTATTAAAGAGTGAGCATTATCCTGGATCCATCTTTTAACATGTCTCATCTTGTGAGCTCAGTTTGTAAATTGTTAACTTTCACATTCGCAACCTGTGGTGCATCCGTCGATTCATCACATGCCTTTCGTCATGCTGACAGAAGTCTGGTCCTTTCCCGCCTTGACTATGCCAATTATGATGTGTATGGAGCAAACTCGACCTAAAACGCCTACAACACCTGCAAAATAAGCTGCTCGGCTGGGCTTTGCATGTGGACGGCACCGGGCTTCTTGTAGCCTGCTGACAAAGCTCGATGGCTTCCTGTTAAAGAACGAATCTGTTTCAAAATTGTCACACCTAATTACAACATTTTGCACTTGTTGAATTAATACATTTACATATCGACAATGACCCGGATGTACACCGACATCAATCACCGCTTCTCTTCAGGCTTGACCCGGCTTTCCACTCCTAGATTTAAAAGGAAAGCTGGGGACGGTGCTTTCGCAGTTACTGCACCGCGCATGTTAAACCTCTAGTCCCTGCACCGCCCGAGTTTGTTGAATTTGTTTTTAGTTATCAAGACTCTTGCACAAAATTGCTCGAAACTTGGTTCAACTTTTTTTTTAAAGATACCCAAGGCTTATTAGGCCTGTACTATTTACGAAAACAATTTTTTGACCTTTTCGTTAATATTGTCATATAATAATTAGGCCTACAACTTATTTCAATTCTGTAAGTGATAAGCCCTCTGGGAACAATTGGTGCCTCTCAATAACGGTTATCGGCAAATTTAATGGCGGTTATTTTTAGTGCAATACACATTATACTTTTGTGAAGGCTTTTACGTGGCATCAATTGCTCATACTGTTTAATTGCTAAGGCATCAGTTTTTTACAGTATCATCGCGGTGAAAGAAAATTACATTTTCGGCTATAAATTAGCGTGGTGTTGATGAGAGCCACAATTATGTTATTATCATTAGCGTCAACATTTAGCAAGGCAACTGTGAAAGGGGGAAATTAAAAATGATTGCTATCGACTTGACCTAGTTCATTTTGATGTTAGTTTTATTTCTCCAGATAAACACCAGCTGGTGGGCGATTTCGCCTACCGCGTGTACAGTGCCTACGGCTTTGGGCGGCTGGGCGGTCCAGAGGCTAATGGGTTAAACAATACCAATAAGTCTAACAGGAGGAGCGTCGTTGAGTGTGTTCAAACGCCTCTTCGAGACACTTCTGTTACCGGATTCGTGTTCCCAACCCCTCCCTTTGTTAGGCACTCTGTTCTTTGTATAAACGCCATTAAAAATGCTTGGTATTATTTTCATTGTTAATACTATTCAGTTTTCTCTGAACGGAATCAATTTTGACAGGGACGCTGTTTCAAAACGAAAAACATACAACGAAAGACATTGTGACATGCAAAATTATTTGTACATAATTAATACCTGATCACATTTCGGAATCCCGACAATAATTATTGTTAAGGTTTTAATTAATTGCCACTTATCATTGGCAGAATTGTTATCGTGTCATACCTTAAATTAAAGTGAATGGCTCTCCCGAATCTACACAACAAGCTAGTCAAGTTTAATTATAAGTTTCAGGGGTCAGAAATCAGACCAAGCACCTTTAAAGATTAACATACCGGTGGCATCGTTAACATAAAGATAACCTTGACAACCAATGTCGTACTCCTACTTGACTCAAAGATGGTTAGCTATACTGGCCGGTTATAAAACAAAATGCAACCATCTGGGAGATGTTCGATCATATCTCAAAAATCTTAGTTTTGATCAAAACAGTGTCACTGCCCCGATGCAGGGATTCATGAAAGGGCCCCTTAACGCAGCTCCCCCCTCCCCCCGCCCACAAGGAGGGCTCTGAACTCCCCGGATTATGACCCGCAACGGTATTGAATTCACCATAATTAGACATTTACTGCAGTAATTGCAGTAAACAACGTTGGCGAGCTACGAGCTTTCCCAATCCATTAATCTAATATTTCGAAGTGCTCGTCATTGATTTTCCCACTTAAAACGCCACGAGAAGCGGTCTCACTGTCCCCAATAAACGGAGTAATTTATGTTGAATTTCTACGATAAACTAGGTCTCGAAACACCTTGTCTGTGAAATGTGCTACAAAAAAAGGGTAAAAACTCGCAGTATCGAAACTCTTTTTTTTTTCAATCCTACTAAATGACCTGCACCAATTTAATTCGAGTTAATATCTATTTGTTATAAAAGGGGAAGATTTACACCCAACGAGGAGCAGAAATCAGTATGATTATTGAATTATCTTCATCTTCTGGTTTAGTTCGCATCTTAACATTTTGTTGCAAATCATCATAAACCCAGGTTCGGTGTTGTATATTGCGGTGCATACTTATTTTTTTATTCATACCTTCCAGTGTCTTATAATTTTTATGTTTTAACTGGTTTGAATATTTTAAGTGTTCATATTTTGTTTGTTGGTTTGTTGGTCCTTGTATGATTTTGTTGTGTAAGAATGTTTGTTTGGTTTGTATAACACGATGAAAAATCGTTTCCCAGATGGAGTTCACTGGGGCATGGAACAATTATGGAGATCACTCTGTCATTTACAGTGCGACGTCTGACGTTCCAATCAAAATATCTGAAGTAAAACATTCCAAGTGAATTAACTGTATTGACCTCTGAGTTGTTTTCAACACCTAACACTGATTGTGTTCATGTTTGTTCATACGTAATGGGCTTGTGAACTTTCCGCATTGGCGCCGAGGTGTTTTTTTTTTTATAGAGATGTAGTATAGGGAGATTACTCTGCACCTTGGTGATAAGGAGGAGGAGAGTGTTATGCAGTCGTTTGGGGAGGAGATCAACGAACTATTAGAGATGACAAACAGACTCCATGTCTTGGGTTCGGTTCAATGTATGGACTGGGCTTCAGGAGACATGGAGTTGCTTATAAAATCTCGAGCCGAATTTCGAGAAAAAAAGGAAGGACTTAAGTGAGATTTCGTTCTGATATGATCACATTTTACAGTAATCTTTATTGAACAGAATGAGTGTATTTTGCAAAAGGGCGGGGGTCTGTCTGATAAAACAAAAATGTAGAAAACAATTGTATAAACTATAATCCCCGCATGCCTCATGTAACATAATAACAAGATTGATCTGCGATAGCACAAGACAACTGTAAAATCAATCACAATAGCAGAAGAAATGTGATTATTTTTCCAACCCAGCACAGTGTCGTACGTTGTAACAACATCGGATACTCAGTACGTGTTCAAACACTCTACGGACAAGGCACTGAGAACTCTGATGGTATACTCATCATTACTGCCTGAAATAACAGGGGTTCCACTTACAGTAAGAAAAACAGAAAACTATAGCCCATGATGCATGCTTGATTGGAGTCAAAATGTGTCTGGGGTTGCATTTGATTGAATTGTTTTACCTTAAACGCCTAAAACTTGATTATTGGTGGGTTTCCCAGGCCGTGAAAGGGAAATGAATTTTCATCAGTTGTATGCATTGTTGGAAGTAATACAAGATGTGTCAAGCAATCCGACCTGGTCTCAACTGTTAAACGTCACGACTTTGGAGCAAGCCATTTTGAGATATGTCGGACTCAATACTATGCCACTATGAGGTTTGGGTAAATTTGTCTGTATACACCCAAACCAAACAGTGCACTCCTATACTGGCCACCATATCTCAAAAAGGCTAATGGTCCGAAGAGAATAAGTTTTGTCTACGCCCCCAACGTCTACCTTCACACGTTATTACTACTCCGCAAAGCTAAAACAGTACAGCATTGAACTAACTATGATCAATAACTGGTACAGTCGTCACCGTTTTTTTTTTTTCACGGACCGACGTATGTGTCCAAAATGAGAATTATTTATTTTTTTATTTATTTATTTTTTATTTATTTTTTTATTTTTTTATTTTTTTATTATTATTTTTCATTATTTTATTATTATTATTATTATTATTATTATTATTATTATTATTTTTTTTTTTTTTGGGGGGGGTGACTTTTTTGGTGTAAAATTATTGACATGATCATTTGCTGTTAACATTTCCAGCAACCGTCAGGAATTAACAAATAATGTTTTTGTAACTACACTAATCAGACGGATAACTAAACTTGGCACCTTGTGATTTCACGAAGTGACGAATCCAGATTCGTCACCTTAGGCCTTACCCATTGAATAAGAGAAACACCGACACGGTGCCAAACACACGTGGTATGACTTTGCGTTTTCTAGAACTGACGAATCTGTTGACCTATATAAGTTTAGCATATTCACGAACCGAAAAATCTCGATATGCATTGGTTTGTACACAGTGCTTAGCGTGCACATTTCATTTTGCCTTCTTCCCTATTGTGTTTAAAGGAGCATTACAGAATTGGTAAGAAAAAAAAACTCGTAAAATATACTTTTGGATCACAGATTTACATAAAACTTACACGGTATAATGATGATGATAGTAGAAAACATCCCTTGAAATATTCCTGTCATGAGAACTGAATAAACTAATTTTCCAATTGGAGTTTATCGCTCAGTGGGCGTTTTATTCATTTTTTTTTTTAAATCTATATGATTTCATGCAAATGTGTAATCGGTTTCTCCCTATTTGCTCGTGACTCAGATGGCCGATCGATCTCAAACTTCTACAGGTTTGTCAGTTTATGTATATGGTGGATTATATAAAGTGCTTACACTGCCAGCAACTGTTTTGTTTGCAAAAACCAATTCTGTAATGTTCCTTTAAGAGTAAGAAAATCATCAAAGTAGCTGCAAGATTGAAATCAGAGCAGCAGTTCTGTATATCTGAAGAAGTCAGCTTTATTTTGGTAGTAATATTTACAAGACAAAAACAGTAAGCAGTCTCCGAAACGACAATTTGATAATAAAAAAAAATCCACTTTAAACGCAATTTTTCTCTTTAAACACGGAGTTCCGGGTCTGGCGCAGATTCGCCACTTCGTGACTTGGTTACGAATTAATACCAGTTTGCGGATAAACTGAAGCAGATCAAGTCCATTCGCAACAACACAGATCTATACGCACCCGAAGGATTGGCAATGATAGCTTGTGCAACTGTGAGCCATACAAAAGCTCTCAGATTGCTGCCAAGAGCCAGTAAAAACAAATCGAAATCTTGTACTTCAAGAGGCACGACTATCGTCGTCGAAATAACCGAGAAAAACTGAAGTCCACTAATTGTCCACGATATTGATACAGGAGCCCTGAAAGTAAAGGAATGGGTTAAACTGACAGAGTGGCATTGCAACGTCGTCGATCAATACATTTTGATCTGTACACAAACGTCAACCACAACACTAAGGCACAGATAAATGTTGGCTGTGTGGTTGACCTCAGTTTGAGTCCCACGTTGGACAGGACGGATTGGATTGTCAGTCGCTATCAGTACATAATTACACGGTTTTATCCCGAGAGTGGGGCTTTTCTTCTCTTGCATCTAAAACTGGTACTTTGTCACAATCCTCTCTTCACTGTATCTTGAGGTCTACGGATCACAGTGCAAGGCACTTTTGAAGGCTCCTTGGTCCCATTACCAGAAATATACAAATAATAAAGAACATTTGTATGGGGACATTTTAAGGATAGTGCTTTGGAGGAATAAAACACTATTGGTTTTTGTGAGATTAAATTAGTTTCAATTTACCAATTTAAAATAAATTTTTATGAAATGAAAACAGGTGATCTTATTATTCCGTTTACCTTAATCATACTTTCGATACCACGACTTGCAATTAAACTTTCAATCATTGGTTGTTTTTGAATGTTTATATATAAATATATATGTGCATATATAGAAAATTAGTAAGGGACATGGCCGTAGCTTTCGATCCAGACCAGACCTTCGGCAGAGGCATAAACAAGCACAAACGGAAACACATCCATTTATAGCAAAATAGAGAAGCAAAGAATAATGGGAAGGTATCCAGAAAAAAAGGCAAAAATGATACCCAATTAAAGTTATTAATTTACGAGCAGTGGGGTGGCTAAGAACCAGTCAGAGTAAAGTAGTGAGGACAAAAAGGATGGTCAGTGAAAGGGTGCATTACTGGACTATGTGTAAATAGAAATAATAAAAAAAACATCTGTTTGTTTGTTTGTTTGTTTGTTTGTTTGTTTGTTTGTTTGTTTGTTTGTTTGTTTGTTTGTTTGTTGGTGTGTTTGTTTGTTTGTTTGTTTGTTTGTTTGTTTGTTTGTTTGTTTGTTTGTTTGTTTGTTTGTTTGTTTGTTTGTTTGTTTGTTTGTTTGTTTGCTTGCTTGCTTGTTTGTTTGTTTGTTTGTTTGTTTGTTTGTTTGTTTGTTTGTTTGTTTGTTTGTTTGTTTGTTTGTTTGTTTGTTTGTTTGTTTGTTTGTTTGTTTGTTTGTTTGTTTGTTTGTTTGTTTGTTTGTTTGTTTGTTTGTTTGTTTGTTTGTTTGTTTGTTTGTTTGTTTGTTTGTTTGTTTGTTTTTTCCCTTCTTCGTTACAATCGTATTGCTATGCATAATGTTAAAAAATAAAAAGTAAAAAAAAGATCTAGACTCGTAAACACACGTGAAATAGCCAGTAAGGATATTGATTTGATTTGGGCTTTTACGGTTTTGTAGTAAAGTCAGATAAGTCATTTAGGAAATGCCAAATAAAGCCAAAGGACGCGATGACAAACACGGCAAAGTTATCAAATGTTGAGATCGCCGTGTAATGTATAGCAGAAGTATAAAATGTAAGAGATTTAACTAAAACCCCACAGCTAGAGTATTAATGTCTGATACGGCATTGATGTTCATTTTCTGTGTCCAATAAACAGCCAAGGGAGATAGATCTAAAGAGGTGGCCTAATTTAAAGTCATGATTTCGGACACGAGCACCCGGCTCAAATGTTGTTCTGACAAACAGCCGTAGCCTAAGTCATCGTATCAGACACAACGTATCGATTCGCATCTGTTACAACCGCCAACAACAGCGGAAGTATCCACCGGCTAGCCCTAGCCACCAGTGAGTTCCCATCACAGACCGAGTTTCTCTATAACAGTCGTCGTGATCAATCAGTCTCAAGTATACTCCATGGCTTCTATATCTTAAAGGAACATTACAGAATTTGTTTTTGCTAACAAAACAGTTGCTGGCAGTGTAAGCACTTTATGTAATCCACCATATACATAAACTGACAAACCTGTAGAAGTTTGAGATCGATCGGCCATCTGGGTCACGAGAAAATAGTGAAAAACCGATTACACATTTGCATGAAATCACATAGGTTCAACAAAATGAATAAAACGCTCACTGAGCGATAAACTCCAATCGGAAAATTAGTTTATTCATTTCTCATCAAATGTGGCATTTCAGACAGAAATATTTCTAGGGATGTTTTCTACTATCATCATCGTTAGACCGTGTAAGTTTTATGCAAATCTGTGATCAAAAGTATATTTTACAAGTTTTTTTTTTAATACCAATTCTGTAATGTTCCTTTAACCGAGCCTTGATTCCCCACTTAATACGGGCCTTCTGTCTCAAACGTCAGACACTCCAGAAAGTGCACTTCATTTGATGGTAGATGACTCGTCCTGGCTCCTAGCTCCCCTTAAATCGTCAAGATGATTCCTCAAAGTGTTGTTCAAGAAAGCATCTTGACCGAAAAAACCTCGTCGCAAGAAGACGTTGCAGATGACACGTTAATCCTCGAGTCGTAACGACAACTTTCTAAGTAGCTGGAAACGGCTTTCGAGTGATAATGTTCAATCGCGTGCGTCTGTTTTTGTTGTGTACACCGCGTGGTTATTTCCGCGAGCCTAAGCCATTTATGGAAGTATTTTTAGTACGTGGGCCTACATGGTTTCAGTGTCGGTTGACTCTTAACTGTCTACCGTTTAGTAGTACGGCAGGTAGGCGATGGGACTCTGTACCTTTTGGAAATATAAGCATGACATTTGACACACAGTCAGAGAATTTATATATTGGCTAAAGGGTAAGCGCAGATTGTCTTTTGCGAAAAAAAAAAATTAAAATGTACGTACAGGTAGTATGACTAGAAAAGACATCCTTTTTTAAAGGCGCATGTTTTTTCCTGTATTATTATTATTATTATTATTATTTTTATATTTTTTTTTTACCGAAAACTATGATGGCCCTTTAGACAAATATCTTTCTCTTGATATACTCTGACTGTGGCTAAATTCCACGATTATATCATCAAAGGCATAACTACCCCGATATTTCTGCCCCAGTTTTAAGGAGTTTCATACGTGATGAAATAATGTTTTTCATCTACACACTGAGACCTAAGTACATGTAAAGTTTCAAGTCTAACAATAGGTTTTCGCCTGATGGCCGAACACCTACAAACAAAAAAACAAGAACAAAACAAGAGGTGTTCGTGCTCGTATTGCACGAACACCTACAAAAAGAACAAAAACAAGAGGTGTTCATGCTTGTTTTGCACGAACACCTAAAAGCAAACTTGTAGATATAAACTATATATGTGTCCAAATTGTACACTTGACCACAAACTGCCTAAGTGACTACATGTACAGGTTCGCACATTTTTTTGCTACATTGCTTCATACAATTAACCGCTACCTGTAGATCAATATCACTCTGCCAGACAATACAATTCTAGATACGATTTTCACTTTGATGCACACACCTTTCGCAACAATTATTTGTACAATTTTTTCATCAGTATGATTTTAAATCGACACTTGAAACGTTGTAAATTTCCTTGTGATTGCTTGAGTGATTCTAACTGACACATCACCGCTAGTTATTAATGTCAGTCCGCTCTCTACATATATACAGGCCATTTGCTTCACGGACCACAAAGTCAATACTGAACTCAACACCTGCCTCGTTTAAAATGACTACTCTTAAATTAAAACATATTTACCAGCTTGTGTTTTGCTACCCTTCTACATTTCATATGGTACCCAAACCCCAAACCCCCAACATAATAATAATACAAGGTCCAAGTAAAAAGTTTCTCTGACTTCACACTGGTCATCTAGTTCACTGTGCCTATGAGTAAAGTTGAGTGGTCTTAGTTCAATCCAAGGAACAGTTAGAGCAGAGTCAATAATCTATTATAATAATATTAGTAACATATTTAATAATAATATGAGTAACATATGAGTAGCATAAATATGGCTTAAAATTTGTGTGACTGGTGATCATTATAAGGAGAAGCGTTTTTTTTCTCTCCTTTTCGTTCTATTTTCAATTATTGATTTTTTGTAACAATTCATTGAAAAGGAACGTTTTGCATCAATAAATTGACTTGCAATTCGAATCACAATTCCTGCAACCAAATATGTCCGTGCGGCATGAAACCTGGCGGCAAACATGCAGGGGCTGTTTTCAAACCTCGGCTCGCGCTCCGGCCCTTGGCTTGGGCTCCGTCATCAAGTTTGGCCTCGCACTTTACATTTTGTACGGTGTTTCAAACATCACATGGAGCCCTAAGCCGGAGATAGAGCCTAAGCAAACCCGCAAACCTGGCCACCCTCCAACCTGGAAGCAGCCGCATGCAAGCATGTTAAAACCCTGCGTCAAGCTAGGGGGCAGTGGCCAGAAGGCGCATTTTTGTGTTTCTATCAATAACATAACAACCGTTCGGTCAAATCCAGTCAAACTCCGTAAAATTTATTATTAGAACACCTCCTTCGCGATAGTGTAGTCATCCAAGGGGTTGAGTTCATTAACAGGTCACCAAACAGACTTAATTGCCCCATAATTAAAAGTGCCTTAAAGAGCCACATTGTGCACTCCTCTACACCCCTACACACACGCCGCCTCTAACTTCCTCGCCCCACTCCCCTAACCATCACTAACTCCCCGCCCACTCCAACAGCAATCCCCCAACCCCACCTCCACCCCACCCCCACACCCCAAACAGACTTAAATGCCCTAGAATTAAACGTGCATTCCAATGAGGCTTCAGTTGCCAGCTAGATTATAACGCGAGCCTCGGCTCGCAGGGCATAGGTAACGCCAAAGGGATATAGTCACATCTAGACTATCAGATGTTCAATTATGAACATCATACTTTTAAATTTCCGAATCTACAGTTAAAAGCAAATGGTTATTTTTCAACCTTAAAACCCTTGTAATTCAACACCCGATGGCGTCATCATGACGTCATTGTACAAGTGCCGTCTTCATGTTATGGTTCAAGTATATACTAAGTTTCAAGTCTGTGCATTTTTACTTTTTGCGAAATCTTGATGAAAAGGTTCAGGGAGAAGAAAAAGACGCAGAAGAGAGAAAAGAAGAAAAAAACGGAACAATAACATAGGTTTTTGGCGGTGATGTTCGAACACCTTATTAACGTTTTCATGATTAAATACAAAACACTAACCAAACATGCACTTTTGACGACACAACAATCTGATGCCGACAGCTTACTTTTTGTTCTTGGAGTTTCAATGTACAACTTACACTTTCACATCTAATTCCCATGCGATCACTTATATGCTTTTAAATTTACACTGCGTATACTTCCAGACTGTAAAAAGGGCAGCTTACCCACTACAAATCTGTTGTCTTCCTAGTTCATCTGGTGCCAGAGCTATCAGATATCATAGATTTCACGATGGCAATGACATCGACCATCTTGAACTTAGAGGTCGGGATGATCCCCAAAACTCTAGAATTACGTTCCAGTTAATTTGTAACGCAAGGAATAGTGGAAAATTATACCTCATTTCTCCGTCTAGGTTATCTGGTGCCGTACGCTATCACATTTCATAATTTCAAGGAGGCAATGACGACGCCCATCTTGAATTTAGAGGTCAGGATGATCCCCAAACTCTACGATTACGTTCAAGTTAATTTATAACGCCGGAAATGGTGGAAAGTTACACTTCTTTTGTCCGTCTAAGTTATCTGGTGCCCAAGATATCACATTTCATATTTTTAAGATGGCGATAACAGCGGCCATCTTGGACTTAGGGGTCAGGATGGTACCCAAACTCTACAATAGGTATTCCAGTAGATCTGTAAAGCTAGAAATAGTGCTAATGACACCCTATTTGTTCTTAAATCTTTTCCGGTGCAAGAGATATCACAATTCGTAATTTTCAAGATGACAAGGGCGGCCCTCTTGGATGAAGAGGCCAGGATGATCCCCAAACAATACAATTACCATTTCAGTGGATTTGTCATGCCATAAATGGTGGAAAATGGAATCTTTTTGTCTGTCTAAATCATCTGGTGCCAAAGCTTGTACAAATTATGTTTTTCAAGATGGCGCTTAAAAAAAAAAGGTCTTATCAAATTACAGAGGATGAACTAAGTTTTCCTTTAAAATGGTTCCTAAAGTCAAATCAGTGAAGAAAAAAAGGTAGCACAAAATGATCACGGAATCCAAGGATATGACCCTACTATTTTGTCCTGGAATGAACTCGGTTTGGGACTTTATCGCGTTCAGCAGCAATTCAAAAGCTGCCTTCTAATGGCAATATCAAACATCTGCTTAGACGCTATCAATAAAGATTTAGGGAGAATTAGATGTTGAGAAAATTGCTGCCAATCCTTAAGACCTCAGTGCATTTATTTCAAATACATTTGTGGATTAATCTATTTAAATTCTTTTTGCAAATGAATCAATCAAGTGCTTACCAGCTTATACCAGCGTCATCCGGGCAACAAATCACAAATCCTATCCCCGTTAAATGCGGTCTGTAAGGAAAATTAATGCAATAAATTAACTGATACACGAAAGGGATTGCATGATGGAGATTGAGTTTAACGCCTGCCGACTTACTTCGATAATATCCATTGGGAATACAAAAAAAAAAAAAAAAAAAAAAAAAAATGTAAACACCACCAGACATCCGTTCCCAGCCATCGTTCAAGCTATATAAAATAATATAAGGTATACGATTTGTACATGTGGAAAGCTTCAGTTTCTAATAAAAAGGGTCATTGACTACAATATTAGCAGCGCACTCCTACTAAATCTAAAATATTGTCAACATCCCTGCGGCCTGTTCACTCAGTTGAAGCAATTTTCGAATGTTCTTCCGATGATGCCCGTGAAGTACGGTAAAGACCCAACGCCCACAACGGCATACATACTTTATGAGGGTTGGCTTACCTAAAAGCCTGTTCAATTTCTTCAGGTTGAGAGGACTCAATAAAATAGTGATGAGATGGCATTTATCCCTCGCTGGGCCAAATTTAATAGAGCTGCTTACGCAGAAAATGGTGCTTCACAATATATTCTGGTCAGCGAAAATATGCAGCAAACCAGTTGTAAATGATTCATATGACTTGTATTTGGGCAGGTTACCCTTTTTTTCTTTTTCTGGTAAGCACGTGGATGTTTTGTGGCTTAAAGGTGTAGTCTTTGATTGATTTTGTCAGCGTAATGATAATAATTATTATAGTCAACATTGTTACAAGATATACAATACAATTCATTTGTGAAAGATACAGCTGAATACAGTGTCTACTTGTTGGGAAAAGCTGCAGTTTTTCTTTCCAAGTAAGTTTGTAAGGCTTTTTTTTTTTTTTTTTTTTTTTTTTTGACAATTTCCTGACAGAATTCTTTAAAATACAACAAGACAGTGGACAAATACAAGGAAATTAAATACAAGAATTATAAAAGACATTGGAACTGAGGAATTGTCAAGGATAACACGAACAGCTAAAAAAAAAAAGCTTGTTTCTATTGTGGTCCTCTCATTGTGGTCATCTTGTAGATTTACCAATTTCTGACTCTCCCTTTAAGCATCTTTATAACATAAAAGCTGTTAAGTACACACACGGATAAGAAACATTCACTAGATTCCAGTCACAAGTGCTGCACATTTGATAACATTGTGACTGGTAAACCCTTTTATTATTTTTTTTTCTAAGCAAAACTTTTCTGTGCTTAGCAAATTTATGTGCTGGCAGCTGCTTTATAGGGAATTAGGTCAGCATGGACACCGAGTGTCAGTGCATTACATTTAGAACATTAAACAAGTGCTAATTTTACCCACAATTACGATCTTTTCTGTGCCCCCCCCCCCGAAAAAAAAATATATATATAAAAAATTACTAGAGTGGAATTTGAACCAACGACCTCCTTCTACCAACTGAGCTATCTAGCCGTCTTCCTATTTTGTCAATATGTTCATGTTTTGGGGGTACCGGTCAGAAGCCATTCAACCTGTAACTGCCGCGTAGCCAGGGATCACACCCAAGTTTACGATACAACCTGGGAAGCGTCAGCCTGGGGATCACCTTAGGGGGATGCGACTTTTTTCATATTAATTGTCGAGTAATAAACCACAAAGGAAACTTACTGGGTAGATTTTAAATACTTTTGGGTTGAACAAAGACAAATTGAGTAGAGCGGGGTTTGAACCAACGCCCTACGGATTAACGTGCCCGGTGCTCTACCAGCCGAGCTATCTAGCCCTATTTTGGCGGTCTGTCTTTTTGATTGTCATTATATTACACAGTCCTGGAAGCCTTTCACTTTCTTATCAACACTTTAGTGGCGTTCTGGATATGAGGGGCCGTTTACGGGAGAGAAACATTTCATAGTGCCATCAAAAGTTTCAAATCTCATCTGCAAGAAGCTACTTGTCTCAACGGTTTAACATTCTATGGCCACATACATTTTGTGTGGTGATGGGTTATGGACGTCAACTATTCCTCGTAAATCTTCGTGAAACATTTCCAGCTGTCAACATAAAAACAAGTTTCCGCTTTCGTCGTTGTCTAAAACGTTCCTGTCGTGCCGTTTGTTGTGACTACACATGAGTATGTTGACGTACCCCGGTCAGTGTTATTAGATAAACTCGCCCCAAACTATCCCCCATGTCACCATAACTATATGATATACCAAGGGCAGAGTAAATCTAAGGATGAACCTAGTTAATGTCTATATGGTCACATTATATAGAGTCATTTGTCCCGTGACACCCGGCACAAAAAGAACAATCTCCTTGCATGCGGTAACAGCATGTAGCAAGCAAACCTTCCCACATGAAACAAAGGGTGTCTGGCTGGAGGTGACGTGTGCAAAGTAAGTGGAAATCACAAAATATTAATTCCTATGTGGAGGTTTATCCACATAGAAATGCCCGAAGGGTTCGCGGGAGTTTGGACAGTTTTTGTATTCTGTAATCGCCTGCGGATGGAGTTGGACGCCTATCGTCTGTACAAATATTTTAACATGGAACTTGGCCGAGTCACTCATTTGTACATGTGGAGAACTTGAACAGCATTGGCGGACTGTTCAATCCATCACCTCGAAGAAGGCTGGGACTGTCTTAAGGAGTTTTGCCCCCAGGCAGCACTGGCTTACGACTGCCCATTTTACAAGTTGATATGTTTAAGACCATAATGAATGAAGAAAGGGCTGGGGCATCATCTGGGATTGTGAGAGCACCCTTAATTACAGTCCTGACCTAGTATGCTGTCACAGTCACTGCGCCCGGGCCGCACTGAGCTCTCGGGGCGTGGGGTTGGACAGGTGATTGCTCAGTTGCGACAAGAGCTTGATCTGCAGTAAATTATAGTGGTACAAGACATATCCTTTCAATGTAATTTTATTTATTTCTAGACTTGCATTATTTATTTGTGCGTTTTATTTATGTATTCAATCAAATTTTAAATATTTATATTTGTGTCAATACATAAATATGTATACACATTATATGTTTTTTTAATTTTATTTTCCTAGGGGGAAGACATATTGGGACAAAGATATAATTTAGCTGTGGGTGCTGTTGTTGTTACCATTCATTCGCGCTTTTCTTCAATCTAATCTTGGAGGGCTGAAGCTAGGGGTTCTGAGGGGGGTGGGGTGCACCCCAATGGTTACGTCACTGCTATCCGAAATGGCACTTAGGTCACCAAGCTTCTAATGGTTTAAATCATTAAATGTCCCGGAATAAAAACCGTATTACAATATCATGATAAATCAACTTCAGATTGGCCCTCAGCAAATCAAAACCAGAATCGTGAATTAAAAACGAAAAGATTGGATGGCAAAGGACGAGTTTTTAAAGACCATTTGACAGCACTCAGGGGAGTAATAAGCGGGCCCTTTACAAAGTAACTTGTGGCGTAGAGTGAGATGGGAATTAAAACGTCAGTCATCTTACGAGCTATTCTTTGATCAGACTGGATCTTGGGGACAAATCGTTTAATCAGAGGAGATGTAGGAATAATTTAATAGTCGGCTTGTAATTTGGGATTCAGTGTCCATTTAACAACGTATTCATCAAACGGTGGAGCAAGAGATTGATCATACTTTATTACAAAAAACCAAGTGAGCCGTATAACCTGGCTACTTTGAAAAATAGGATGTATCCTTGATTTATGTAAAGAGTGACTGCCCGACGTTCCGGCTCTCCTACCTTACGGCAACCCTTGTGTTCCGACAACCCCTCGCGATCTACGCGCAAGGGGATTGGTTGAAGGTTGGGGGTTAGGGTTTAGGGTAAGGGTTTAGGGTTTAGGGTAAAGATAAGGGTAATGGTAGTAATTAAAACATTTTTTTTTTTATTATTTAACCCAGGGTAATTCTACGTGAGGAACTTTGATAAAAACAAAAATAATATTAACAGATTTTTGTGTGCACAAAGTTTGTTTTTAAGCAGACCGTTCAAGATATTGCCGTGGCATCATTCGATTGTTTTGAATAAAAAGCAGCTGGTGTCTTCTGGCCTGATCGTTTCAAACGTCCATCCATTGACATGACGTCCATGGCATGGTCATACATTAACATTAAAAATAATAATAATGATGAAAACTTATCAAGCGCAAAAATCCACAAAAGTGCTCATGGCGCTAATACAAACAATAACATACATGATCATTAATCAACAAGGAAACGTAGGCCTATTTAGTATTAGCTTCGAAGAAATCCAGAGTACAATACAGGTAGTACAAAAATAAACATTAAAATAAAATAAAATAAGAACACACTGTGAAAACAAACCATTTACTTAAAACCTTGATTGAAAAAAGATGAGTCTTCAGTGTGTGTTTTTTTAAATTGGGTTTAATAAGGAACGGATGTTTTTACTTGTGATGGCAATTTGTTCCATAGGCGTGGTGCAGCACGTTAGAAAGATCGGTCTCCCCATGAGTGATTGAATATGGTCTCAATAAGGAGGTTAGAATGGGAAGACCGGAGTTTGCGAGGAGGGTTGTATGGTTTGAGAAGATCGTCAATAAATATGCATGGGCACTGTCAGTGAGTGATTTATAGACAAAAAGAAGAGGTTTGTACTTAATCCTACTGCTTACTGGTGACTAGTGTAACTCTTTTAAAATAGGCGTAATATGGGAGGACTTTTCAGTCAAGGTAATAACACAAGCAGCAGAGTTCTGAATTCGCTGAAGACGTTCAATTTGGGTACAAGGAAGACCATATTAAAGTGAGTTGCACATGTCAAGTCTGGAAACTATGACCGAGTGGACTATGTGCTCAGTTGCATTCTGTGTCGAATACTTCTTTGACTTTGCCAATATTACGAATGTGAAATGTTGTAAGAACGAGCAATGACTCGACAAGTGTGAAAATGACACCGCATTAAGACGCAAACTGATGTGGCATTCAGTGGTTGTACTGCAATCATCCAATCGTGAAAGTCATTAGTGTTGATAACCGAAGACGCACGGATGCCGGATGCCCTTTTTGACTCTTGTACCATACAGAGGTTAAGCTGCAATCATCTTAACTTAACCCCGGAATGAAAATCATTGATGTTGAAAAAAAAAAAAAAAAAAAAAAAAAAAAAAAAAAAACAAGACACTGGGAACCTCTTTAATACAACACAAAATGCAACGTCGTGGGCTTAGATGCTCCTATCCATTCACTTAAATCATTGAGTTGCATGACCCATTCAGGTATAATGAGAACTGATATTGGCAAGCAGTGTGCCGTCCACAATTATTTGGCAAATGTCAAAAATTATCAACGTTTACGATTGATAGCACCAACAACAAACACTTTATAAAAGAAGAAGAAGAAAAAAGGGTCCACTTTACTGGAATTCCAGGTCATTGGGGGCTAGAACCATTCATGTGTCGGTTTGACCAGGATCTTTGTCAAACCGACCCGTAACTGTGTCGAAGATTCTCTTGTTTGTTTTTACAGCCTTGTACAATTTATGCCCTCCATATATTTGTGACCTTCTTCAGATCAGAGAATGTACACGTTATTCACTGAGATTCCTTTAATCACTCAACATTACAAATTCCTAATAGTAAATGTCTGAATAAATCAGGTGACAGGTCCCAAACTCTAGAACCAATTGCCAGGCCATATCAGAAGTATTGAATCCTTAATTAAATGTCAAATTGAAAACGTTTATTTTCAAGAAAGCTTTCAATGTTTAAAACATGTACATGTAACATTGCCTAGTAACTTTTTGAATTTTAAATTTTTGGTTTATCTCTTTTTCAAATGTTTCTTTGATGTTTTTTACAATTTTTAAACATGTAATGCATTTTTGTAATGCTCCTTCACAGCTTCGGTAAGAGTCATGTCGCTGTATTTTTAATGTTCTATTGTGAAATGTTATTTTCAGTGCTTTTACTTATTTTTCTTTTGTACATTGTCAAGCGCCTATGAACCGCCTTGCCTGGGATTTTCGCAAATAAAATAAAATATGTTTAACTATTATTATTAAAGGAACATTACAGAATTGGTTTTGCTAACAAAACAGTTGCTGGCAGTGTAAGCACTTTATGTAATCAACCATATACATAAACTGACAAACCTGTAGAAGTTTGAGATCGATCGGCCATCTGGGTCACGAGAAAATAGTGAAAAACCGATTGCACATTTGCATGAAATCATATAGATTCAAAAAAATGAATATGACGCTCACTGCGCAATAAACTCCAATCGGAAAATTAGTTTATTCATTTCTCATCAAATATGACATTTCAGACAGAAATATTTCAAGGGATGTTTTCTACTATCATCATCATTAGACCGTGTAAGTTTTATGTAAATCTGTGACCAAGAAGTATATTTTACAAGTTGTTTTCTTACCAATTCTGTAATGTTCCTTTAAACTGTCTTAGATTCCTTAAAAAAAAACACCACACACTCTTTTAGATTCAAATTTTCCTGGTCAACCTGACCTAAAAATGGGTCCGCACCCCAACCCCCGAGCCGAAATCAGGGTCAACATCGACTCCGGAGTTTTTTAGAGCGTATACAATCAACCTGTCAAACCTGTGTGCGGTCCTTCGATTTATAGAAAAATGATGCTGACAGTTTTGGCTCTATAAATTAAAATTCTCATAACTCTCAGTGATTGCACCTGCTCTACTCATACACATACACTCAGAATTCGCATTGTTATCTATTGAAGTTTGTTCTAGAAAGAACAAGGAAATAAAAGTAAAATGATAGGTGGAATGTCGTCAGTCACTACGTAAGGGCTGCCTATTGACATATAGAAAACGACACTGAGAAAAACAGGTGTGAGGACAATAACAAATTATATTAAAAAAAAAAAAAAAAAAAAATCTAATTTGACTGTGAGTGACTAGAATATTACGAATATCATTCTGGAATACATTTGACAACAACATACAACAAGAATCACATTTGACATTTGAAATTAGAAATAAAATACAATGTGCAGCACACATTCATCACTTTTCAGGCTTACGCCAAAGACAAGGAAGAAGAAAAGAGAGAGAGAGAGAGAGGGAGAGAGAAATAGAAAGAAATAAACAAGCATAAATCTCCCTCCCTTGAATGTTCGACAAATAAATTTTTCACAAGACTTTCAATGCTTTTCATGTTTACACGAAAACGTAATTGATCATCTCTGTTCATGCAGAGTTAAAGCCGATTTGAAGAGCACTGAACAGTGTCCTTGGGAATGACATGTTTGTCGTGTGCTTATTTGTAACTCGGTATCTTATGGAGACGTATGACAAAACAAAAATGGGAAAATGAAAGGTATCCGTACAGGAATTCTAAAGATTGGGGTGCTTCTCAAAAAAAAATATTGCGTCAATGGGAAGATATGTTAAGTACAGTGACAAAGGATAGAGCACAAGACGTCTCCACAGTGATGCATATTTGAGAATGCGTGGATCGATTACAAAAGTAGCGATATGTTTGCACCTTTCACAACTCCAATAGTTCAAACAGTCTACGAAGAACCGTCAATGACACAACTTTAAAACGACATTCAAAATTGTGCGGCTTATCCCCTTCCTTAATGTATCCCAATTTAAATCCGGGCAACATTTTGGTAAAGATTAATTGCTACATTTTTGGTACAACATTGGTGCTTCATCTTGGTTCAAAATTTAGGGCTCAAAATCGTGCTACATTTGAGTACAAAACTTGTGCTACATTTTGCTACAACATTGGTGCTTTGTTTTGGAAAAAAAAAAAAAACGTTGTGCTACGTTGTGGTTCAAAATCGGTGCTGCATTTTGGTTTAAGAAGGTAAACAAATTGGGGCCACATTCCGGTCCGGTCAGGTCCGGTCCAGTCCGGATAGCCGTATCGGGTTAAACTTCATGGGCCACACACGTGCTTACAAACATTCAAATGCAGATGGGCAATTTTAATAGCAGCATTGTTATCATCGTAACCTGAGCAATATGACCACCAAGGACGCATTTCCCGTATAAAACTAATAAATGTTTCCCGGGTCTCATTTTGTAGTTTGTATCTTATTTATTTTCATTTTACAGATCTTTGGACGGGGTACATACAAACAAGGATGACTCGGACGTGACTGTAAATTCGCTGATCAACTTATCGCGGTATCCATACGTCGTCAAGCTGTGAGTATCTTTTTTAAGAGCATCAGTCGGAGCAATGATGATAAACAAAGTTCCAAGTCGCATTTGTAGAGAAATGTCACGAAAAGGCGCACGTGTTATCATCTAAAAGATACCCGCGGTCGATCAAAATCAGTTTATAGCAATAGGTTCACTTTTAACATTTTACGTAATTCATATTATGCATGCTATATCGTCATCTTTTCCAGGAAGAGGCAATTCTGCCCCAGCAGCCAAACTTTCATGTCATGGAGAAAACCGCTAATGAAGTTTTTGAAATCATTGTTTTGCTGTAGAGTGTTTGTTAATTAAACCTTGACATTTGACCAACCAACCATGGAAGTGGTGATCATAACTCATGCGAATCTTATAAGGCTATTAATTTTGTGTTGTGGTACGTTTAATAGATGTATATAATAAACTGTTTAATACAATTGCTTCTTCGTTAAAACTGCGCGAAGGAGGTTTGTGTGCAGCGCGTCGTGTACAAACCAATGAGTAAACGAAAGTGCCTGTAAACGAAAACGAAAGTGCCTTCTCTTTGTTTTTAGGTCTTACAACTTGCCTTTTCGTGAAAACTCAGAACGTATAGTATTAGTTTATGTCACTGTGCCAGTGCAATGCACTTGAAAAAAGGGCAAAATAGAAAACATAAAAATAAAAAGGCAAATCGAATTGTGGCTGCACGAGAAAAAAAACAAAAAAAATGTAAATTGTGTGATATTGTCCATGTGCTCAACAGTATAACTACAGAACTATATAACGTTTTATGTATTAAAACTGGGGAAAATTGTTGATGGCGATTACTGAACATCCAAAATGTGTCAAAACACCGGTTTGCCAAAATTTACGATTTGTAAAGAAATTACATTCGATTGCAGTTCACAAATTCTTGGTCTGTTGATAATTTGAAACGGTACATAAATCATCCTAAGTAATAGTCTGTTTGTATTTGTGTTTAAGTAAAACTGAAGTGTATCGCTTTTCTTTTTTTTTTTTTTTTTTTTTAATTTAAAACGAGGTATTACTGGAAGCCTATTGTGTATGGCAATTATGTTTAAAAGTATTGACCCATTGAACCAGCGTCACACGCGGCTACTGCTTAAACGCTCGCCATTGGGGGAGTTAACTTGTGTAAACGTGTAAACGCCGCGTTGTCTTAAATGCGCAATACTGCAATATGTTGGTAAGTGTGACGCAACTCCACTGCAAGCCACGCCCAAATCACGCAAACTGGCCCCCATCAAATTGCCAGAAGCCCATAAGATGCACCGAACGTTTTTTTTTTTTTTTTTTTTTTTTTTTTTTTTTTGTCTATGATGATATTTGTTAAAACAACATATTTTTCTGACTTGCCTTTCTTATTTATTTTGCAAAGAATCAAGGCCTTATCAAAAATATAGGATTCTGTCGTAAGAAAAATGTAAATGAACGATGAAATTAGCCCTTTTCTTTAACATAACACAGACTCGTATGTCACTTTGAAGCTGGAAGTAGCGAAACCATCCGTGATGCAATTGCTCTCGCATTTGAATCGAAGACGCCAATGAATGTGCATTGCTGGGCGTATATTATTTTCGTTCAAAAGGATTGCGCACTACGCATTACGTACAACGCAAGACGGACACATGATAAGTGTGATGATGACGTCAGATGAATTGTGTACGTCATATGATAAGTATACTTATAATTAGTGAGTGTGTAGATGGCTGTTCACGGCAATTAAACAGTGTAATGTCCATTACAAGTACCAACCAAGCTTCCCATTCGCTAGGCAAACCAGCTAGACATCTGCGTTCGTTCAACCAACAAATTTCTTTTGACACCCCAAGTTATTAAAACTAAGTCCGACATTTCGCGCTCTTTCCAATCCGAGGCTGTTCGAACAATTTACTAGGATGTTGTCAAACAAGGTCGAAACATCGGGACACTTCAAAGCCCGGGTAAAAACTAATCTGTTCGATTAGTAGGATTGTTGAATTCATTACAGCGTATATGGGGACCTCGCGGTGATATGCGCCATATATGTGGGTCGGGTTTATTTTCAACATGAGCCAATTTGCAAACATATTTTGCAATTCTCCTTAAAGGAACACGTTGCATTCAAATCTCATGAAATGTTACTGTTTGGAGGTGTTCCTTATACTTATTAAGAGTTGTTCTTGCAATAAAACACCTTTAATGTGTTATAATTAGTGAATGGTAATTAAACAAACCAAACATTGACCCCCGAGACATGTCCCGCGAAATGTATACTTTTTTCAAGCCGTCAATACGATCGTCGATGCAATAACAGTAACGGGTACCAGACCTTCTTACACCACACAAAGCATCGGTGTTACTAGGTTGGCCCCGCTAAAATCATACATTGTACGAGAACCCTGTCTTCGCGTCGTCTACTGTACTGCAGCATGCAGGGGGAGGTCTATGGGTGGTATGGCCGCGGGGTTTTGCTGCTGCTGGTACGTCCCTGGACGCCCAGACGGACCGAGACGTGGGGACTTGCTACTTAATTATTTAACGTATGTTTTTTTTTTTTCTTTTTTTCATTCATTTATTAACTGGATATTTATTGGAATACAATAAACAGATGGTAATCGTAACATTTTTAATAAAATGATTGCTCAGTCGTAGTTCAACAGCTGCGACTGGAAATAAGACTAATATAATTTGTCCGTCATTTATGGGAGTCAAAATCTTGACTCTCATAAATGGCGGAGCGTTTTGTATCGCGAACGTTTTCAAAAGCGAAGCATTTTTAAGGCACGTTTGTGTGGATCATTATATTCTACTTTTTAAACATCTTTCCGACCGTGCTCATTATACATCAAACGCTTATTGTAGCCCAAAAGCGCCCAACAGCGCCCAACCCGAAGGCAACGTGTTCCTTTAATAAAGAGATGATCAATATTTAGTGCAGGCAAACCCCTGAGAAGTTTCAAGTCAATATGAAACGGCGACGATTCGATATAGAGAAACGTTGCCCCCTTTTTGTTAAATACAGTCCGAAGAATCGACAAGCATTCACGTTTGGGTGAAGTATACTCACCAGCGTATCCTGTTGGTAAGTCACAAGCTTGCGATCGCCTGCACGCCCAAAGTTTTCGCTGTATAGTTTGGGCTCCAAAGCTGGCATACATTCAATCAACAACACCACGAAGTGCCAAAAAGTCCGCATGCAGCCAATGCCTTTGAAGCTCAGTTTAATTTGAAATCATTGGTTTGTAGACAGTTAATCATAAAATCTTTGAAATTTTACATGTAAGGGAAGTTGAGGTCTTAAATCATTCAATTCAGTATTAGTAATTTTCATAACGTGTTTAATAAACGAGCAATTATTTAATTAACAAGATTGTAATTTCGTGAAAACTGTACAAACGTCGCGTACAAAAAGATATAAACAAAAATAATAAAAACATAAAAAATTCCTTCCAATTTTTAAATATGTTTCTGGCCTTTTGTAATGTGGGTGACAATTCGACAAAATAAAATTCACCCATTTCATCGTTCAAATGCATTTACTATTACAAAAATTGTTAATTCAGACCAGCCAAAATCTTTGACGAATGTATGTAAAAGCCTTTTATTGTTTTTTATCTTGCATAAATCGTAAAAATAAAAAAGCAAGTTCGATGCAGTTCATGTGGGTTTCTAGTATCCAATGGAGACAGTTTGTGTGAAGTGGGCGTGGCTTACAGTTGAACACGTCACGGCTTACGAACAGGACATGCCATGTCCCTGGTATGAACCCCAATACAAAAAAAAAATGCAAACTAAAAAACGTTTGTTTAAAATGTATGCCATGAATAAATCAAATATCGTAGGGACTTTAGATTGTAACAGATCAGTACAACAGGTGGACAATGCTGCGAAGAGATGCGTATGACAGAAAACAGCTACAATTTCATCGAACCCCTTTTATCGTTATAGCACGACAAACGTAAGCCCTTTGAACAGTGAGGTACCTCGAGCGGTTCGAATTTCTAAAACAATTTCGGGAATACTGGCCTTTGGGAGAAACGAGATTAGTAGGGGGATTCAGCCCATAGTACGTGAGGATTGATGATTATTCTGGCAGCTCGTAATACTGACTACATCCAGAATGTACAACCAATCGGTTATTTTATTCGAATCAAAAGTAATTCGTCAATACAAATTATTAATCTGTCATAGCACGTTTGTAGTTCGTAATTGTTTATGCCTTTCGAACTTCTCTTACTGTTCACTTATTTTCTTTATTCTTCTTTCCCCTAGACCACCTATGTACTTGAAGTATGGTTTATTTTTGGTTTTGTTTTTAATCCTCCTTTTTTATTTTGTTTTTTATTTATATTTGTTTTTTTACGAACGCCTCTTGTTGAGGTTTGATGTTTTGATTTTTGCTTTTCATTCTTACGCTTAATTTTGTATTTCTATCTTGTCTTTGTATTCATTTAGATAATTTTTATCTGGTAAGAGAAAAAAAAAGTATATATATGCCAACCCTGTGTATGTCATCTTGTGTATCCTGGGTCCCTGGAGAGAACAGTTCATTAAAAACGGATTGGGCTATCGTGGTTAAATAAAACGATAACAAATATTATAATACATATGAAATAATGAAAGGATAATTCGTAAGAACAAATTAGTTAATAAAAAATAATAATAATTAATAAATGACAATTTATATAGCGTCTATCCATGAAACATGCTCCTGGGCGCTTAACAAATGTACAAAACATTAAAATCGATACAGTTATAAAAACCTTAGAGAAAGTACAGTTATTAGTCAAGAAAGATTAGTGTTTCGTAACACACTCTAAAAATTGATCCGGACTTGACCCGGATCGCTGGTCCAAGGGACTTATACACATTTCTTGGTCAGGCTGACCCAAACTGGCAGAACAACATAATCATGGGATTTTAGCTTGGATCCGTTGTCAGTTTGACCCATTTCTTGGTCATTTTGACGCAAATTCCAGGCATGGCCCAAAACATAGCCCAGCCCAATTACATCAAGCTGGCGTATACTGTGTTTTTGCAATAATGGCTGCAACAAGAGCCCATTGGTGATCTCTCAAGAGATACTGTTACTGCATCTGCAGAGTCTAGCACCAAACAAACAGAAGTTACATTCGAACGATTTACCCACTGGGAGTATGTATCTCAGTCTGTGGGCGAACATATATCCGTATCCTTCCTTCCTGCCTTAAAGCTCTACTTCATATACTATAATTTGTGCAAGCCAGATCAATCACTGTGTGGATTTGCAATGTAAAGCTGCTTATAATTCAGCGAAGTACGCAGCGGTCGTATCCTTGGAGCGTTGACCGACTCGGGTGGCCCGTGTTTTAAAAATACATCGTCTGTATTCTAAGACAAAATTCATCGCCCATTGTTTGTACGACGCGTGGTGGCATCGCTGGACGATGCTATAGCTGATCGCTGTTTCTGCGGATCGGTGTGCGAGTAACTTTACAGAACTCTCAGTTGCAACCCAGCCCCCTTTCTACAAGCTAACATAATTTAAAGACACAGCACACGTTTGGTAATTGGAGCCTACTGATTGTGTGAATCCTATATACATGTAAATGTAGGTACATACAATAAAACCAACCTGTGAAAATTTCACTTCAAAAGGTGGTCGCGTTTTTGAGATATCACCGAAAAACCGGAGCGAATAGTCCACGCAGGAAGAATATTCCCCATAGGAATACACAGTCTGAGAAGCGTTTCTGACAGAAACGCTTCTCAGATTCAAATTTTGGGGAATAAAAAGTGATATAATTTCCTTAACCGTAGTACTTCGAAGTTAAAAGTTTCAAAAATTCATTTAACTATACCCAAATGCTGTCTTACCAAGTAAGTTTTTATTGCCATTAGTTTTCAGAGCCATAACCAAACGTGTAATGTGCCTTTAAAGACGGTTTTTGAATTGGAGTAGCCAAACGAAATGTTTTTATACTCTTACTTTTGTTGTCACTAAATTCTCTTAAAGCGATCGTTGCTTCCCTCTTGTTATTTTATAAAATGTTGTTATCTTGCTTTTTGCACAGGCTAATGTGGTATTAAACTAAACAGTGAAAATTGTCGTAAGGTAAATGTGAAACTCTTTTGAGAATTGAGTTGCAAACTCAAGATGGAAGAACCTAAATACTAAAAAATAACACTATTCATAATGTTGTTCCCTTCCACGGTCGTACCTCACCTCCAGCAAGGTAGTCCTTCATCGCCATTGTTTTAATAACATAGGTGGCTTGCACTAGATTGGTAAAATCTGTAAACCCTTTATTTGACCTGGGAAGTCTTGATATGCACTAATACAACTGCATAAAGATTGTGCTGGGTTAAATTGCTGAATGGTGTCTAGGTCCCGGCATGCTCCCCCGAATAAAATATATATATTACAAATAATAGTAACAATCAATACAAACTTTAAAAAAAAAAAAAAAACATAATAAAATAATAAATAAATTAAAAATAATTTATCAATTGATTAAATACAAGACAAAAATAAATAAATACAATTTCTGGTAAACACCACTGATGCTTTGGTATGAAATTCGAGAATGTTCTTGGCCTTGCAAGTTTTTATTGTTAATTTAGCCTTACATAATAGGTTGAAACCCAAGTAACCAAATGAAACCTTCAAAGTTTTTTGTTTTTTTCTTGATGAAAATGTAGTCAACTTTCCTTACAGATATTTGATTAACAACAACATCACGGAGGTTAATCTCGGGAGAGAAGGCTCGCTACAGTACCTCATGTCAGTGTAAGTATAAGCACTGCCAAGCAATCAAGTATACATTTTGTCTTCTTGTTTGTCTTTAACTCTGTTTCACACTAATCAAAACAATAATCAAAGTATGTGAACGACAGAGAAGAAGCAGGTGCTACAACGTTGGTTTTTCACACGTACTCAACTTTAAGATTTTTGAACACCTTGAGTGCGTTCCGGTCCTATAATGTCGTCTTTGTTTTGCCATCAAAACACCCCCCCCCCCCCATGTGAAATTAGTCATCACAATTGTTTTCGTGGTCACACTATGGTCTCAAGACTTGCTCGCACACGACTACATGTATGATTTTACTTTTCCCTTTATATACATTATATAGTTTTCGAAAGATTCGGCTGTTTCAAAATCATACTTATCTAGTTTTTTAGTTCATCAACATTGTTATTATTGTTATTAAATTCATTTTGCCGTAACATCTGCAAAAGGGGATAAAGATTGTTCATTTCTAGTGTTCGACGCTTATTAAACGATTTGAACGGGCATCTATTCTCCTGGCACCCTCGGTGGTTATCATCTGATTTCGAATCTCACCTCAAGAAACGTTTAACAGGGCCTAGGTCTGCGACAATTTACAGCTGCAATTCCAGTTGTAAATTTGGCAGGCACTCCTTGAAAATGAGCGTTCATGATTGTGTATCGCGAATTCAAATTGTCTAAACGAAAATATATAACTAAAAGATAACGTCGGTTGCTCAATAGAATGACGTCATGCAACTTGTTTCTGGCGGGAAAACACGACCCGTATCCAATTGCAGAGACAGCCATGCATGCTTTCATGCAAAGTAACGCCAAACACGTAAGCAGCGTGGGGGAAAAATAACAATATCGTTTACAATTTGAGTTCATATTTCCCTTTATAAGATAAATAGTATGTTACCAACTGATGGAATATAATACTGTTTTGTCTGGTGCAAACCAGGATAAAGTTTTTTGTTTGTTTCCATACTTCTCATTTATCCAAAGTAGGGACATATAAACACAACATTACAGGTTACATTCATTGAAATTACGAGCAAAGCTACGGGTCTTGCACTTTTATATTATGCATTATGATTAAAGTTACCTCTTTATTCGCTCTAAGAGGCCTGACCCACTACTGGGTTAGTCTGGCACGGAATATATGTATAAATTACCAAGCATTGGATCGAACTGAAGCAGAATCCGAGTTCAAATACAAACTTTTAACCACTTTCCACTGGTACCCGGATTCTGTGTCAAATCTGACCCTGGGTGTTTAGGGTGTTTCTTACGGTTTCTGCTTGCATTATATTGTGGCTTAATACAATGCCTACAATTCTTAACGTCTTCTATTACGGTTGGAATGAAACATATCTGACCTTACTGGAGAACAGCACGACTTCCTCCATTTGAATACGGGTCGTTTACATAAAACGCGTATCGTTATTTTATTGTATTTCATTCTTATTATTATTACTACTTTGTTTTGTTCACAATCGTAAAATATAAATTACATCGCCACAATCTCCCACATTTTGACGACAACTTTATGTTTTCTTATCGATGCAGGGACTTGTCTAAGAACAGCATCCGGCGCCTTGAGTCAACCTCATTTTTGGCATCCCCGGGCATCATACATCTGTGAGTAGATCAAAACACTTTGGTTCCCTTCGCAATTATTTTTGCTGTATAAATAAGTGCCGTATGGAAGAGCCCTCATGAAGAAACAGTGCACGTCATGGGATCCACGTGTTAAAAAAAAATGTTATGAATTTCATTCACTTGTAACAACGTAAATGATAGGCAGAACTTCTGAGAGTTGTCGAGAGGTCAATGTTTTTTTATGAATCTTATTTAGGTGGGAATAATTTGGACCAGCTGATTCGGGAACATTTCGAGATCTTTTGATTGAGAAAATGAGACATAAAGCGTTGTGGATACAGAGTACATGCTCCTTGTTTTCTTCTACTTTACGATAATGTTACGTGTACTTGCATTCTACAGTATGGCTGGGTAGCCAGATATAAATTGATTTCATCTCTGGAATTACCCACACGGTCAAATAGATTTGTATCTGAAATGACACTTGTATATCGTATTGCTTCAAAATTAGCGCGCCATAATGTTGTCTGTGTTGCTTGGACTCGGATTTCACCCAGATTAATTTGCGCACCGATCATGCAGACATGCGTCTTGGGTTATACATGTAATTGGACTCCTATATTAAATTGTGGGGCGTCGCGGCAGCATATGATAAAATAATGGCCGAAACGTGACGCGTGTTCCACCAATCAAGTGACAAGGATTTCAGGTTCGGTATACAGTTGAAAATACAACCCTATATAAGTTTACAAAAGGGCAGATACTCATGTTTGGCCACGTCATCGCTAAGTTCACTTAAAGAGCTTTCAAAGAGTGAACCAACCGTTTTTGTGGGTTTTTTTTGTTTTGTTTTTTTCATTGTCATCAACTCTTCAAAAAGTGTTAGTTATCACATGTTGCAATTGTAGTATTTATTTTATCCCAACCAAACATATCTTTTAATTTTAAACTCAACAAGCTGTCACTGGATGATTGATGTTGGTGGCTGATACCTACTTGGTGATCTGTTATGTATTTATAAAAGCGAAAAAAACGATCTGTCTCGAATTGCTGAGACAGCTGTGTATGTTTTCATGCAAAATAACGCGAAACACCTACGAAGCGTGGAAACAGATTAAAAAACAAGATATGTTATTAATTTAATTATTCTGTTATATAGGTCTAATAGAATAAATATTACCACATGTATATAATAATATTTATATGTTATATCATGTTAAGAAATGGGACTGCCGTATGTGGGAGAGACTAAGACCAAACTTAGTCTTCGCTTTGCGAACCATGTTTCTTTCATAAAGACCAAGAAACCGTGCCCCGTCTCCATCCACTTCAACAGCCATAATCACAACGTCAAAGATGTTGAACTTATGGTGATTGAGGCTTGCAATGGTGATGACACACACCGCAAACTCAGAGAATCGCACTGGATTCACCAACTTAAGACAGTCCAACCCTTTGGACTGAACATCAACACCGGTTTCAAATAAATTCCCATCACCCCCATTTCATTTACTGCTCACTTATCTATGTTATTTAATATAAATACAGTTACTGCTATTAACCTGTTGTCTTCAGTGGTTGATTTGTTTTCCCTTCTTTTTCCAAATAAGTTTTAAAAATCATGTTTTCACCACTGCTAACTTTAACCGTTCTTTTCTCAACATTTTTGGAGATCGACCTGTTCTTTTCCTAATAACCCCTTCTCTCCACAGACTTGTTCTAAATTACCTCCCTTTCACATTGTTGGATATACTTTGGTCCTGTTCCCTATTGTTAGCTTTTTTGGTGCTAGATTGCTGTCATTTCATGTTTCCCGCTTGGTCCAGTAATCCACCCTTTCACTGACCATCCTTTTGTCCCCACTACATAACTCTGATTGGTTCTTAGCCATCCCACTGTTTGTAAACTAATAAGTTTGATTGGCTAAAATGTTCCCTCCTTTTTCTGGATACCATGCCATTGTTCTTTGCCTCTCTTTTTTGCTATAAATGGATATGTTTTACGTTTGTGCTTGTAAATGCCTCTGACGAAGGTCCGGTTTGGATCGAAAGCTAAGGCCATCTACCCTACAAATTTTATATATATAAAGCATGTACATGTATATACTATTTTCTTATTTGATGCACACGTTTAAGTGTGGAGAGTCCTGTGTCAAGATAACAGTACAGAGGAAAACTCACAATGCGGTTCACATGTAACATTACACAATACAAACAACTCAACATGTAAGGTTAATGAAAACAAAGAAGTAATGACATCTCATTTACAGGAAACGCATACATTCTAATCAAATGAGTCAAGGGATTCTTCACCTAGGCCTACAGCCAATTAAATTCCTTCCCACAAACTATAAAACCCGTTCAAAGGTTTTTTTTTTTTTTTTTTTTTTTTTTTTTTGGGGGGGGGGTAGTTTGTTTGTTGTTGTGGTTGCTGTTGTTGATGTTGCTGTTGCTTTTGCTGTTGCTGCTGCTCATGCTGCTGCTGCTACTGTTGTTGTTGTTGTTTTTGTTTTGTCGTTGTTGTTGCTATTTTGTTGTTGTTCTTGTTGTTTTTTTATTGTTCTTTTGTTTGTTTTTTTGCTATTCTATTTAATTATTTATTTGTATATATCCTCATTGTACATGAAAATGAACACATGCGTATAATAATAATAATGATTATTATCATTTGTGTTTATTTGGACGGATGGTGGGGTGAGGAGTTAAATCCATAACTTGCTGTTTCCAGTAGTTTCTGTAATTTTGTTTAATAGTAATTAACATTTAAATGGAAAAGTAAACCAAACAGAAAATACTTGAGGACGCAAGATGTAAGAAGCAGAAAAAAGGTTGGTACAAAGGCATCTTTTACAAGCTATGGCTGGTAACGAGGTGCCTTGGACGAGCAATTTCAGAACAAAAACCAAGAACAAGAACATAATTATTGACAAGTGGATCAACACACATAACTAATATATGGAATATATAATAATATAGGCTAGAACAGTCGTCAATGATTCAAAGATAAAGAAACACATTTGTGGATTTGCGAGTCTCAAAAAGTATAGACAAAACGAACAATCAACATTATGGGTTAAGGAGTCCAGTTAATATCAAACAAACTGTAATAACTAATTAAAACGTCCTTTGTTTTTTAATCGTTGGTCTGTATTACATTACGGTCACCCCCATGTCAGACCAACTGATAAGTAAATTTCGGATTTGACAAACATTTTGTCAATCGTTTAGTTTTTAACGTGAGCTCACAATCATAACATTCAAACAATTTAAACAACGCAATCATTAGAAACTTGCAAGAATAACTGCTCTTTGATATTACTTGCTTTTGTCGGAACCAGATAAGTCTCATATAAATCCATTAAGCTGTTCATTTCAATATTTGGAAAAAAAAAACACTTTTGCTTTTCAATGTGTCAAAATTGTCTTGTAAAATTATGCACTTCCTTCACCTTTTTAGGATCGTTTACTGCTTAATCGTCCCAAAGTGTTTTTATGTAGGGCTAAACCGCTATATGATAAATGTATGCTTTAAACTGTGTCAAAGCAGTCATGTATATTAAGGCACTCTCCTTCGGCAATTCGCTCTGGTGTATTTCCTTCTAAATAGTATTGGAACAAAGTGATCAACTGCCTACACAAATAGTCAAACGACCCACGACAGTAAATTTACCTTTTTAGGTGGATGACCCCTTTCAACGCAGAGATACGATAGTGTCAAACATGAAATGAAACAGGCAGGTTGGGATGGGAGGTGGTGAAAAGCTTTCACCGTTCTCAAGAATAGTCAAAACGAATGTGAAGTCGCGATTCTCAGGCGTTGCCGTTGATTCCTTTATAAAAAAAAAACTCACTGGACTGTAAAACCCACTGCCGCTTGTTAGTGGTCTCATTTTTGTTGAAATGCAGGTCGTTACGTAACCAAAAGGCTGAGCCATCGGACAATAATAAACATCTGATAAAGGGAAGACCCCGGTGGTTACCGACAAATTAGCAAGCCACAAACCAACCTCGTTCCCATGGTTTACCTTATTTCCAACAATGTTTACAATAGTAAACCCTGGGAGGGAAGCTCCTTACTTTGATCCCGATTGGACAAACAAATGTTAACCTTTGTCAAAACAGCCGGCCGGCAACCATGTACAAACAGGCTGTTAAATCTGTTACCTTACCACGAGACCATGACGAAGATGTAAACTTTGAAAAGCAGACAGACTATTCTAATTTGCATACGTATCCACACATTTTGGATATGCAAATGATCCAATACTAGGTTGAGAGAGCGGTCAACCTGGTTCTGCTCGACACACCATGGGGACGAGGTTGGCAACAAACCGACTCGCACTCGATAACTCAGATTAAGCTTAAGGACTATTGTTTTTACTTTGCTGAAAAAAAACCAAAACAAAGCAAAAACAAAAACAAACAAACAAACAAAACCAAATAAAGAGAACAAACAATGTCACATATCGGAAGTATGACAACTATATTTTATATAGGCACGTTTAAATGATGAAGTACCTTTATTGAAAAAAAAATGGAAAGAGAGAGGGGGGACACCGATTGCATTGGATATGGCTTTATCAAGATGTTTCTTGAAAGCTAGAAGAATGTGCTCTTTCAAACACTCGGGTCCTTTTTATGCAATTATCTCTCGAGCGTGAAGTAGCCTTTGTAAATAGCTCGCTTGAACGAAAACTTGGAAGGGGGTTCAGTGGCAGTCAGTGAGTTCTTAACAAAATATGCTTTGATTCTGCAGATAAGTGGTGCATGACAAACGCACATACTATTTAGGGGACCATGGGTAAAACAAAACAAAACAAAAAAACGAAAAAAAGACGCCAACAAAACCTTGTAAAATAAGACACGGGACGTTTCAGAAACCCACGCGTTTGCCCTGTCGTCCCGTGATCTTTGCGGAAGTCTATGGAGGGAGTGCACCATTTAGAACGGTGAAATGTATATATGAAAACATCACTCTTGGGTCTTGGCCACGGACATATCGAACTAGTGTAACGGCTGCGGTGTTGTTTTCGTTCAATTTAAGTGTAAATCGAAAGTCGTGGTCGGCGGGAATAATATGGATTTGCCTTTTTCTTCTCGGTCCCACGGGTATTGTCAATACAAAGTGCTGAGCTGGTAATTATCAAATCAAATAGTTGATGAGTGTCAATCTTAAACCTCATTGGTTTTTATTCAGTTCAGTACCAGAGCCTGTCGGCCTCCAGCGAATTAAGTCCATCTGATTCACTGCCAAAGTCAAGTAGCAATATGCCATTTTGAAGATCACAAAATAACCTTATGTTGATCGCCGCAACCGAAATAATCCGGACGTTGTGCACGAAATCCTCGTTGCCGAAAATTACCTGAAGTTTGCTTAGATGTCTTTCGCCGCAATCGAAATAATCCAGACATTGTGCACGAAATCCTTGAAGAAACATAAACAGCGGAACGTTCTTTATTTATTTATTTATTTTATTTTATATTCATACCTATTTATATATTTATTATTAGAACTAAGTAGTTTTCCGTTTCCCATTCTACACCACGGCAGTGGGGAAACTGCCGGACCCGCTCTTCATTCGAGAGTAATGATATCAAATTAAACCAATCAGCCGCGGGATAGCTGCTGCCGACAGTCAAAAGGAAAACGCGCTGGCTGTACTAACCAAAAACAAATTTGTACATCTTCTTGAAGTTATCGTCTCTTCTGCGGATCTGCAGATATCAATCATTATTGTTATTTATTGTATTCGTTATTGCATTATTTTATTGTATACTTTTTATCTCGGAAGGGCTCCACAGTACGAGACCCCATGGGTTTGTAAATAAATACAATGGGGGTGAACAGTTCAATAGGATGAACAAATTTATCAGAAAGATTTAAATTGGTCATGTTTATTCGCGTTAATATGATGATGGACTTAAAGGAAAAGGAAGATATTTTAGTAAAATGTTTATCTGGTTTTAAACAATTTATGGAGATATTCTACTGTCGGCCACAGTTGGGGTGTGGGTGTGCTGGGTTTTAAAGAACAATCTACATAACCAACGTATTCATGTTATCAAATGGTTTTACCGCAACCAGAATAATAATTATATCAAACACAGACCTTTCTGACCTTGCTTCCACACGGTTTCCAAAATAATTTGACAACGAAGAAGGAAGACATTCTTTTTAAAAAGGCCACATCGTCTGAAGGCAAGCAATGGATATGGCTTCCTGCGATAAGGAAAAAGACATGTTTTTGTAAATAATTCCCGTTTCTTTTTTTATTTCATGAATTTTCAATTTTATTTTTTTTTTTATGAATGTGATTGACATATATTCACCTCTTTTTCCTTTCCAGTGATTTATCATGGAACCGGGTTTCGTACATCGATCCTGCAGCCTTTCAGCATTTGTTAATTCTAAACGAAATGTAAGTTTGTCACTGTTGATGTATTGTTACCGATCCCGAGTTTAATATTTAACTTGTCTGTTCATATTCATTTGTATTGTTAAACTACGTCTCTCTTCGTTTTGGCTCGCAACGTTCAGCCTGTAGAGCAAGTTCAGGTGGGCGACTAGAGTGACTAGACTTACTAGAAACCATAGAGCACAGGGAGATTGACTAGCTCCACCATGCACTGGAGCATGGTCGATCTAGTCAATTCGAGAGCTACGTCACACACTGTCACACTGTTTCTGGTTAGTCTAGTCACTCTAGTCGCCCACCCGAACTTGCCCATAAATGTAGCCCAAACCAAAACGTAGTACCCTTACACTGTACCTGAACATGAATCCATCTCAAGAAGTATGGTGTGGGCTACATTTAGACCCGGACGACATAAGGGTCCGGTCTCCATTAAAGACACTGGACACCTTTGGTAATGTCAAAGACCAGTCTTCTCACTGGTGTATCTCAACATATGCACAAAATAACAAACCTGTGAGAATTTGAACTCAATTGGTCGTCGAAGTTGCGAGATAATAATGGAAGAAAAAACACCCTTGTCACACAAAGTTGTGTGCTTTCAGATGCTTGATTTCGACGCGTGAGGTCTCAAAATCAATTCAAATATTTAACTGAGAAATTACTTCTTTCTCAAAAACTACGTTACTTTAGAGGGAGCCGTTTCTCACAATGTTTTATATCAACAGCTCTCCATAGCTCGTTACCAAGTAAGTTTTTATGCTAACCATTATTTTGAGTAATTACCAATAGTGTCCAGTGCCTTTAAGGTCCGTGCTACGTAAAGTATGCCTTTTTTATTTGGCATTTATTCACCGCACACCTTACTGAGCGGCCTCGGCCAGGTCATTCATCCTTTTAATGGATAATTATCATCTCCTTTTCCCCCCCCCACAGTTCACTCACCAACAACCTGATCCACACATTGCACGTGAACACCTTCCGAGGCCTCAGCAATCTGGAAGTAATGTAAGTAGATGTTGACGGGAGAGGCATTTTGGTGAGGTGAGAGGGGGCTCTCACTGGGTTGTACCCGTGGTACATGTCACATTCGTTACGCGCCAAATGGTGAGCATTTTCCAATCCGTCTCACAACTTGTTCCGTCCATAGCATGAACACCCAGCAATCTGTAAAATCAAATTACATGAACCCTTCTGTTGCTGTTTGTAACACTTTCCAATAAGATTGACAGACCATTTGAAACAATTCAACTTTTACGGAACGAGGCACACCTGTGCGCTTTGTAACTGTGTATCGGGATCAGATAATTTGTAAGTTTTTCCCCCGGCGGTTTATACTTGAGGCATTTGTTTCAACTTTGTCATTTTTGTTTGTATAGGACAAGACTCCTGGGGCTGAAACAGGGTTACCCCCTTCACAGTCCGTAAGGATGTAGGCATGGGTATCATCCACTAGGAGCCTGGCTGGTAGAGCAGAATGCACTACCTTCCCAACTTTTTAAAGAAAAAAGTGCCTTGCTTATAATAAGGTTTAAGCTCTATATGTATAACGATTTGTCTAGACGTAGTTTATAATGGTTGTGTGGGAAGCTGTGACCAGGCCAGATGAAATACTTTGAGAGAACTACCGGCCCTCTGGTTTAAAGTAGCATTTTGGCAACTGCTTTAGGAGAATGCTGAAAAGTGCCTTCACAATTTGTGGTCAAACTGCACGTTGGCATATTAGAGTTTATCTCTCATTCAAAACTTCAGTGTGTGGTATTGAATGGTCAGACAGTGGGATGATTGACTGTGACTGTGTAGATGGAATTACCACAAGATATTATATTGCAGGCTGGCTAGTGCACCTTTCATTGTAAACAACAGAAGATTATATTGAATGGTCACACTGAAGGAGGGTTGACTGCGAACTGTGTCTATGCATTTACCACATGGTATCATAATGCAGGCTGTCATAGTGTATATCTCATTCAAAACTATACAGTAAAATATCTGCCAAACAGTCGAGTTCAATATAAAAACGTCAATATCCCTAAAGGCATACGTTGCCTTCCGGATTTTTATGAAATCAATATGGATGGAAAGATGTCGTAGAAGTAGAATGTAATGATCCACACAAAAAACTTCGAACTTGCGTGGTTTTCCGTTTACTTCGTGAACTAACACGGTCCGCCATTTCGTAGAACCAAATTGTTGACTCCACAAAATGGTGGACCTTGTTAGTTTACATAGTAAAAGGAAAACCTCACAATTTCGAGGGATATTTGCGTAAATAATGTAGTTTACTTTAAAAAATATTTCCATCCATATTCTTTCAAAATTAAAGTCTAATATGACGCAGTTTTAGGGGTAAACCTTTAGCAGAGGAACAATAATGTATTTAACATGTTTTTTTCCCGAAAACTCGCCATATCGTCACCGTTTTCATGAAGCCACACATCTTGAAATGACAAATTTGATGAATACGGGAAGGTGTTTAATTATCAATAATTTCTTATTGTGTTTTAAAAAACGAAGAAGCACAACGCAACGAAAGATGCATTTAATATATTGCAACAGAAAACCATAGAAGTGGGTCAAATGGATATCGGGGCTTTGAAGAAGAGGCACCAATATTACGCCAAAGTGCGCGTGATCACTTGACATGCGCGTACGTTTCCTACGTAAAAAACGTTAATCAGATGGGCGTACTAGTAGTACATCTCAATTTTGAGGATTCACGAAGAGACACATTGTCTTCGACTAATTAACAATGGCAATTACCCAATATTTTAATAGAAGTTATCAAGTCGATGGAAAGGATTAAACATCAATTTACAGAATCATATGCGAGGTCTCAAACTGCAAATCCTGTCTTTAGTATTGCAGATTTTCAGTTTTAGAGCTAAAAGCACGGTGAAAATGCAAATCTCAATTACGCTTTCAGACGTAGTATATGTGGCTCTTCGTTAAAGCGGTGACGATATGTGTGGGTGGACCGACGAAAATAAGGTTAATTCATGCTAACGTTTCCGCAGAGCAACTTGCCCACCAGTATTCTGCTGAAAGACAGGTGTCTTCTCCATTAGTGTCGTTAGACTGCTTACTCAGTCAGCACAAGTAAACATTATCCGACTCGCTTTTTCGGCTCGTTATCAATTCTTACTCGACTGTACTTTCACATGTGACCTTGTTTTGTATTGATGCGACGTCAGTGATTGACATTTAATCTATATTACACTTCCTTTTTAAAAGTAACACAAATAAGTGGTAATGGCTCCAAACTTCTTGTGAAAAGTTAGCATCTGTCAGCTTGATTTAAAGCACAAAAGCCAAAGAGTTGTAAACCTTTTTTTATTTATTTTTTGTTTTAAAGTAACGAACACCTAATAATTTATATATATACATTTATGTATATATATTTGTTTTCTCACAAAGATGCTAAAATGGTGACTAAATCAACTAGAAGATGGCAGTGAAATTAATTATGTACATCAGAAAACCATTGATTCACACTTTAAAATCGTTGGACGGTTGTGTATGTCGCCAACTGAATGTAGCCCAAACCTAAACGTAGCCCCAATCTTGTACCTCAATGATAGCCTGGACATAAGTATGGCTTCATTTAGGTACATGCTACATTCAGGTTGGGCTACATTTACCGCTTATACGGGCTACAATTGCAGTTCCAGTCAACATTTAGGTACAGTGTTTGTGACGACATTATAGGTCCCATGTTACATTTAAGGGCAGCACACACGGCCAATCAGCTGCCAGATTTGTCAGAATGTTTAACCGCACTCCTGTGAGCAATCGTTTTACAAGATGCACTTGACTCAGATCATATTTTCCACCGATGTAAACCCATTATTACTTTCGAAGGGCTCCTATGATCGGATCAGGTTAACACGGGGAAAAGTCGATGAATTCTGCCAGCAACTCCCGTAAAATTGCCGTTTTTACTGTGTCCACCTGCGCAGTGTTTAATGAAGTTGAAAGGCTTCACCTTTTTTTTCTTAGAGCGCACTTTTTTCTTAGAATGCAGGTGTCCGTTATTGATAAAGTGTGCCGAGATGGGGTGGGGGTAGGGGTTGGTGGGTTTGGATAGAACACTTCTGATTTTTTAATCCGGTCTTATTTGTTTACTTCTTCGTACCATGAGGGGATGACGCTTTGGGGAAAAAACTCATTATAAAAGGAGCTAGCTACAACTACACAGGCGCCTGCCCTCGAGGAAAAAAACGGTGTCCTAATTCATAAAGCTCTCAAATATAAAACAAAAATAAAAAAACATATTAGCTTACTACAACAAAGTTATGCTTACCAGAACAAGAGTACCAGCCCCAATGGTATTTCATACAAATTTGATTGGTATTCTGAATACTATTGCTGTGCAGAAAAGAGTTTCTGCTCAAGCTACTCTATAAATAAGCCAATACACTGGGGAAAAACAACTAAAAATTGAAACGTATCACTAAATTGCACGGGCTAAAAGACAAATTCAGGCCTTTTTAAAGTTACAATTACAACAAAACGTTTCCTACTGATTAAGCTTTGTTATCGAGAGAGTTTACTCCTTTGACGACTGATGTTGTTGTCATTAATCAAAAAAACTTCTCATAAACAACATATTCTCTAAACAAAGGTCCTGTCAAATTAAAGACTAATCTCGTAAAAAAGAAAGAAAGGAAAAAATCCCTTGATCGAAATGATTTGCTCCTTCATAACAGTTAATTGGATGCCATGTAGGAATATGTCTGAGTTCAGCGCACACTGGGGAAATCATTTCCCTGACTTCGATTCAGTCCCCCGGATCTGGAGTTTTCTATTTCCCTCATTAATCACGATGAGGGGACGGACGGCCTGGCTTTTTTACAGTCATCAAAGACTTGCTCGGGGCATTCAACCGCCTGTAAATACCCGTGTTGATTTCATCATTCTGAAAATTACTCAATTTCGCGTCTGTTAAGAAAAAATGAAGGAAAAAAAAAAAAAAAAAAAAAAAAACTATTTAAAAAATACTGTAAAGAAAGAAAAAAAGGCACTTAGATAAAAAGAGGACCGGGTCATGGGGTCAAAAGAAACGGGACAGCGTGGCTGTGGAGACAAAATGTCCCGGTTTCCATCCGAATGGTCGCTGGTATAACAAGTTCATACCAGTGTGAATCCCCCAGAGAAATATCTCCGTCTGAAAACTCAAAACTGTCACAATCGAGAAATATGGCGTATAAGGAAACCCGCCAACAAACACGTGCATGCATACGTGCACACAAACCCTGAAACTGGTTTTCCCATTGCGACTAAAAATGGGATCACTAACATGATGTAAAAGTCAGAGAGTGGATGGATTATAGTTTTTGTTTTTCTCTGTCGCCATAGCTGTTGTTATTGATAGTATTGCCAAGTATACCGCCTTTTCCAGCGGTATGTTCATATTGCATACAATATACATCTAGAGCTATTGCAGAAACGAGGTTCGGCTGTGCTTAGGTTTGACCAACAGCCCAATGTTTAAAGTACACCCAAACAGCTATGCGCGTACTGGTGGGACCACTACTCTGATAAATGAAGATCAAGTAATTATATTTTAAAAAATAATAAAGGTTTTCAACAACCAGGCCAGGTCTGTTTTTGTTTGTTCAGGCATTCAACAAGTTTCCAAAAAGTATAACACGTAGCTTCAAACCGATACTGACACGATATTTGTCAGACAATAATTTCAACTCTGTGTGTTGTTTTTCCTCAGAAACATTAGCCACAATGACATTCAGGATCTTGAGCCTGGACTGTTTGACAGCTTGAGAAACCTCACATCGTTGTAAGTGTGAAATAATTTATACAAAGTGTTTTGATAAATGTTTGTAATCTGTTCATGTTATTTTTTTACCTTTTTTTATTTTTCACTTACAGACGTGCGTAAAATAACGTACTGCACGCACGGGTTTGATCAAAATGCCTGGCACGAGTGTTTGGTGAACCACTTGGCTGTGTACACAGAGTACGAACTCTTGAAGTAGTTCAAAGTCAACACACAGATTGTCTGTAAAGATTTCGTCTATCGGGAATGACTATACCTCATACATAAATTAATGTCGTGTCAGTGCTAAAAAAAAAAACGTATTATCTCCTAAAATAGCACGTACGTTACACGCGTGTTCGAAATTGCCAAAACGTCGTATATCGCTTTGAATAGCCCGGATGTACACACATACCATGTACGCGCCGAGATACTACGTTATTGCACGGAGCATTTGCGTGCGAGACACGACGTTTTTGGCAAAACCGAGATACGACGTCTTTGCACTATGAACGACGCGACGGTATGTGGAGTTGGCATTTGGTACTCTACATGTGGCATGGTGGAACTTGTCAAAACGTCGTAGCTCGTTTGAAATAGCCCAGATGTACACACACAACTGAAGCCCGGTTCATACTTCCTGCGAATGCGAGGCGAATGCGAAGTGAAATATGACGTCACAAATTCGCAACGAACAATTTGCAAGGGATAAAGCCCGATTCACACTTAATATTTACGTCACAACTCCGTTTTCGCTGCGAATAATTCGCAAGAGTTGAGCACAGCTCAATGCCTGCGAATTCTTCGTTGCGAATTTATGACGTGAATATTCGCTTCGCATTCGCATTCGCAGGAAGTATGAACCGGGCTTTAGTCGTGCTTAAGTCCGGCGAAACATTCGCAGCGAAAACAGAGCTGTGACGTCAAAAATTGCTTCGCATTTGCATTCGCAGGAAGTATGAACCGACTCTTAATCGAGTATTTTCGTGCGAGGTACGACGTTTTTGCAAAATCAAGATACGACATTTTTTTGCACTGATGCGACGGAATTCAATGATGGAGAGCCGATTTTCCATTGGTCCATTCACCATCACGTGCTTGGGGTTATGTTTCCTGTTCGAAAGCGCGCGAAGTATTCCTTCAAGTATTCACTCAAATCGTAAATACGCATGCGTATGACTGTCGCATGTGCAACATTCTATGCGCTCAGCACATGACTGTATAGTACACTCGCGCGAAAATCACCCTAGCTACAAACACATGTGCAGATGGCGGCACAGGTATAACGTCAATCCGCATTTTCCAAAGCTCAATGGTAAGTTAGATACATTAGGTTTAAAAATGTAGTAAAACAAGTACAACACGGTTTATTTTTGGTTGGCTGGTCGATATTCGCTTCCCTGGTTATTGAAAGTCAAATAAAAAAGTGTGTAAATTTCCATTACCTCTGGAAGTTAAAATCGACTGTCCACCCTCAAACAATGTTATTCATTCTATAATATGTAAAGGCATTTGCTGTGAAAACTAAAGCTGATGTCTTTCAGTCTCATTTTTAATACTGAATGATCAGAACATGCAAAGTTATTAAATATTGTACAACACTCACTCAACTCAAGTGACTCAAAGTACAACTTGACAAACTCCATACAGTTCCCAAGCAGAGGACACAAAGAAAAAAAAGATTTTCGTCCCGTCAGAATCTGCCCTAAAATCAATCGTTTGTGCGCCACTGCCTTTTACGTGGTTTTTTTCCTTCTTTTTTTTTCTTCTTCTTCTTTTTTTTCTTTTTTTTTCTTTTTTCCCTCCTCCCCTTTTTTGGCCATTGTTGAACTGCAATCATAATTTGTGTTTTCCTTCAAGATATGGACTTTGCACAATTAATACAGACGCATTCCAGGCGCCGGGAACACTCAATAATCACGTTTAGTCGCCGCGAGCTGTAACCGAAAGCTCGCACTATGGTCAATAATTGGAACAAGCAGCATTTATCTTGGATTCTTGGCGAGCAAATTGACGACCGGTGTCGGAAAGACAAGAATGTTTTCAAACACCGCAGTTAATCTAATGTGATTTATCTGTTATATTTTCATATTTTGTTTATTTTCATGTTGAACACTTTTTTTTTTACCGTACGTCGTGAAGAAATCTCACAAAGTAGCTTGTAGGTATTTTTTTATTTTAAATTGATTTCTCCGTCATTCCTGTAGCATTTATAAAAATTATATTGCTGTTTGATAGTGTGAAAAGATTCACGAGTTGTGCCCCAAGTCGTGAATATTGACGTTAATATTTACAACTTGTATACAAGTCGTGAACAATTACGACTTGTGAAGTATATAGATATATATTTGTTAATGAATACTCCGTCACTGTTGTTACACGTAGAAATAATTACAGTGTGACTATTTTTTTTCCCCACGAATTTGCGCCCAAAGACGAAAATATTGCCGCCATCATTTACCACAAAATTCACGACTTGTGCCCCAAGTCAATGTTTTTTTTTATGATTTGGCTCAAAAAGTCTTGAACATTGACGGCGATATTTACCCCCAAAAATTACGACTTGAACTCTCGTTGGTTTTGACAAGAGTATTCAAAGAGTATCTTATCTCCCAATATTTAGCATAGTCTTTCCTTTTGGTTTATTTTCCAGATTTGCCTCCTCCAAAGCAGATTTACAGTTTTTTAGTCGCCACTTATCTCAGTTTAAGTCTGTCAGATCATTTGTCCCCATCAGATCTTTTGTCTTGTCATAATTAATTAACTTTGGTCATTCTTTCATAATTAATCATGTCTGTTCTCTTCTAAAGGCACCCCACTACAAGCCTTGGCTTATTAGGATCGTGCCTCCACAACACAGTATTTTTGCATTTATGTTATGTACTGTTCAGAATGGAAATAAATGTAAATGTAAGTGTAATATTTCATGACTAAAATGTACGACTTGGCCCAAAGTCACAAACGCAACGAGGCGTGATGTACACGCATTGTTCAGTTTGCGACTTTGGACCAAACTGTGTAAATTATTTAGTATGAATATCGGTGGCACAAGCCGTATATTTTGTCGTCAATACTCATGTACGATGTCCCTTCAGAGACCACCCTAATTTGCATACAACAAAAATCCTTTTGATGAAACAGCATCATCTGTCAGAATTTCCTCAGAGAAAAACAAACAAATAGTCCTTCGGCGAAAATTGGGCCATGCGACTTTAAGACGTGGGGTGGGTTAACAACGTAATTGGATAAGGCCTTTATAAAACTAAACATACACGGCACCAGTTTAAGAGGGAAACTCAGACTCGGATCTATGGGGATATTTAAAAAAAAAAAACATGAGCAGTTCCCTTTTTAAAGGGAAGTGATCAGCACATACCCCCTTGTCTAAAAATGTATGTTCCTCACCCTGACCTGAAACCTAACTCTCACCGTAACCCTAGCCTGTAGATCATGGGGGCTGTCGGTATAGGGTTATCGGAACACATGGTTGTCTCGGATCGGAACATAGGGTTGTCGGAACAAAGAGCAGTCACCGTGTAGATACATGGCAATTGAAAAGACCCAACACACGAAATGGGCAAAGCAGTAACCTGAATCGTCATGTTAACGCACAGTTTCCTTTCCTTCTAAAAAATATATATCGTCGAGAAATACATGCACATAACAATAATGTAATCGATGACATTACCTGGGTGGTTCAGATACTTTGAAAAACAGTAAAAGAGAAGAGGAAGTCGGTTGGAGAAATCATCGACAGTGTGGAGACAACGCAGCAATTTCACTGTAAACCAACACAATGAGGAAATGAAGGGAGCAGCGCACACAATGATTGAAACGGACATTTGAGCTGTATAGTTGTACTGGACAAATTTGTCTAGCAATAATGTAGAGGGCAGTTTATGATTCCGTTCGCCAGTGGCTAATTGAAAGGTCTTTTTTTTTGTCTTGTCCGTGTTTTCGATTTCTACTGTACTGTTTTGATCCCGGGATCGTTCAGCTGTGCGGTATTAACACTACTTATTTCGAAGAAAATAAAAGTTTCAGATAAATTCCCATGCGAATAAGGAAGGACATTAATTTGATATTCTAGAAAACAGCAAACAACGGATTATTGTGAGTAATAAACCACCCATTAGGCAAATCCACGGTTACCCACGTTGCGTTTTTGATGTACTTTTGGGCTGTATTTACCTTACTGAAAAGGTAAGTGGCCATCATGGAAGTTAGGGTAGACGTAGACCTACTTCAGCACCAAAGATGAGTTCCATAATAATGTGTCATGTTTGATATACAAGATCACAAAACTGTCTTGTATAACATGACACAATTTTCTGGATGTCATCTTTGGTGCTTGAGTAGGTCTAGGTCTACTCTATCTACCATGGGGATAACAGTTATTAAACCTCTTCAGTAGGGTAATTACAGCCCAAGGAATCTCAAAAGTACATGCATCAAAAGCGTATTACGTGAGTAACCGTGGAATTGCCCCTGTGATGTCGATTGAACTATCAACCTGTCAAATTAGGTATGTTTATTCATTGGCTTTGTCAGATTTTCATACGATAGATGACGTTTGGGACAGAAACATACGACAATGCGAGTGGGCAGTAACGAACAAACACAAATAAATAGCAGGGGCGGATCCAGGACTTCTGAAACGGGGGGGGGGGCGTGAAATGTACCAAGCAGTGTATGATGAAGGCAAGTTATGGCGCCTGAGAGCGCGTAGCGTGGGGTCCGGGGCCCGCTTAAGGGCCCCGGGCATTGTTGATTCTAGATGCTCTGTGTTGCGATCTCAGGCAATATCTGACCACTTTAACAAATTATTTTAGCGAGATCATCAGCATGATTTTCGAGTTGGGAGTCATTGAATCAGTCATCTCGAGTTACAAAATCAAACTGCAGGCTACAACATTTATTCGGGGACGAAAAAAGTGTTGGGGGAGACAAACGCAATTTTCAATCAATTTACCAAAAAGGGTGTCTCTGTCAGTTTGTTTTTATGAGGATTAAAGTGCAGCGCAAAATGATGTTAAATCTCTGCTAAATAAATGGTACAGTCCAACAACATCGCGCTGTCGATGAAAGCAGATCCCGGTAGAGAGGTTCATGGGAAGAACAATTTGTTTGGTCGAAGGTACGAGGGTATAGTTTCACCAATACTCTTTGATGACCAATCAAAATGAAGCTTAGAAAACTATGTATACCCATAGAGAAATGACCACGGAATGAGTTTGAACCTGTCGGGCAGTATCAATAGGGACAATAGGCCACACGAACCCTAGGTTGTGCATTGCCGCATGGTACACTGGTAAAAAGCAACTGATTTTTGGGCCCTGCGTTGAAGAATGCTGCGTCAAATTTTCCTGACGTCATCTCCCTGCAAGCTTTTCCTCAATAAATGGAGTAGATAATTTGCATCAAATAAGACTTTATCGCATGCGCAGTCGAGTAAAGAAAGGTTCACACAATCGCGAATAATTTAATGAGAAGTATCCGTCAATGTTTTTTTTTTTTTTTTTTTTTTTTGAAAATCAACCAAAGTTAAGGGAATTTACACCAAAGTCTTCAAAAATCGTGCGAGAGTTATGACTTTTGTAAAAACTGATATCATCAATTTTCTTGGATTTTCTTGGTCAACAACTTGTGCATCTGGAAGGGAGTGAGTTTGTCTTTTTGATCATGTTAATTGAAACGATAGCACTTTAGGCAGAAATATTTTAAGGAACCCTTTCTACCATTACTTACTTTAAATCATGTAAGTTATGTGTGAATCTGTGGACATTGTGTTTTTCGATCTTACCAATAGTGTACAGGGCCTTTAAGTGTTATGTTTGCATTTTCATTCCGAATGAAAGAGCGCGCCAGGCATGTGCAAGGTGTTTCGCGCTTATGTTCAGTGTGTGAAACAGCTGTCCACACACACACAGATTCACGTGTCGTGTCATGAGACAATGTTTGTCAGTGAAATAATAGTGGTCCACAAAACGAAACAAATTGTACGAGGTATGGATTATTAGTAACAGTTTGAAAAAAAAAATACCAGGTATAAGGCCTATGTCTTTAGTTTTGTCTCTCCCTTATTTTTCCTCTCGAGTTTTTTTTTTTTTTTTTTTTTGTTCTTTTCTTTTTTTATAAGCAAATGGGGGGGGGGCGTGCTCCCCCCTGTTTCCGCCGCTGAATAGAAAGCTGAGTCTCATGTTTAGCCCAAGTCCAGGGTTGAATTCGAGACGGGATCCACACAGGAGGAAAGCTACTGTGGCAGCCTTTCACTTTGTGTGTTGCACATCACCAGCATATGTCCCAAGCTGGTGGTGACCAGCGGATTGATGACCGTAATCATTTTAATCACGGGGTGTCCTTCTTCGCCACAAGGCTCCCATACCCTAGTGATAACAAGTGTTCCATTCTTAATTTTGATTATACAGGGACCAGACATTATTTTATTTTTTAGAAAATGTCTGGTTACGTTGGGTTGAATGCAAAAAAAAGACGAAGCAAGATGGCCCACTGTGGTGAAATGTTAAAGTGTGTCATCGCTGAAGGACTAGCTTCATCTTGATTAATTGACAATTTGATTGAACTGTATATTTATTTGTCATTGTTTGCAGAGATATTTTGGAAAACAGTATGACGTCACTCCGTCGTGGGACCTTCCGAGGTTTATCCAAGCTTACTCAACTGTAAGTAAAGTTAAAGACAAGCTAAGTATCTTTATAAGTATTAGTGGGAAAAATAATGATTATATCGTAATGTGTGAGACTTATTTGTTTATTTTATATTATCCGTTATAATTATCAATGGTTTGGACTGCGTCCACCCGTAAAACTCAACTTGATATCAAATAGTAAGCCATTTACAAAACTTGAAATTGTAAGTCACGGTAAATGATTGGTAACTCATTTAAACAATATATATATAGATATAGACATATGTATATATAACTAGTATATAGGTATTAAAATGGCCTTAGCTTTCGATCCATACCGTACCTTCGTCATAAACAAGCACCCACGAAAAGATTTCCAATTTCCAGAAAAAGGCGATTAATTTACGAACAATGGGGTGGCCAAAAAAACAATCAGTGTAAAATAGTAAGAACAAAATGAAGGTCAGTGAAAGGGTGGATCACAGGACCATAAAGGTGGTAACTGGAAAAAAAAGAAGAAGAAAAAAACAGATATCATTAATAAGTTTATATTGTAAAGCTACTTGGTTATCCTACGACAATCTTTTACTATATCAATCCTCAAGAAAAGCTAATTATCTCTAAAATTCAGTCATGAGTCGAGACATTAGCACTTTAATGTCGCCATTGTTTATTCGGACTGCCGTAATCGAATTAAATTTTGATTAGTTTCAGTTGGAAAGCGTCCTGGTAGCCTATACAATGTTTGCAGCAGTACCAATCCTCCAGAACACTATGTATTCCCGAAATACTGCCATCAGAGTCGAACAAAAATTACATTTGAATTTCACGGATGTTTATTACGAAAGCCGAAATCAAAATAAATATGTTTGAGAAAATGCGCAAAATCCCTAAAGAGACATAACATGTGTTTTGTTTTTTTCCGCTGTTTTCACAAAGACGGCGCACCACCAATAATTGTAAGACAACAGAATGGAAATGAATTTACTCCTGCCAACCCCCCCCCCCCCCCGATGGTGTAATAATCCTTCGGCTCCGCTAGGACGTTAGGGTTTGAGACAGGAAACGACTGAACAACCTTGCCTTTCAGTATTTCTGACAAAATGATCGTTGATACTTTGGTATATCAATCAAAATGTGCTGGAAGAAAACTGCACACTGATTGCCGCTGATAAAAAGTACATAAAAAAAATTACTAAAAAATCCATCTGGCTTTAAAGGTTGTGCACAATGTTCAGAGGTTTATTTATAATTTACACGGTAAAATACCGAGATTTTGGGTGACAACATAGGTTGGGAAAAAAATTCGGGAACATTGTTCGTAAGAAAGAAGATAATATTTTGGTTTGAACGACGATTGAACGAAGATTTGTTTTTCAATGTTTATTTTTTTTATTTTATTTTCACCTATTTCATTTACAATCTTCTCGGTATAAAGCTGATCATGGTGGAAAACTTCTCTTTAAATATGTTTGCTTGAAATGCTTGATTTCTTTTAGAATCGAAACCAAACAATTTTTTATGTCGCGAGTCCAAGACAGGACGTTTGAAAACAGTGAAAACATGTAAGGGATTGTTCACTATTTTCTCGTGACCCCGATGACCAATTGAGATTCAACTTTCACGGGCTTAGTATTGCTATAATGGTAGTTACGCTTCGGTTTAAAAGGCCTCAAGTTCAAATGTTTTGCTTCGCCATGCATTTGGTACAATCACAGGTAAAGAAACAAAACGTGTTTTTTTTTTTTCTCTTTTTCTATAGCGGTGTCGAGAAAACACCTGTTTCGTGCACATTGTGGAAACATGGTAGCTCACTGCATACACAAAAGCAAAGACGATTGCACTTCATGTTATGTTGTATAAGAGGGAACAGTTTGTTTTCTACAAGCCTTCATTTGGTTAAACTGTAAACATTGTGAGAAATGCAAACTGGCCGCCCATCAATAAAGGTCAAATGCATATTTTTTTTATTTATGTTGTTTTATTGATTGATTTATTTCATTTATTTTTTTTAATGGGGGGGGGGGAGGGGGGCAAGAGGTTCTAAGTTAAGTCAAGTAAAAACATAATCCGAAGAAACTCAAGTCAGAGTAAGCAAAAAATACATAAATAATTAAATGCTTTTTGCAATGTGTCTCCAAGTTTTTTTTTCCCCCTTTACTTGATCGATATGTCGTCAATTTCTATGTTTCCTTTATTAGGAGGATAGCTGATATACCACTCCGTTATATTGAACAAGGTGCATTCCAAGACTTGACATCGCTAGAATCTATGTAAGTTTTATTTTCTTGTTTGTTGTGTTTCGCCTCAACAAACTTCAATTAATTGTGACCGGATCTATCGAAATGAGGAATGTGTCAGACAGCACGCATTGCGTGTAATTTGCGTGTAAAGTTGGTCACAATCGAAAATCATGAAAAAACACTACAAAAAACGATTCCGCAATTTCGGTGGTATTAGGTTAGATAAAACTTGATCTTTCTTGTCGTGGTCTTACCTTTAATTGAAAAGAGGGATAAATCCACAAAAAGTACGTTTTCTTGAGCATGTTTGTACACATTGATTCTCTTCAAAGTTTATTAAAATGAGTATCCAAACAAACACGTCGTAAAAAAAATGGAAGTGGCCTTGTCTTATAGACTTTATTCATTTCCCGATAGTTTCGGACTGGAATAAGCTACGGAAATAATAATGGTATTGCTGGAATGCCAGTGAGTTACTTGCTAACACGGTATGCACGACTCAATTTCATTAAGGGGTCGATATATTCCTCATTTCGATAGATCGGGTCACAATTTATGTTTCAAGTTAATACAAAATATATACACTATGTAGGTAAAATGCTTTAATGGCACTTCGTTGAGGGTTTTTGCAAACATGGTCCTGGCAGACGTACGTGTGCGTCGCTTCCACAGAGAATAATATACAACACACCACCGAGTGTTCCACATGAATCTACTTTACAATACACTCAAAAAAAATAATAAAACACGTTACATAATGACTCGGCTTCGAGGTCCCAGGGGCCTGAGGCTGACTTGGAAACTGGTAAAAAAAAAAAAAGGGGGATTTTTTACTCGGATTCTGTGTAAGTTTGACATAATTTATTTGCATTTAAAAAAAAAGGGGGTCATACTGACCGGGAAATGGGTCACGCCCTGGGGAGTTTCTGGAGTGTACAATAATTACATCAAATCAAGCTCAAAGAAACGCCGCCTTACTTCATACAACAAGTCATTAAAATGCAAGAATTACCCTCCAAAAGTGCTCTTGGTGCCTGCTAACCACCGACCTTTGACATTTGGGAAATGGTGATGTGGCGAGTCTCGCCATCCATCTTAACTAGCATCCCTTTTCCTGTTTGGGTGTTAATTAAAATAAAACTTAATTGTTCCTGGGTTTTTTTTTTTTTTCTTTTCTTTTTCTTCAAGTCTTTCCGCAAAATGTTATAAACATGGAAGCACGTCATACTTGGCAATATTATTTCTTGTGGAGAAAGCGATATCTATACAGTATACACCACGTAGGTCAACGTGCTATATAAATGAGTCTCTATATCTCTAGCGTATGTCTTAGAACATGTTGTTCATGAGACTACGCCCCGATGAGAGAAAGCGCTGTTTAAAAAAAAACTGCGTGTTATCGTCATTGAATTGTTAACATTAAAAAAAGTGCCGTGTTTTTTTTTTTTTCACGGCCGGTTCTATCTTCGTTCACAGTGAATTGTCAGGAAACAATTTGGAGTTGATCTACCCCGGGACGTTTCAGGAATTGACGTCGCTCATTCACTTGTAAGTATCACTGTCGTTTTATAATAGATGGATTGCAATACGCGTCATTGACCGCCATCTTTGATGGGAAAAGTGCACGCGTGTACGCGCTAACGAACGATTTTCAGCCAGTGGTAGCTCTTCACCACGCGTGCACAATTCATCAAAGATGGCGGCCGATAGATTGCAATCCATCTATAAGGATCCAATACGGGGCACTGCTTTTAACCGATGTTAAAGACAAAGTGTACAGACCATAATGTGCTGCAGTCTGAATTACATAAACTTTGAAGACAACGTATTGTGTATGGATACGAATAAACTGTTCGGTGGCATAACCGGACATTTTCATTTGAAGTGGAGGCAAAGACATAATTGGGTGTGGGGGATTGATATTAAATGTATTGAACCATTCTTTGCCTTTTTATAGTGGGGGGGGGGGGGTCCGAATTGGTGGTTTTAACGCTCAACTCCATGACAAATCAGAAATCAGGTCCGGTCAAACATTGTTTCTATTTCTATTATTATTATTATTTCTTATTTTTTTTTTTTAGATCTGAGCTTGAATTCTCAAAATTTGGAACGGGAAAAATAAATGAATAAACACACACCCACACAAATCCTTGGGTTGAGAACCAGTGACTTTTCCTTGGGTGTGCTATAGTTAGCCGGTTATACCAACCGAAACAAGTGATGATAATAACTAACTCAGAATAACCGAAGGTAAAGGAAGGTTTATCATAGTTAACCTATCCAACAATTGTATAACCTGCGTGTAACAAGCACAGACTGTAACCCTTTAACTAAAGCAACGTTGGTAATAACTAACTCAGATTAAGTAACCAATTATTAATCTAAAATCTAACCACTGACCATTACTCACCCGAGTTGTACCATTTTAACTAAAGCAACGTTAATAATAAGTAACCCAGACTAGCCTAACTAAACGAAGGCTGCATATATTTAACTAATCTAAAATCAAACCAATAACCATTAGTGGCCTGCGTATAACTAGCACGGGTTGTAACTTTTAAACTTTTTACAGCACCGATCGTCAACCAGATAGTTTAATTGAAATATAAGTCAATGACCGTCGAGTCAATACACTGTTTGTCGTATTAACACAACAGTATTTTGTGGCAGTTTGTTTGGTCAAAACTTTGCTTAATCGAATTGAAATGTACTTTTATGAAAAAAAGGGATAAGCAGCAAATATTATCGTGGACGTTTGGATGACTCGCGGGGATTCGGGGGCATATTGCTTGATTTCTCCCCGGACCTCTGCTGCTGAAGAGAACACAATTCCCCCGCTCAATGATCCCATATCAACTTAACTTAATTAAGCTTCTTCTTGATTCTTCTTTCTTCCTAATGTGTCTTCCCTCATTTGGTCTTATTGTCAATCTAACTCTCGTCTGCGGTGGGGGGGGGGGGATGAGGAGGGGGTGTCCCTTACCCGTTGGGACAAGGTATCGTCAACGATCTGGAGATTTTAGTGGATTATTTTTCTGTTCCCCTGTTTGATCGGGAGACGTCACCAAGATGCCCTGGACGAATGTAACAAATAATAGTTTAATTTAACTAGCATAAAGGTAACTGACTTACTGTAGAAAGTTGCACTTTTTTTATTATTGATTTACTCCCCCCTCCTCCCCCACAGTTTGAACTGAAGTGAATGGAATAAACTGTGTTTAAGTTCGTTACTCAATGGCAAGCAAATGCCGAGACTGGTACCAGATCTGACTGATCCAGAACACTGAAGACTCGGGCACGGCATCCCACATTAATAACACGAGAGACATGTTGAGTACATACCATCCTCGACCCCAATCTGAGATCATCAAAGAAACTACTGTTGAACATTTCTTAGATCTCATTCTTCATCAGGTGATAGAAGCTTTGGTTTAATTTGACCAAAGCTATGAAATGATCTCCCCCTATCAACTTCGTACACATATTCATATCCACATGAAATTATGTAAACTCTTTTGTCTAAAAACGTCTCCTTCACTTTGCTAAACGCCTTGTAATAAGGCAACTAGAATTATGGCGCTCTACAAATGCCTGGTGATTGATTGATTGATTAATTGGTTGAAATATACCACAGCGCCAACTTGCCTAGGAATCATAAATGCTACAAGGGGAGAGTACATTTTAAAATAATAATGGGGAACAAGAAGCTAAACGTTGTGGAACAGGCGACTACCTGTTCCCCGACTTTTAGCGGGGTTTTTGACGGACGAAACAACTCTGAGTTTATAATAAAGATAATTGTGTTTCTCAGTTCTCGTATATTTATTTAGCCTCAATACTTGGACTTGCATCGTAGACAAATTGAACAGGGCTGGCAAAGAACTGCAAAAGTATAAAAACTGTCCAAAAATATGTGTAAAACCACTTTTTACAAGCTTTTCTGAACTTTGATAGCAAAGGGTGTCCTAAAAAAGGTATGCAGAGGTATGTTTGAAATATAAGGAGCTATTTTACTTCCACATACCAGGTGCCGTGGTGCAAACTAATGCCTCTTCCCTGGTACCAATGCCAGAAACAGCGGCCGAACCCCTTGCCTTAACGATAAGTGTCCTGGGTTCTATTTTACGTGCATTGCCCAACACACACCACGCCCATTCTGAAGGACTAAGCAGTAATGGTAAAGTGTGTTGCTTACTTTACAAACACACGTGTCGTGTCAAGACCGGGGGTCGATTTCACAAAACTCCTAACTTAGGACTAGTCCTAGGCAATGCTAAGAGATAGGACTAGTCCTAAGTTAGGACCAGTACTTAGGACTAGTTATATCTCTTAGCATTGCCTAGGACTAGTCCTAAGTTAGGAAGAGTTTTGTGAAATCGACCCCGGGACTCATACCATACAACATAATAGGTGTAGAAATTGTTATTACACACCCTGTTATCCAACATGTACACGGACCCCTTTAGGTAAATCTCATACAGTTGCCTGCTGGTTGGTTGTATGAACTGGTGCTATGGTTCAGCGCCATTTTCCAATTGCAAAAAGAAACGGCTTCAAATCAGGGTGTGTCACGTGGTCGTGCACGCCCCCCCCCCCCTGGGAGTCGAACCCAGAGCAGCTTGAGTCCGGTCCGTTTTACCCCTCCGCCACGACAAGCCACACTGGGGAAAGGGTGAGTTTCTGCAATTAGGTTGTCGACTGTAATTTGAGTTTCTTGTTTCGTTTGTTACAGGGGTATACTAAAGAACTCGATATCAACACTTCAGCCTGGCGTCTTTAATGGACTGCACTCTCTGCAATCTATGTAAGCTTTGGTGTAGTTTTGTGATGAATTTATTTTCTAACAGATGGAGTAATTTAAATGGAAGTGGGAAAAGAAATAGGTCTACTAATGGGGCAGAGAGGGAAAAACCTTTTGGAGAATTGGTAAATTTTCTAAATTGTTCATATTTCTGACATTCCTTCTTATTCCACCTATATTATTTCAAAGGACACATTTGCGAAGGCCCTATGGCCAAATATCTTTCCCATGACATACTCTGAACATAAGCCAAAGTCCGTGCTTGCTTCATCAGAAAAACAATCCCATCGCCTTCCCGCCGTACTCTTAACGTGGTTTGTGTCAGGAAATTGTGTCCCCCTAGACAACTTTTCCCGAGGGCAAAAGTGTCAATCTCTGGGTTAAAATGTCTGCCTCATATGATGACAAATATTTCTAAACATGGGGCTCCATCGGCTCCGTCCAGCAATCTGAAGCACCGAAAGCGCACGATTTCTCTAGTACTGGGCGCAGCCGAAGCTGCGGTTTCAAAAAAGGGCCTCAATCCAGCATAATTGTGTCCCCCTGTAGGAAATGCAGTCTCTCGTGAGCGTCATCAACGAACGCGCGCCTGAAGCAATACACACACACACGTGGACCCCTATTTCGGTGGAAGTGTCACCGTAGGGTATAACACTCCCCCGGATAAGTTGTGCGTGGACTCTGGCTTTCCCTCAACCCGAATCTCTGTCAGCAACTTTGGAACTGTTAATTGTCTGGAACCGTATTTCGATTTGACAAGCAAATCCTACATCGAACCCAGAACCGAGACCAGTCTTTGTGACCGCGGCTTTGCACATCAATATTGGTGATATCCAAGGAGACTATTATTTGGTTAAAAATATTCTCCTGACAACCAGGACAGAGATAAACATATTTCTCCGGGGGTTTGGGGAGCGTGTCTACCCGCTGAGACCAAGGACTCATACAAAAAATAATCCGGTTGTTTTGACAGTGTGAGAGCGTCCTCGCTTCTCTTTCGTGAAAATCAAACAAACAATGACTCATAAAATACAAAATAATAGGTGGTGGAGCAATTGTTATTTCACACGAGAAAACCACCCTGTTTGCCAACATGTACACGGACCCCTGTAGGTAAATCACATAACAGTTGCCTGCTGGTTGGTTGTATGAACTGGTGCTATGGCTCAGCGCCATTTTCCAACGGCAAAAAAAAAAAAAACCGGCTTCGTGTCAGGGTGTGTCACGTGGTCGTGTACGCCCCTCCCCCAGTTCTACTACGGTCATGTATATACAACTCTAACGTGGTAAATAAACTGTAAGTTCAAACAAAGAAACAAAGAGTCCTCGATTCAATGGGGTTGACAAAGTTGTGTGTGTCTATACAATGATCCGCAAAACGTTCTCACTCAACTTTCGCGTACACAAAACCAATAGATCTTTCTATACGTTGTTAATGGGAGAACAAAAACATGATCCCGATTAAAAGGGTAAACAACCTGTGTTAAAGGGGGGGGGGGAGGAGATATTTGTGTAAATAAACTCAATACTCTGACGCCTACACCATTGTTTCCACTTCCCCAAATTGATTTCCATCCGATAGTTGTGTTTTTCTTCTTCTTTTCTTCTCATATACCATCAACAAAATATATTTATATATCAATAAACATATTTATGTATAAAATGGAAAGGGAGAGTGCCTTAGCTTCATAAAGATATGTATATGTTTATTACGCAGTTGTATTTCACGGCAACAAAATTGTCTTAGTTTTTATGCACAAGTCGAGATTTCATGACAACTGTAACTACACACACGCGGTGATGTGGCACGGAGAGCCGGCCGCAAATCAGGCCTAGGCAGCCTATACTTCACTCTAAACACTCCCGGACCCGGGCTCTGGTTCTCCGGAGACCCGGTCAGGCCGAACCGGGAAATGTTGTTTGTTTGTTTTTTAGCTTCAAGTCCATGTCAGATTGACCCTTTTGTTGTTGTTGTTGATACAGACTCCGGGTCAAACTGACCAAGAAATGGGACAGGCCCCCTGTGATCCGGAACTGAGTTAATTCTGACCACTCGAGTTTATATAGTGTAGCGATGTCATAAACACAAGGCTATTCCAACCGTATGTGCAATCACTGTTTTCGGCGATGCCTTTTAATTGACACAGTTTTTTATTCAGACACAAGCCCCTTCTTTTCTTAAATGCTTTTCTTGATTTGATTATTTATTTTTTTTCTTAACTTGTTTCCACAAAATGTCTTTAGTTTTCTCAAGCTTTTGGAATGTCCTTGAATGTCCGTAAACCTTTCGTCTGCTCAGAAAAATGTCCTTAAGACATTTACATGTCCTTAAACACAAGGGAAATTTCCTAAGCACTTGCCTATTCGTTCAATACTGGACCTACTTGAGAGGACTTGTAAACTTTTCGTTCAGTTTCTCATTCCAAATTATTGATGACATTTTTTTATAAAGAGGTGTACAACCATGTAATAAGAAAGAAGGGGGAGAGGGGAAATGTAATAGCTTCTGGCTGGTTATTATGTGTCTAAAATAATGGGGATCAATATTTACTCCGTGGCAGCTGAATGCAAACAAACCGTAGGGATGGAAATGATAACAAACGACAGATGTGTGTTTTTCAAAGTTGACTGCCCACAAGCGAACGTCACATTTTCAAATCGTTTAATACGAAACTACCCCCAAAGTCTGAATAGATAAGTTTGCATAAATGCATGTGTGTACCTAAATTTAAATCTGGCCTGAAGACACCTTCAATTTGTTTGTCTATTATGCTTTCCCAGTCCCCCTGAGCCCCAAACACGTTTTTTTTTTTGAAACAGTCGTTGGAAACCTCTAAAGAGTTTACGTTTACATTGGAACCAGGAAATTGTAATTACATTGTTATTATTATTATTATGATTTTACTTTTGTTGGACCCACTGTTCTCCATCAATTTGAATCCCATTTGAAAATGAGGCAACGGTTTTGGATCGAGGGAAATCATCTTGTGTTTGCAAAAATATTAGTTGTGGTTCTCGAAGGGTAAACGTATTTTCCCATTTGGTTTGTATAATTTGAATACAGTAAAAAAAAAAAAAAAAAAAAAAAAGAGAGAAAAAAAAAAAGGACTTTAATATGCATTATGCTCACCAGACCTTGCTCAGAAAATAATGATCTCTCCGAAAGGGTTATGGTGTGTTAATTTATTTGTGTCCATGCTACAGGTTTAGGTAAACACCTTGTTCAAAGTTTATCTTTATTGTCTTTTATTTTCTACTTGCTTGTTATTCAAATGCAATTTGAAAATGCAAAAGCTCAACTCAGGGCTTTGAGCAACATGTTTTATGTGAACACGATTAGTTTAAGTGAGCAAACTGTTTAGAGTTGAGCTATATTTTTCATTCCTTTTCCTATCTGTTTTGGCACCTTATGCATAACCCCTACGCAAGCTCCGTTTGTCGTTGCTTTTTTTTATGCCGGTTAATTATTTGTATTTATTGTTTTATCTTCTCTCTTGTCTTTTTTCCTTTTTCTTATTTTCTGTGACAGGAATCTCGTGAATAATAACATCACAGAAATCGAACCAGGTGCTTTTAATGGGCTAGACAACATTACTTATCTGTAAGTCGAAACTAATTTCATAGTGTATCCATGTTGTGAATGCTTCCGATCCCCTCCTTTTTTGCCGTAGATCTGATTAAACTATAGAAGATCAAGTTTCTAATTTGAGCGTTTGATTTCACGGCGCCGTGTATAGTAATTTATGTTAGTATAACACATTCTAAAACATCAAGACCTGCGCTGGGCTCTTTACGTTTTGATTCAAATGTTGTCAAACCCTGCGAGCCTAATTGTATCGAATGACACTGCGCAACTAAAGGGCAGCTGTTGCCGACAGTCAAAAGGAAATTGCGCTCTTTGCACTAATAGCCTACTAACGATGTCATCAACACCAGGCTATACAAACAGTAAGCGCAACCCCTGTTTACGCAGATGTTCATGATTTGACACATGTTTTCCATTTAGATACACGTTAACTTGTTTTTTAATGTCTTGCTTGGTTTTTTTTTTTTTTAGTTTCCTGAATTGTGTTCTCAAACGTCTTTAGTTTCCTCAAGATCTTTGAATTTCCTTGAAATGTCCTTAGATTTCGTTTCCGCCGGAAATTTCATCAGGACGTTAACATCTTCTTTTAAGATGAGGACATTTTCCTAAGCACAGCCTACATGTTAGATACCAGTCTTGCCTGAGATGACTTGTCAACTTTTGTCCTGTTTCTTAAATCAAAATATTGATGTTTTGTTTTTTTTAAGGTTCATGACCATCTAATGATGTTGAATGTGGAAATGATAACAAAACAACATATGTTCAAAGTTGACCATCACCCAAGCAAACATCACATTTCACACACGCTCTAAAACACACAGACCTAAGCTGGGGCCTATACATTTTAACTTGAGAGTTAAACCCTGCGAGCTTCTTGATATCAAAATACACTACTCATCCGAAGGGCAGCTGTTGCCAGTGGTCAAAGGGAAATAGCGCTGGTTTGCCCTTATCAAAAACATTTATTTACATCTTATTGAAGTTGTTTTCTTTTCCGAGGGTCAGGAGATAGTATTATTATTATTATTATTTATTCAGCCATTTCAACAATACATGACAATACAAAAAATACTTCCAGATGGGCTAGGAGAAACAAAAGCAAAATAATTACTGTGGTCCATAGACCTGCCCCCCACATCTGGTTGTAATACAAGTAATAAAACGAGTAATAAAATATGTATAAAGCAATTCATGTACAAAAAGAAAGGAAAGTTAACTATAAATAAAACATGTCTATGTACATCAAAATTTGGCAACTGAAACAAAAAATAATATAAAGCATGGACTATTTGAGATAGAACAGTTTTAGGAGTGAACAATTTGAGAAACTTGCACAGTGTAAAAACAAACTAACAACAAACAAAAACAGAAACATTCCTAAACACTTAAATAATGTAAGTAGAATGCAAATTAAATTTAAGTGACCAAATCTATAAAGAGAAAAGAAAAAATCCATCAAAAATAATATGTAAATAAATAATTTTATGAGTAAATAAACAAATAAATTAATAAATAGAAAAATACAAAAATAAGTAAACAAATAAATAAACAAACAAATAAATAAATAAATATACATAAATATTTAACTCCTTGAAATATAGTATAGATTAAAAGTAAATTGTGGGATTGCGCATAGTTGTTATGAAACTGTAAAAGGATTAAGCAATGATATAAGCAATGATTTATGATATAAATCATTAAAAATTTTACTTAATTAAAAATGGACAATCTATCATTTCATCCGCGGAGGTGGTTTTTGTTAGTGTTGTTTTTTCTCTTCTGTTTGCCTGTTGTTTTGTTTTTTTGTTTGTTTGTTTGTTTGTTGGGTTATTGTTTTTAACATGATATGATCCAAAGGGATTTGAAAACAAACGCATTTGTAATCAAGTATACAAACATCTGAACATGCTGAACGAAGTGTTTCAGACATATGGAATTGTTCCTAGTTATTTGCAATGGTAAAAAAGAGGAAAGACTTTACCAACAAAATAGACAATTGTTGATAATAAAAAAAACATTACTAGTTATTAACTAATTTGTGATTTTATTGGATCGGCCACTGTAGGGCTGCCGATGACGAGGTTAGAACTGAGTTTGCAAACTTGACTTTATTTGCTACATGTCTGGAAATTCAAAGTTAATCTGATATGTTCGCTGAAGCATTTTGAGTAAAACGGCATGCAAACCCGCAAACACAGACACGTTTCAGTCCATATTTAAGTGGGAAGTCCGAGTCTTATTAAGACGCTGTGTATACTTTTTTTGTTTTATCAACCACTCAACGTGAAACAGAAGAGTCAGAAGGTCATCTAAAGTACTTCATTAATAAGCATTTCCATACCCAAAAAGTTACAGAAACTGATAACAAAATGTAAGGGGGAAAAAATAGTGTTGGTTAAATTCTCCCAACTCAAACACTTAACACTCCCTCCCCCCCCCCCCCCTGGTATTTAAAATGTTCACTTGCTCCATCCTGAATGAAACCTTTTAACCTTTAAGATTCGCCCATAGACCTTCACTTAATAATGAAATAATTTCGCTTTCACTTTTGACAGTGATTTGGGTAACAACAGTTTTTCAGAGCTGAGGGCCGGTACGTTTTATGGAATGCCCAAGCTGCAAGTCCTGTAAGTACGGCTATTTAACTTGATTGAGTTTAAAATGACAATCGTTTCACAAGAGGGCGCTTTAAAAATTTAAATTGTGTTATCTTTAAAAAATACAGTCACTCATTTGCGCTCTAAAAGCTCCTGTGTTCGAATTAACCCGGGTCCCGAGAGTCATTATCTGGGATTTAAACTCGGAATTTAGGTCAATTTGACCCATTCCTGGGTAATTTCGATCCATTTGGGGTTGATTTTGACACAGATCCCGGTATACACACTGATCCAGAAATGGGCCGTGAAGCCCTGGGACCCGGAAGTGTTTTGAGTGCGTCCAAGATTTAACTTCTTATTTTTTTTTTTTTGTCTTGCTATAAGACATTGTTGACCATACATCTTGAAAATAGTAATATACAACTGCCATTTCACTGCAGTTGCAATTATGTTTGACAACGCAATGAAGTACTTGTTGATAACTGTTTTCGATAAATATGAATATTAACAAATTATTTCAGGCAGATGGCATATGTTCCGTTGCAACACATAGAGCCCGATTCGTTCAAAGGACTCGCAAACCTACAAACTCTGTGAGTGAACTTTTTACCTTTTTTCACTTAATATGACAAAGGAACAGTTAATATTAACAGTACCAGTAAGTTAACCAACGTGATGTAGTTTCAATTAAGCCACTAATCCGACGAAAATGTCATCAAAGTGTATGGTCCCATAATAGTGCCGATAACCAGTCAGCAGATTATTATTTGGTTTCACACCATAGAGCTATATATATTGACTAGGGCGCTAACTTGCTCTGAGTTTAGAAGCCATCCTGGGCGCAGACATGTTTGATGTGTTGCGTGACTAGGGAACGATTTTAATTTTAAGAGAGCACACATGGCCACGAAAATTTTGCATTCGGCGTATATATATAGCTCTATGTTTCACCCATACACCGATGTATGTAAAGCACTGTATACACTTCCGCAGTCATAAGAAGAAAAAGAAAAAAAGCCTCAGGCATATTACTCAGGTGGGATTCGAACCTACAATCTTTGTCCATTCCGAGACTGCCCGGTAGCTAGAGGCAGTTCGAATCCCATATTTTCGCAGCAGGTAGCGCAACAATTAAACAGATGTTAAATGTGCATCAAATCTTGTACTTTTGCTTTAAAAGTAGACATGGTGTTGACAGTGGCGTAACCAGAGCGCAGGAGGGGCTGGGCGAGGCGGGGCGGGACCCCCACCCGAAACCCGCCCAAAAGTCAATGCCTGGTTACGCCACTGGACATAGGTAAACCGTTTAAAACCCTGCAGTGAGGTCACCGTTAGGTAGCAACGCCCAAATGCTGCGACTGAGGATTCGGCTACGGCTATGTCAGTGTCTTCTGCAGCAACGACTTGTTAGCCCTGCAAGGGGGAAAACTGTCAGCATATGCTGGATTTGTTTAATGTTCCCATTGTCTTAACCACATCTTACAAGTTGGTCAGCTCATATGCCACGCTATCTTACGCTGGACCATGCCACACGTCCTGGGGGTTGTTAATCAACACGGGTCAGTGATTGGGCATGAAGGGCAGGACAAAACCCTGCCAGCATCCTTCGTGTACAAAATTGGTATGTCAGTTGTCAATGGTAGATAGATGAAACCAAATCATAAAACGTAATTAATTCAGCGAGCAAATAAGCCTAAACTAACCTTGTCAATACCTGGGACCGGAAAACATCACACTGAGACAAACAGGAAATCGTCGAAAATACTGAAAAGCAGACCCTACGAACAAAACTTATCACCATGTGCTGACAACGTATCACAGGGATGTGGCAACCCAAACAGGTCCCCTCGCTGCAGGGTGATAAAAAATAAATTTAGAAATAAATTCTGTCTGCGAAAAATCTGGCCATGTAACTTAAACATCCCGTCCCTTCCGGACGTCATATGTTGTTGCACGTCAAACAAATTATTATACCTTATTTGTGAGGGGCCGAGATTTTTTATTTCACGGTGTTACTGTATTCTGCTAGTTTGATTGTTTGCGTCTTCTCTCTTTTTTTGTAGAAATATTCTCCAGGCGAAGCTCGAATCCCCGAGCCAAGGAATGCTAAATGGAATTAACAACCTGTCTTCAATGTAAGTTAAAAGCCTGCGACGATAATTATATCAAATATCACTATTCAAGTACAGTTGTAGTACACAGTCAAAAGGAAAACATGGTTTGCACTTTTCAGGTTAAAAACTTCTTTCATCTTCTTTGATGTATTTTTTTTTTTTTCTACGGATGGTTCTGCAGATATAAATCAATTAAAAATGTAAATATGTGTACACATAAACGCGTCCTACTTGTTCTGCACACAAAATCAAACCAAGGCCTATTAAACCACCTTGATCGGTATTGTAAAAGTGCGAACAGTCCAGTTAACGGGTAGACGTTCAGTACACACATACAAACACACCCAAGGGTGTCAACACCTGCAATCGGGGACCTCCACAACTCCAAGAAAGCGCCTTGCCTTTAGGCACTTTGGCGTCACCGCAAACCTCACTAGATTACACCGTCTTACTTGTTTCGTGTCGCAGCAAAGCAGTGCATCTCAACGGACTCCAGCTCTTGTGTTTCGACACTTGACACTGGTCCTGACACTTGCGTCCACAAGTAAGACACCTAACCTTAATGCACATGACGTCATTGGGAAAAGGGCGCCCTCGGCTATAGAGGTCCAAAGAAGGTGCCCTTTGCAAATCATGTGCACCACACGTCACATAATATTCGTTTTCCGTTGCGTCTTAATTTAACCGTGTTATCTATATCGATGGCTTCGTGATGGCGTCAATGCATAACGTCCGTTGCTTCGTTCTTCCGATGGGACGAGAAACCGTAGGTCCATGTGTTGTGTAAATCACTTAAAAGAACACAGTACACTTATCATTAATAGAATGGGGATTTCCCAGGAGTTCCTTACAAAATCTAGCAGCAATTTGTGCCACCTCACCATGTTTACATTTATTAGGGTTATTTCATAGGGGGGGGGGGGTCCCTCACCTCATAAAATATTTCTTAACAATCGTCAACTGACTTGACAAATCGGCGGCATTTATAAACACATTTAGAGACACATTATAAAATGAACATTACTTTTATGATTATTGGTAGTATTATTATATTATATTATTATCCCAGGGGTCTGTACATTGTCTTGTGTATTGTGACCCTTTACATTTAAACAGACATTCGTTTTGTTTTGATATGCAGCTCTACGAGCGACTACCGTCTATGTTGTCTCCTCGATCCTGCATGGAATGCATCCTGCACAGGGCCGACCAAGTCATTCTCCTCCTGCGAGCGTCTCATGCCAAACTACGTCCTGAGGATTGCTATCTGGCTGCTCGGCATCAGCGCCATCTTGGGCAACATCTTCGTCATCAGCAAACGGGCCACGAAGAAACGTCGACGCGACGTGACCGTCCAGAGTTTTCTCATCACCCACCTCGCCATATCAGACGCCATGATGGGTCTGTACATGATCGGCATAGGCGCGGCAGACTCATATTTCAGCGGGAACTATTTCCTGCACTCCGAGGCGTGGCGATCTGGTGGCTGGTGTAAGACAATAGGTCTATTGTCCATGCTGTCAGCTGAGGCGTCCGTCTTTCTTGTTATGCTGATCAGTCTTGATAGATTTGTGAGTATAGCGTTCCCCTTCAGCCGTTTCAAGTTGGAAATACGCTCCGTGCGCGTTTACGTCGCAGTGGCGTGGATCATTGCGTTCGCATTGAGCTTGACCGGTACAATCATGGCGGGCTCGTCATCGTCCTTCTACGGTCTGTCTGACGTTTGTGTCGGCCTGCCACTCATTACCACCGCGGTCAATAGCTCTGCGTCTTGGACCTACTCCCGTTTGACGGGAACCTACGTGTACAAGACCTACGTGGCCAGCACCAAGCCCGCATGGGGCTTCTCTGTGTTTCTCTACATCGGGCTAAATTTCTTCTGCTTCGTCGTTGTGCTCATTTGCTACGTGGCGATCTTCGTCATAGTGCGGCGTTCGTCACGTAGCGTCGCCCAGCGCGGCACAATGGCCAGGAAACCCTGCAACGGCAACTCGGCTTCCAAGTCCCAAAGAAGCGCGACCTTTTCCCGGGAGGTCAAGCTGGCCACCCGGATGGCTCTGGTGGTCGGTACGGACTTATGCTGCTGGATGCCCATCATAATCATGGGCATTCTCACCCAGAGCGGAACCATCACTGTACCAGATGAACTTTATGCCTGGACGGTAGTGTTTATCCTCCCCATCAATTCCTCCCTCAATCCCTACCTGTATACCATATCAGAAATGTGGTCCAAGCGTAAGAAGAACAAGGGTACGGGATACACGCAGTGTATTCGTATGAACTATTCATCGCCAGGAGGAAGGGATAACGATCGCAATAACGTCATCGAAACCGATACGGTGGGTATAACACAGGGGTCTTCTTAGCACTGGAATGTTACGTCTTAGGTGTCATTATTTTCTCATCAGCCATTGACGAAAACAAGTCCCCTTCAAAAATGGAATATTTGTAGAAACCTGCATTACAAAAAACAGAGGTTGTATATGGGATTCGTCGGTCACATTGGACCTTGTGCACTATCGTCATCTTAGACGTAAAACCGACAGTGGAACAATATACGCACATGTAAGCGCGGTGCACAGGCTGGGCCATTTAACATTGCCTTCTGCCCTCTACGCAAGGGCACCCTACTCTGTGACGTCATGTGCAAAGGTATACAGAAAGCCCATGACGTAAAACTGTCACGGTGATGGTGCTCCACTACTGAGGAGCGAAACAGCAGGAGCAAACAGTGCTTGGCCTTCTGACTGGAAACATCCGTCTGTAAATTGAAACACTTCAGCTGCAGCACTTCGACATTGATCTTGGCTCACTTGACTCTCATCAGAGAGTTAGCTGCGAGTTCACAATCACACTGACATTTGCGGCGGGGTTGAACAGCCAAATCGAAACCTCGTCTTTTTTTTAGCCCTCTTTTAATTTCAAAATAATCGTCACAAAAATTACCTAACCCCTCCCCTCATAGGTGTGTGTGTGTGTGTGTTTGTTTGGGTGTGGGTGTGTGTGAGTTTGTAGTGACATTCAAACCGTGGACTTACAACAAAAGGGACAATAGGTCCACGTTTGCTATCACAAAGGAAAACAATGAGGTCCACGTTTGTCAGGACAAAGAGTTGAACAAAGGAGGGTCCACGATTGGAGGTCATTACACACTTGTGTGTGTGTGTGTGTGTGTGTGTGTGTGTGTGTGTGTAGGTATACACATTCAAACCGGGGACCTATAACAAAAGAGGACAATAGGGTCCCCGTTTGGGGAAAGGTCCCCAGTTGGAAAACGTGTACAAAACCAATGAGAGCTGTTGCCAAACAAAAGAGGGACAATAGGAGGTCCCCGATTGCAGGTGTTCACACACGTGGGTGTGTGTGTGTGTGTGGGTAGGTATACACATTCAAACCGGGGATCTATAACAAAAGAGGACAATATGGTCCCCGTTTGGGGAAAGGTCCCCAGTTGGAAAACGTGTACAAAACCAATGAGAGCTGTTGCCAAAAAGTTGTAGTACAAACAAAAGAGGGATAATAGGAGGTCCCCGATTGCAGGTGTTTACACACGTGTGTGTGTGTGTGTGTGTGTGTGGGTAGGTATACACATTCAAACCGGGGACCTATAACAAAAGAGGACAATAGGGTCCCCGTTTGGGGAAAGGTCCCAAGTTGGAAAACGTGTACAAAACCAATGAGAGCTGTTGCCAAAAAGTTAGAGTACAAACAAAAGAGGGACAATAGGAGGTCCCCGATTGCAGGTGTTTACACACGTGTGTGTGTGTGTGTGTGTGTGTGTGTGTGTGTGTGTACACACAGAAGGGCATATGTGGGGTCCTGACAACAATGGAACAATGGACCCCACAAGGTCATTTCAATAGGAACAATTGGGCCCACAAGGGAATTCATCAGAAAAGGGAATAATAGAACAACAATAGCAGTACCCACAAACCGATCCGTAAGGATGTGTGTGTGTGTGTGTGTGTGTGTGGTGTGTGTGTGTGTGTGTGGACACACACAAGGGCATATGTGGGGTCCTGACAACAATGGAACAATGGACCCCACAAGGTCATTTCAATAGGAACAATTGGGCCCCACAAGGGAATTCTTCAGAAAAGGGAATAATAGAACAACAATAGCAGTACCCCACATTCCGGATCCGTAAGGATGCGTGGTGTGTGTGTGTGTGTGTGTGTGTGTGTGTGTGTGTGTGTGAGTTTGTAGTGACATTCAAACCGTGGACTTACAACAAAAGGGACAATAGGTCCACGTTTGCTATCACAAAGGAAAACAATGAGGTCCACGTTTGTCCGGGACAAAGAGTTGAACAAAGGAGGGTCCACGATTGGAGGTCATTACACACTTGTGTGTGTGTGTGGGTGGTGTGGGTGTGGGTGTGGGTAGGCATACGCACCATTGTGGGGACTTTTACACAATGGAACAAAGGTCCCCACCACGTTTTTCTTTGTTAAACTGGGTCCCCAGAAAGTAATTCTTTAGAAGAGGGGACAATAGAACAACAATAGGAAGTCCCCACAACGGCGTGTGCAAAAGTATGTTGTGTGTGTGTGTGTGAGTTTGTAGTGACATTCAAACCGATGACTTACAACAAAAGGGGTCCACGTTTGTCAGGACAAAGAGTTGAACAAAGGAGGGTCCATGATTGGAGGTCATTACACACTTGTGTGTGTGTGTCCTTAGGTAAAATTTAAGTGAGCTGAAGGAAGTTAATTCAAAAGAGTTTGCTATCAAATTTGGGGGTCAGAATCTCCGGGCAGACAGAATCTCAAGCCACACTGGCTCCGTTCACCATGTTTTAAAAAAAAATGATCTTGTACATTCTAAGGCAATTCCTGGCATGCAGTATACTATACTATACTGTTCAGATGGAAATGATACATCCTATGTCATAATATCCACATAAACTCAAGAGTTAAACACAGTAACAGCATTTTTCTTCATGACAAAGTTAATAATCAGACAGTTCAATCTCCAATAAAATATCAGGGTTAATGTCTTCTCCCATTGAGCTGTGTACAAATTGCGCCTAATTGCAGTCCATGCTCTGAGGATCTTTTGTAAGCATGTGATTGTACAGGTTGCATTAGTATATTTGAAGTCATTACGATAGCTGAAGCCATATCCGAGGTTTCGAGAAAAAAAGAAGTTATTAAAATGGTATACCGCCCTCTTTAGATTAGAGCGAGCAAGGTGAAATGTGGAACAATACGGTGTATTGGCCACGGTTCATACGCACACTAGACTGGTCTGCTGTCCTTATCCGCAAGGATAATGACAGGCACCGGTCTATTAATAGAGATGGTCACTGCGAGACTGCAATGGGATGCGAGGTCAAAGGTGCGTTTGTCAGGAGTCCTCCAAACGCTCGAAGCTGGTGTCATAGGGAAATCTGTCCCCCGGAGATTCTGTCCCCCATATGGGAAATTAACATGGGCTGAAGGAGGATGATTCAAAGAGGGCGCTATCAGAAGAGGTTTGTACACAGTTCACCGTATGGGGGGACAGAATCTCCGGGGGACAGAATCTCCTGCCACACCGGTCCTGCGTAAAACACGAGCCTCGAAGTGTGACGTCAGATGTTCGGGCTATACGCAGACCACCTGGGCGTTATTCTAACGATTACGACCCCATCGTGTCAAGTTTCGTTGTTGTGGCTGTTGGTGGTGTCAATGCAACAACGGTCGTTCCGTTATTCTAAAAGTTCAAAATGTTCACTTCAATTTGCAACCCTTGGTACGTTCAATGGAAACTCGTGTGTGTCCCTGTGCGTGAAGAGAACAGTGCTTCTTTAACTGAAGATGTGAAACACTTCAAGCGGAGTACACACAAACTTACGTGGTAATTTCTTTATTACAGAACTAACATAATAAAGATAACAAAAATCACCACGTATAGTTTCATTTTTAACTAGACGTAAGTTTGTGTTGAAACAAAAACAAGGTGTTCGGTGGAGACATGTATTCATTAGTAAAGTAAAATGAAATTTAATGGAAAACATTTGTAAACATGTCTCTGTAGGAAATAATATTGATAACGAGAAATTTATTGCGGTTCTAAAGATTTGATTTTTTTAAATAAAATACTTTTATTTATACTTTTTTTTGGAAACCATTGACACCATAGCTCATCAAAAATAGCTGGCAGTACATTGTTAGGTTTGTCGTGAGAGGGCGCTGTTAAAGGTGGTGACGTCTTTACTCTATTAATTGGAAGGCCTAGGTGGTCAAACTTTGTTTAATGCACAGAGACTACGTCTCAAATCCAGATCATAATTGTTGCATACCTCAAAACGAGGCTTGGGATATTTGTTCACCCAAATTTCCGGTTTAGACCCGCCCGGAAGAAAAAGTTAAATAGGTCATGTCAGTGCAACTTTAACGAAATGGTTTAAGCCCTTTCTTAACTAGTTTAGATTGTTAGAAATACTTTTGCAGCTCAGTAGATATGAATTGTTATGTAAATTTGAATTAACACCTGATGATGATGTCGTGATTTTTCAAAAACCTCTCACATTTGGGGTTTGCGTAGATTAAACTAACAAAGCCTCATGCCAAATCAGGCTTCGTGCACTTTGAACCTTATGATCAATGCAGCGGAACAGCCGGCCAAAGTGCTTTCACAACATACGCAGTTTAAATGTGAGTCAAAACATTCGTGGGCTTTAACGTTCGATTTAAACCATAGGTTAAGGTCAATTGGTATTACATCTGTTTGAGCAGGCTTAAAGACCTACAACCTGATGTAAAAATGGTGATGAACTTATGAGTAGTTCATGAGATAAAAGTCTTTGAAGTTTCCAACCTGGGTTTGAACCGAAAGTCAAGGTCAATTAGGTCAAACAACTTTGTTAAGCGTTTGTTAAGTTGGTGTGGAGACCTTGCCAATAATGTATATATTGTTTGGTTAATGAGTTATGTTTTTTTTCCAAATAATAAGCTTTAATATAATGTAATTTGATATCTGATGACCTCAACGCGACGTTACTACAGTGGTGTCTTATCCAGGTGAATATCTTAATATGTGTGAATTATGAAGGTTGCGTGAGCTTGGAAGGTGTGTTTGTTAGCGGAAACTTGCAGTGAGAAGGAGAAGAATATGTTATAACTAAACGAGTTTTTGTTGAAACAAAAACAGGGTGTTCGGTGTACAAATTAGCAGAACTGGTGAAATGTAATGAGAACATTAGGGTAAACTGTCTTTGTAGGAAATGACGAGAAGTAAATTGTGGTTATAAAGATTTGAAACTTTGAAACAGAAACTTTGATTAATCCTTTTATCTTATTATTACGTCACATCTAATTTCTTTTCCGAAAGGCCTAGTGGTCAATTTTTTTTTCCCAGACAGAGACATGTCCAATCCAGATCACATTGTTTGCGGACCTGAAAACAAGGCCAATGGATGATTGGTTCACTTCAACTTCTGGATTTGACCGGAAGACAAGGTCAAGTTGGGTCATGTCAGTGCAACTTTAATGAAGTAGGTTAAGCCCTTTCATAAGACTTTCAGATTGTCAAGAAAGCTTAAGTGGTTCAGAAGATATGACTCTTCACAAGGTTACAATTTGAATGATTGTAAATCAACACCTGATGACGTCTCGGTGATGTCACAATAGCGCTGACGTGTACTGATTCCGATCCAACTACGTGTGAAGTATAACAGTTATGGAAGTTTGGAAAACTGTCTGTATTGGAGTTTGCGTGGACTAGAATCAACACAGCATAGTGCCAAATCACGCTTCGTGGACTTTCAACATTATGACCAAAAAAGTGGAACAGCTTGCCAAAGGGCTTCTGCAGTATACACAGTTAATATGTGGGTCAATGCATACGTGGGCTTTAATGTCCGATTTCGACTGGACGTTAAGGTGAAGTTAGTATAATCTCTGTGCAAACGTGTAAGCGGGCTCAAAGACCTAACTCGTGTCAAAATTTTGCTTGAATTATAAGCAGTTCGTGAGATATTAATCTTTTCGAAATTTTACCATTAAGGTTTGAACCGGAAATCGGGTCAAATGAGGTCACGATCTGTGTAGTGTTTGTTAACTTTTGAAGACTTTTTCGATGAAGTGTACATCGTAAAAATCCAATGTGTGGTTCCTGAGGGTTTTTTCCCTTAAAATGTTAAACTTTGATTTAATATTATTTGCAACCATATGACGTCATCATGACGTCACTTTAGCGTTGTCTTATTCTCGTGACTATCTAATTATGTGCAAAGGTTGAAGGATATTTGAGATTGTAAGAGGTGTCCGATTTAACGGAAACTTGAGGGGGAGAATAATAAGAGGTCATCAACTAGTCAAAAGTTTTGTCGAAACTAAAAGAAGGTGTTCGGTGTAGACATGTACAAATTAGCAGAGTTGATCAAATATAATGAGCACATTTCGTAAACATGTCTTTGTAGAAAATATTAAGAAACGAGAAATAAGTTGTGGTTCCAAAGATTACATTTTTTGAAATTAGAAACTTGGATTGAGCCTTAATTCAAAACCAATGACGTCCCAGCTTATCATGAAGTTATATCTTCTTCTATATTTAGACATGCTAAGTTGAAACCTTTTTGAACTTCCGACAGGGTTTCAGCAAAAAGGTTTATATTTAAATTTGAGGGCACTTTTGAAAATAATGACGTCATTACTCTATAAATTCGAAGGCCTGGGTTGCTCTTTAATTCACACACAGAGACCATGTCCAATTTCCAGATTGTATTGTTTGCAGACCTCTAAACTGGGCCCGGGAATATTTATATATATTTTTTCTCCAACTTCCGGTTTGACCAGGAAAAAAAGTAATATTATTATACGATCATGTCAGTGCAACTTTAGAGAATGGCTGATTTTATTTCAGAAGATATGATTTTCAAATGTTTAAAATATCAGTCAACACATCATGACTTCATGATGACGTCATAGTAGCGCCGTTGTACTATGCGGATCTTACAATGTGTGAAATGTGAAAGTTATGTAAGTTTGGAAAATGTGTCTTTGTTGGCCGACAGAAATGCTCACATTTGGGGCTTCCGTGTATTAGACTAACACAGCCTAGTGCGCCAAATCAGGCTTCGTGGACTTCATGATCAATGTAAAGGAACAGCCAACGACAGTGCATCTGCAGTATACACAGTTAAGGTCAAATTGATATAATATATGTGTGATTAAGTTATGAGTAGTTCTTGGGATATAATTTTTTTTGAATTTTTAACTTCTGGTTAGAGGTTAGTACAGTCTCTCTTTGTTTAGCGTTTGCTGAGTTCTTCATGAACTTTCCGATGGTGTAAAGATTGTAGCAAAAAAATGTGTGGTTCATGAGGTTTTTCAAATTGTTACTTAAATTTTATGTAATTTGACACCCGATGACGTCCTCAAGACGTCACAACAACGGTGTCTTCTACTTGTGATTATTAACTTTGTGTGAGTTATGAAGGTTATGTGAGCTTGAAAGGTGTCTTTGTTAGCGGAAAATCGGTGGGGAAAGAAGAACAAACAAAAACAAGAGGTGTTCCGAGCGTTGCTCCGAACAAAAAAATAAATACGTGTATATTTAAATAATAATAATATTAAAAAAAAATATTTAAAAAAATGAATCATTATGGACGACACTACGATTCCAGTAATGTTGCAGCTAAATCCCTTACAGGAGCTAAGGGGTAATTTATCATTTATAATGTTTAATGTATGATGTATGATGTACAAACGTAAGTTGAACAATTTTACTCGAAATTTATTGCCTAATTAATATCAAGTTGTTATTAAAGTTCTTTATTCATGTACGTTGTTAGATACTTTTGAAAACACTAGGTGGCAGCGGACTTCAAAGCCGAATTCATTGTTCATGTCAATGTTCGCAACTTTACATTGCTTGTCTGCTGCCACCTTTCGATTCAAAGTCTCCCAATCTAAGAGCTAATTGTTTTCGATTTCTGAGGTATTAAGACGTCTTTGTGTTTTTCCTTACATTCGGAATTATGTACAAAGAGTATTTTATTAGAAGAAATATTTATATGCGTCTGTTTTAATATCCATTATTTGTTAAGTTCATAATTATTTTTATACAGAAAACAAATGTTCCGAACTACAGTGAAGTTCATGTGCAATCTTATCCTTTATGATGGCCTAGGGCCTATAGGTGGTTTTAAAGGGACATCGAATATATAAATTTGCGTATTCCCCAATTTGAATATTTTGCGCTTTTTAAAGCCACCACACCTCAGTTAGTCTAACAGAAAGTAGATCTAAAAGAAAAGTTCATTGTTTATGTTTTCATGACGTGATACAAAAACATAAATCAACTTGTTATCTTATTATTCGGTAGTAGTCAACTAATATTTATGAAAATCTTATTGTTATACACAAGAAGAAAGAGCGAGTCTCATCATCACATTTTGATCATGGTAGCCCACATAAACTTAAAATAACGCAGTGAGGTGTCTGATCTTATCGATCGATGCCCTTCTGAAGATTATAAAGTGACCATCGGTGTCTCAATGTTTCATTGCTGACACAAAAGGAGAAAACCTTACCACGTGATTCCAACTAGAATATGTTGCATGGTTATAAAAATGAAAACGTCACTCGTCACTCGAGGCTTATGTAGTATTTTAATATTTATAAGTGACGTCGTAACAGGTGTGTTAAAGTTACGAAACAGGATTTATGCACGCGACAATTTTAATTGCAATGTATTCATTGCGAAAGGGAAAGTTCACAATCAGACCAAGTCATACAACCCAGTGTACCTGCTATGCATAACCGTGCGTGTCCAGTACAGACCATAAGAGCATAGTAAAGTGGTCACTCAAAACCACGTGACCAGTTTACAACCAATCGAACAATTCAAGTGTATCGCATACGTTCAATGATTAATTATGCAACTGTATGCATTATTTTAAAGTATCAGTTGCGTGTTGTACATAACATGTAAAAAATAAATATCCTAACATATTTTATGGCTCTGCAAAGTGCCTTTAATTGTCACTAAATATGTCCAGTTGTGTCAAGGGGGGGGGGGAGGAGTATTCTTGTCTAAATAGATCGACATTAATTTAGCTTTTCCATATTATGCAAATAATTATTTTAAGTTCATATCGAAGGTGGTTTATGTTTAGGTCACACAAATAAATCCTCATTGGTATCGTCATTGCCACTTTATCTTATAATGTGTATTTGCCGTTGATTGTTTTGAGCTGTGGGCAACATAAAACAGGCCCCTTCACTTGTTTTTCAAAATCTAGCTGATATTTCAATTGTTTTAGTTCTCAGGGGGGGTTGTCTTCCTGATTTTTACCTACAAATGTAAACATCTTGTTAAGGATTTGAAAACTATCGGTCTTAAACTTGATAACTACTGTGCCCGCCTTAGAACACACTAGTTGCATAGTAAAAACTATAAATAAATAATAGTAATAGTAAACTTGCGGGTACAACCATGTGTAAATCTCTTTTGTTTGAGTGTTGGCTCTGAGAAGAGCCGGTTTGGTCTCGACGTTTCGAACAGTATACTCTGCTCGTCTTCTGCTCGTCTTCTCCTGAAGACGAGCAGAGTATACTGTTCGAAACGTCGAGACCAAACCGGCTCTTCTCAGAGCCAACACTAAAAAAAACCAGAGATTTACACATGGTTGTACCCGCAAGTTTACTATTACTATTATTTATTTATAGTTTTTACTATTTGTCCACACCATGCAAAGCTTCAAAGAATATTTACACTAGTTGCAATCTGAGGCTTTACTGTCTGCAGTATTGTCCGAGAGGACTTCCTTAAAATCTAGGTCTGGCTTCATTGAAAGTAAAAGAAGAAAGTAAAAAAAAGGGCCTTTGGTGAATACAGTTTATTTATTTTTTACAAGGTAAACAACTGAATTTAACCTGGCCTAAAACAGGTGGATAGGTGGCTAAATGACACACTGACGCACAGATGTGTCTAGCTAGCTGGACTGGGACAAATCATTTGTATAGTCATCTGTTAAATGTGTGCCGCACATCTGTATTTTGGGGTCAGCCCAAAATTGGATCGAGTGTTGGAAACGATCAAAACGATCCCATTCCCTGCATCAGAAATCAGGAAAAATTTGCCTCCGCGGATTCAGATTTATTCCCCGAGCATCCACCAACGGCACAGAATGCTGGCATATTATTCCAGCACCAAGGGACTTTGTAAAAACGATTTTTTTAAACAACTTTATATAACTTTTTAAAACAACTATTTGTAACGACGTCACATTATAATAATAATAATAAGTGGCTTCTTATATAGCGCTCATATCCGTCACATCAGAGCTTGAATCCGGCGCTCTTATCCGCTCGGCAACGACACGCGCTGGTAAACACAGGTAACGTTGCTTTGATTTGATTTTGTGTCAGACACAACGGCAGAAGAGTTTGTAGTTTTTCAAAACCTTGAGGTTGGGTCCTTATTTTTTGATCGATAATTACGAAAAAAACAGACGCGTAAACACATCACCATTACATTTAACTGACATACAAACACATCAAAAACAAGTTTAAACGGCGTTCCCGTATTAAAAAGTTCGCTCAAGTAACTGCATAACTGTATTCGTCTTTCCAAGATGCAGTGAAATGTGTTTTTTAGACGGTGCTGGTGCATATTGGCTTTTACTGGTGCCAAAGAAAGGCTTCTTCGTCGGCTTAGTGGTGACGCACACACATTTTTTTAAACACAATTTTAACATCGTCAAACTGTTACAAATACTTGGTAAAACTAATTGGTAATCGTTAAGCCGAGAAACCCCAGATATAAGGACTGAGTGAATCATTATATCGTTAGTCCTTCTACTTTCCCTTTTTTTTGGGGGGGGGATCCTTCATTTATTAATTTATACTCTGATCACTATTTCGTCTTCCGCATCAGACCGCAACGTTTTCACTCCACTAAGTTCAGGAACGTTTCCTCCCAACGACTGTTTTATATTATTTTCAACTTTTGAGGCATTGCATGGTGAGGTATTAATCAGTTTTGCGGTATTGCCATGTGTGTCATGTCGACATTGATGCGTGAATTTTGTTCTTGTAGCGCTCAAGCATCTGAAACGACTCTTCAGTCTCCAGAGCAGGCTAGTCAGAACGCGGCCACTAATGTAAAGCTCACTTCGCGAGAGTAAATTTAATAAGGAGAAGTCCTCTCGATCCACTAAGCATATTAAGTAGTAGTCCCGGCCGATTTTCTAACTTCCACCAGGTAGGATAGTTAAATAATAAGTAGGATAGTTCTTTTGAGAGCTAAGTCGTCTCCCGAATTCTGAAATGCACTCCGCGGCTGTAATATAAATGGCGAGACAGTTCCCAAAAGAACAAAATCTACACAGATAAGGTGATGTAGGCTATACCCATGGTTTTTACCGCAAACGTAAAATTGATCCCCTTTTTTTTCCCCCTCCCCCCCCCCAAAAAAAAAAAAAAAAAAGAGCAGGCTGAAATCAGCGAATCTTATAAGATAGCCGACGGATACAGTGGCTGTTTTGATTTCCCACATTGCATTAATTTTATCAGGTGACAAAACAGTGGAACTGCTATTTTTGAAAATTTTGTGGTGTTGGGTGAAATAATATTCGGGGGAGATCGTTCAGTATTAACGAACTAAAAATACGAACTAAAAAAATAATATTTCGAAGGAGCAAAATATTGTCTAATGAATGAAATAATATTCCGAGGGGAGAAATTAACATTGAGAGGGAACGATTTTGAAGGAAAGAAACAGTATTAACGAACTAAAAATACGAACTAAAAAAATAATATTTCGAAGGAGCAAAATATTGTCTAATGAATGAAATAATATTCCGAGAGGACAAATTAACATTGAGAGGGAACGATGTAATTTTTGTTTACCCTTTCATGCGTGTTACCGTCTCTTTTCACGGAAATAATTATTTCATGACATCTATAACACGTGTTATGTAAATTTATACTTTCAACCATGCTAAAGTTTGGCACACCTTTGAAATAATACAACCCTCTAGGGTAGAAATTTGTAGAACTAAACTTTCATAGAAACGGTATAGTTTAAATTGACTACAACCAGTGGTTTCCTGTTCTAATTACGGTTGGGTGCGTGGTTCTTCCCTCCGCCAGAAATCACCTGCCGTTGTCATTTCTTTTTTAAAAATTAGTTTGATGACCTCCGACTCAACGGTCATTAAAAATAATAAGCATTTCGTGTTTGAAGTACAATTCATGTCATCTGCAGCCGACGTGAAACCTTTCGGATTTTGTCTAATGATGGCTGGATAATCGTCGACCACAACGAACAGTTAAAAGAATTCAGAACTCTTGCGTTGATACCATTCAAGAATACCCCCAATCTCCACTAAGACATACATAGCTATAGTTTATTTACAAGGTTGCAGGTTCTTTGTGATCGGTTAAGGTTTTTTTAAATATTATTTATAGTAAACAATATTGACAGTTTTGGGATTTTAAATTTTATATTCTTATTTTGATTTTTGCCTTCCTAACATGGAATGACCTAAAATGCGCACAGATATCAAATCACAACATTGTCAGATCCACCCCACCTCTCCTGGATATACCTCAATAAATTGGACAAAGTCCAGCGTCACTTTTCTATATGCCATTTGGGTTTTAAAGCGGAATGTTTCGTTTCATAACCCGGGTTCCTTTTCATAGTTAACCCCAAAAAGTAGAAGAGCGCAACAAAGTCGCGAAAAACTACTAGAAACAGGCTACCGGCCAAAAGTTCCATGCCACATGTACCATCTGTGATGGATTTCCTGCTTATCTTTGCCTACCATAAACTTTTTAAGCACAATGTCTGCTTAAGCAGCTAAATGAAATTGGGCCCCGGAGGAAAACAAAACAAAACATTTTATTTTCAAATTCTCGGAAATTTTTCTCGTCAACCAGGTTAACGGCCAAACTCAGGGATAATCTCATTAAAGTGCAGACACAATTTGAGCGCATTATATATTGCAAGCTGACCCTCGGACCCATGCTGATGTTGTCTTCTCAAGAATAAGATGTGGTTTCTATCGAAAGTAGATGGACATTTTTTTAAAATCAAATTAATTCACAATGTCATCAATGGTCAGTTCCCCCAACTGTTGCGCTGCGACTTACTACTCCTGCGGCTACGAAGCATAGTTATACCACTAGAAAGGCAGAGAGTAATGAGTTGTGTGTGCCTACAGTTAGGATTGAGAAAGGCAAAAGATGCATTTCTTACGAAGGGAAAAATTTGCCTGAGAGATCGCGTAATGAGCCTACCTTGACTTCTTTCCATGCCTTCTTTAATTTGGTTTGCTTAGTCTTCTTCGCTTTTGCTTTTGTTCCCACTGGTTTAGATTGATGCTGTTGCTTTAACAGTTTTGTTTTCATTCATGTCATTTTCGTTGTTTTGTTGTATTGTTGTTGTTTAATACATGACCCTCAGGGAGAACAGTGTTTTCACAATGATGGAGCTACACCACATAAATAATACCTAATAATATTAGTAATAACATAATAATAACATATTCGCAAACAGAATGATAAAATCCATAAATCTGTAAACTTTGCCTTAATTATTAATTTTTGTTATTTTGTTTTACTTTTGAAATACTCTTTTTTGGCTACCGGATTTCAATATATTTGCACTGCCCCGACGTTTTAATAACAGAATGATAAAATCCATAAATCTGTAAACTTTGCCTTAATTATTTATTTTTTGTTATTTTGTTTTACTTTTGAAAAAATCTTTTTTTGGCTACCGGATTTCAATATATTTGCACTGCCCTGACGTTTTAATAACTTTTCGTGTTTGATTTCTTCACATTTTACTTTTTGTTTATAAAGCGTTCATGTCTCATAAGTTTTACTGTTTGGATATATTAAAAAAAAAAAAAAATTGCTGTTACCGGTATGGTTTAAGTGTTGGCTTAAAAACTACATCGTACATTTACCTAACAACTAGCTGTTTCCTATGAGGAGGCTGTCGTACAACTTTAAAAAAAAATAACACAGCAAATACATAAAATAAAATAAAGGAAAACAGCAGTAGGGTGTTGTCATACTACAGCTAATTGCACAATCTAATAAGCAATTATGAAACCGCCTACTGAATGTCTTCCCCACCATCAGCTGGACTTTTAATCAAGAAGGCGGGTTAGTCGGGCCCTTGCACCGGAACACCAACAGAAGACATAACAGGTTAATGATCTCGGAGTTGCCGCATGATTGGAGCCTGGATTGGCTTGTTACCCGTAACGAAGTGGTTCGGTTCGAATTGAAAGTACATGAAGGGCAGCCCCCCCCCCCCCCTTATCCTACACGCACAAGCGTGTAAACTCCTGCAATCGGGACCTCCTTTTGTCCCTCTTTTCCGTGTACTAGATTTTGCCAACATATCCCATTGGTTTGTACACACCTTCCAAGTGGGGAACTTTACCCAATCGGGGACTCTATTGTTTTTTGTCTCAAGTGTGTAATGGCCTCCAATCGTGCACCTTCCCTTGTTCGAGTCTCTGTCGAACTTTGACCATATTGTCTTCCGTTGTGATGGCTGCAGTCGTGAACCCAGTGTCATCTTTGTTATGAGGACCCGGTTTACATGTCACTAAAAGTACACACGTTCGAGGACTTGAACGTTCCGTGTTCTCCATTAATTATTTAGACACGCTCACCAACACACCAACACGCATCGAATGACCATCAAAACAGTCACAATATACCTCTGTTTTTCCATCATCCTTAAAACCGTTTCCAGCTTTTTGGAAGCATCAAAAGTTGATGATCACCTGATGGAATTACTTCAAGTCAGCTGACTTAAGAAGTAATAGTGTTTCGTCTAGTAGTTATCCCTCGTTATCCAGTGTGCGTTTTCTCAACACGTATATTTGCCAACATGTATATTTTGTGATAGGTATATCTCAACTAACAACAGCGATATCAGTATTACATGTTGAGTACAGAGACACGTATGCAAATTATCATGCACTTTAAATTAGTAGGACTAGAAAAACGTGTTCCGCTATAAACCCATTAACTTTATTTAGTTGGCGTCCTCTAGTTTCCCCACCTGGTGTATCCCAACGTCATACAAAATAAAATAAAAATGTGAAAATGTTGGCTCAACTGGTCATCGATGCTGCAAGAAAACAATTAAAGAGAAAACAAAAAAAAACACCTGTTGCATTTAGAATTGTGTGCTTTCAAACGCCTGAGAAAGACTTCATGGCTGAAGCTTTTCTCGGATTCAAATATTTTAGTGAGTTGTTAGCTCTTTCTCCAGAGCTACAATACTTCAAAGGGAATCGTTTCTCAGCTCACAAATGCTCCTTACCAAGAAATGTTTTATGGTAATGGATTTCTTGAGTATTTACCGAAAAGTATACACTGCCTTTAACGTTTTTATCAGACAAAAAAATATATCCGTAGCAACGATATATCTATATATAAAAAAGCATGTGGAACATATATTTCTTTTTAGAAAAAATCTCTTTTATTAAATATTATTCTTTCTAGTGAATACACATATTACCATATGCATTAGCTTGTGGGCTTGGATTCAGGACACATTCAGAGCTCATGTATATATGCAATTATAGAGCTCATTATGTATGGAATTACAAAGTTTATTATGTATGCATTTACAGGGCTAATTTACATGCATTTACAACGCTTGTGTTACATGCAAATACAGAGCTGATTGTGTGTGCATCATTTCCAAAGTGTGTAGTGGGAAAATGGACTGGGTGACGCCTTTAACGATGCTGAGAACATAAAAGGAAATTGCCAATGGGAATTTGCCGTCTCTGACAGATGTTCTACAATGGTGTCCAAACCTAAACGGAGACATGACGGGAACATCCGTTTTAGAACAGATAGTATCGAATTCATGGGGAAATGGTTATCATTTTATGACGTATTTCAAGGTAAATACAGAGCTGGGGGCAAACAAATAAAATAATAATAATCCCAGTAATTTTCGCGGCCAATTTAAATGTGGCGATTTTTCTCTTTCTCGCGAAATCGAAAAGTCAGCACAGTCATTTCAATTTCATTTACATGTGTAAGCGATTGGTCTTTTGCGTCATGAGATTAAATTTAAAAAAATATAAAAAAATAAAAGAAAACACCAATATCAACGACTACTACTCAACTAATCCACTCGAACAACATTCGTATTCGCAACAGCTTTTTACAGAGATCTCTAAAAGCGCCTAATCTGCTAAATTGAATGTCAATTCCGCTAAAAGGTAAGGAATCAAGTTTAATTGAATATAAGGCTATAATTACATTCGCATGTCTCAAAGTGAACATGAGTGACGGTTTCAACAGGAGACGATATTACCTTCAGGCCACGAGACAGCCTCGATCTCCTGGGAACGATCCTCAATAACGATATACTAATAATCAACGGAACTATACCCCCCAAAAGTGGAGTGTCCCATGTCACTTCCCGGGCTCCTGAAATGAAATTATGAAGTCGAAGTAACATGCAGAGTTCCAATGTCACACGTGAATGAGAGCACTTTTAATGAAAAATGCATCCCCTGTTTCGTTTCTATTAATGTGGTCTGTTTATACATTTTCCTTAATTTTGTTTTGGTGTTATACATTTCAAATCTGTGAAACATTCATATTCGCAGCAACTTTTAACAGAAATCTCTTAAAGCGCCCAACCTTCTAAATTGATTGCACATTCCGCAAGGCTGAAAAGAACGCAATACAAGATTAAGCGAATGTATTGCTGTATAAATTCGCACATCTCAAAGTGAAGATGAAGACGGTTTCAACTGGGGACGACATTAACCTTCAGGCCACGAGACAGCCTCGATCCCTGGGAACGAGCCTCAAGAACGATACAATAATAATCATTGGAACCAAAAACAAAAAAATGGAGGTCCCATGTCACTTCCCGGGCTCCCGATATGAAATTATGAAGTCGAAGTAACCATGCAGAGTTCCATGTCACACGTGAATGAAATCACTATTAATGAAATATGCATCCCCTGTGCTTGTGAATGCATACCACATCCTTCTCATTTACTTTTAAGAAAACTGATGAACTTTATTGCCCTCCTCTGTGGGATTGAATCACAACAAGCAGGTTTTCAGAAGCACTCTGTTGTTCAAGTGTGGTGCAGTCCAAACCAATCGACAGCCCCTATTACGTGGGGAAATTGCCCCCTTTCCAGTCAGGATAATACCTTTGCATGTTACTTCGACTTCGTAATTTCATATCAGGAGCCCGGGAAGTGGCATTGGGCACTCCGCTTTTTTGTTATTGCTGTTACCTTTATTCATTTCAAAGTGTGTAACAGCGCGTATGGGTATTTTTTATAGTGTATTTTCTTGTATTTTTTATTCATATTTTATTGTTCAGCGCATTTAAACAAAATTTTATTGGAATTTGCGCTATATAAATGAATAAATTATTGTTATCATTACTATTATTACCAAATTATCATCGTATTAATTCCGGTGAGTAAAAAAAAACAAATAACATTACAGACGGTGACATTTATTCAATCAGTTTGCAAGTTATATCTAATAGGTTTTGATGGCAATAGCTCTGGAGCGAGTTTTCTGCTAGATGGCAATGGTTTCGTTTCCGTTGCTGTGGTCTGTTTATACATTTCCCTCGGCAGTTTAGTTGTGCTCTCATACAATTCGAATCTATGAAACATTCATAATCGCACGGCTTTTCACAGAAATCCCTTAAAGCACCCAAACCTGCTAAATTGAATGCCAATCCTGCAAAGCTAAAAAGGAACGCCGAACAAGTCTAATTGAATGTAATCATATACAAATTTGCATGCCTCAAAGTGAAGATGAATGACGGTTTCAACTGGGGACGACATTTAACCTTCAGGCCACGAGATAGCCTCGATCCCCTGGGAACGAGCCTCAAGAACGATACAATAATAGTCATTGGAACAAAAAAAAAAAAAAAAAAAAAGTGGAGCGTCCCATGTCACTTCCCGGGCTCCCGATATGAAATTATGAAGTCGAAGTAACCATGCAGAGTTCCAATGTCACACGTGAATGAAATCACTATTAATGAAATATGCATCCCCTGTGCTTGTGAATGCATACCACATCCTTCTCATTCTACTTTTAAGAAAACTGATGAACTTTATTGCCCTCCTCTGTGGGATTGAATCACATCAAGCAGGTTTTCAGAAGCACTCTTTTGTTAAGTATAGTGCAGTCCAAACCAATCGACAGCCCCTATATACGGCGGGGGAAATTGCCCCCTTTCCAGTCAGGATAATACCTTTGCATGTTACTTCGACTTCGTAATTTCATATCAGGAGCCCGGGAAGTGGCACTGGGCACTGGAGCGAGTTTTCTGTTAGATGGCAATGGTTTCGTTTTCGTTGTTGTGGTCTGTTTATACATTTTCCTCGGCAGTTTAGTTGTGCTCTCATACAATTCGAATCTATGAAACATTCTTAATCGCACGGCTTTTCACAGAAATCCCTTAAAGCACCCAAATCTGCTAAATTGAATGCCGATCCCGCAAAGCTAAAAAAGGAACGCCGAACAAGTCTAATTGAATGTAATCATATACAAATTCGCATGCCTCAAAGTGAAGATGAATGACGGTTTCAACTGGGGACGACATTTAACCTTCAGGCCACGATCTCCTGGGAACGAGCCTCAAGAACGACAAACTGTAATCATTGGAACTATATTTTTTTTTTTAAAGTGGAGTGTCCCATGACACTCCTGATACGAAATTATGAAGTCGAAGTAACATGCCGAGTTTCATTGATATACGTGAATGAAATCACTATTAATTATATATGCACCCCCTGTGCTTGTGAATGCATACCACACCCTTCTTATTCAACTTTTAGGGAAACAGTTGAATGTTTTGGCCCTGCTGTGTGTGATTAAATCACACAAAAGTTGGTTTTCAGTAGCACGCTGTTGTTCAAGTGTAGTGCAGTCCAAACCAAACGCCAGCCTTTGTAAATAGTGGGGGGAAATCACCACTTTCCCCGTCAGGGTAAAATCTTACCACATTAACATCGTATTAGTTCCAGTGAGTTAAAAACACTTATAACATTATAGACGGTGACATTTGTTCTATCTGTTTGCAAGTTCTATCTAATACATCGATTGCAATACGCGTCATTGACCGCCATCTTTGATGTAAAGCGATGGAAAAGGGCACGCGTGTACGCGCTATACGCACGACTCTCAGCCAATGATAGCTCTTCACGCGTGCACATATTCATCAAAGATGGTGGTCAGTGACGCGTATTGCAATCCATCTATAGGTTTTGACGACTATAACTCTGGAACGAGTTTTCTGTTAGATGGCAATGTTTTCGTCTGTTTATATATTTTTCTTTAGCAGTTTTGTTGTGGTCCTATACAATTCAAACCTATGCAACGAAGAGGAGGCTGTGGGTCATTACAGTCCGACACCAATTTGGTGCAACGATAAGAATTGTTCGTTATTGCCGAAATGAAAAAAAAGTTCAGTGTAGGGGTTTCTGTGGCCATTTTACGCACTCGTCGTCGTTAAATTAAGGCCCCAATAAAGTGATTATCAAATGCAAGTTTATATCAAGTATTTTGACGGTATTGTTTTTTAACATCAGCGTACAACTAGACCTTTAAAATAACTGGCCACTTAATTACTTAATGGCACTTAAGTCACCAAAGTGATGGTGATACGTGTGCACATTCCTGTCCATGTCAGTTGAAAATTTAAGTTAATAGCAATTTAAAAAAAAATAAAAAATAAAGGTGAGGTATATTTAATATGAATTTGTTCCATTATTGAACAACAACACATGACCTTACCAGAACACATGTCTGTATCGGGTTGCTATAATTATTATTGCAAACAAAAAAATAATAATAAAATAAAAAATAAAAATAACACGACATTGTAATAATTTATATGCAATGCAAGCAGCAGCAAGAAACAATTGTGGCAGAAATGAATTACTGTGTGAACAGATAAGGTTTAAGCTTTTTGTTGGTCATCATCATTGACTAATCCGATCTGACAAACGCTAGCAGACTTGTCCGGAGTTTAAAGGTATTGTACACTTTTGGTAACAGCTCAAAATCAGTGTCCACATTTGTGTGATTAAACATATGCATGAACAAACAAACCTGTGAAAGTTTGAGCTCAATTGGTCATCGAGGTCACGAGAAAATAGTGAAAAGAGATCTTATGTGTTTTCTGTTTTTTCAAATTATCGCGCGCGATAATTACTAATGTTTTACTCGTTTCTCAGAAACGATAGCAATTTAGGCAGAAATATTTTAAGGAACCCTTTCTACGATTACTTACTTTAAATCATGTAAGTTATGTGTGAATCTGTGAGTATTGTGTTTTTCGATCTTACCAATAGTGTACAGGGCCTTTAAAGGGAGCTGTAATTGAAACTAATTTACCTGAAGCTGATTCCGGAGTGTGTGGAGTGTGAGTCCAGTTAGCGTACACTCTAAAAACATCCGGTTGACCCAGATCCCGTGGGAGCTGACCCATTTCTAGGTCAACATGACCCGGAATCTGTGCCAGAGAAATGAGTCAAACTGATACAATTGTCCATGTCAGTTAGACCCATAAATGGGTCGGGTCCCCTGCCCTGGGACCCAGAATCCGAATCAATTTTAACATGGAAGTGTTCGGAGTGTATAGCGTTACTGTATCGGTAGAAGAGCGAGAAGAAAGCTAGTGCGTGGCAGAATGAGTGCAGCACTAGTGTAGGTAGTCTGATAATGATTGACCAAGACATCCGAGGCACTTAAAGGAGCATTACAGAATTGGTAATTGTAAAATATACTTTTGATCACAGATTTACATAAAACTTACACGGTCTAATGATGATGATAGTAGAAAACATCCCTTGAAATATTTCTGTCTGAAATGCCATATTTGATGAGAAATGAATACACTAATTTTCCGTTTGGAGTTTATCGCTCAGTGAGCGTTTTATTCATCTGTTGAACCTATATGATTTCTTGCAAATGTGTAATCGGTTTTTCCTTATTTTCTTGTGACCCAGATGGCCGATCGACCTCAAACTTCTACAGGTTTGTCAGTTTATGTATATGGTGGATTACGTAAAGTGCTTACACTGCCAGCAACTGTTTTGTTAGCAAAAACCAATTCTGTAATGTTCCTTTAATTAACGAGTATAAACAGTAATGACAATTCTGAGTGTGTATCCTGTATTGTTATGGTTCACCAGTGAAAACATAATGAACGGTCAGGCATGTTCACCTGTCTTGATTATCAGAATAATATATTTTATGAACATTTCATAAAATACAAGGATGAAGTATTCGTCATAAACACTGCAGCCTTTGTTTTGTTGAAAGCACGCAAGCAGCATTAGTAATTTCCAAAGACCACTGTCTGCACTTTGTGTGACCCAACATGCGTGAAATGACAAACATGTGACAGTTTAAGCATATCGGTTCATCGGAGTTCCAAGAAAATAGTAAAACAAAAATGTCCACATTTTTCAGACTTCGGGTTATCGACTTGCAAAATTGTTTCATTAGTTTCTCAAAAAAAAAATTAAAATTCAAGCAATCATTACAGGGAAGATTTTCCCCATGAAAATCTTTAAAACCATTAATTGTAGTTCAAATCTCTGACCATTTATATTTTTTAATACTATTAATGTTTTACACAACCTTGAAAGCTTATCTGACCTACACCAGCACATCATGAAAAAACAATACGAATCGCACTTATTTAGCTTTTACTCATCCTAGACTGCAGGAATACAAAAAAAATAAAAATCCACCAGAAATCTTTCAGAAAAAAACTAAATGTCCGCTTCATTTGCAATTGAAATAAACTCAAGTCATAAAACAGTCAACTACACCGAATGATGGGTAACAAATGTCAATTTCAGGCTGCCGTCACATGCTCATGGACCATGCCTTCACGCCTCAGCTCCCGTCTTAAGAAATGAAAAAGAAAACTCTCGCAACGCTGCCTTCATAATTATTTTATGAAGCACAATTCACGTGATTAGTAGCTTTATTACCCGACAGATTTCTGTCAGCGAACTCGTCTCACTTGAGTTTACTGTTATTACGTTAGCACTCGTGAAGCACGCCCACGCAGTTTCACAACAGACCAGAATAGAGACGTCCCATATTCCACGAGCGGCTAACGTTTGGCGATAACCCTTGAGCCTGGGAGCCTCGACGGAGAAACCCGCCAAAATAAGAGGTACTTATTTCAATCAGTTTTGATGCGTAGATGTATAGCGTGGAAATATTGGGTTACACCCCCTATGTTTCGACACCCCCAATTGTTTTCCTAATCCTAGCCCTAACCCTATAGTGTGTAGGTCATGGGGGGTTATTGGAATATAGGGTTGTTGGAACATAGGGTCTTGGGGATGGTCACCGTCAATTAGCCTTTTTTGAGGTATGGTGAACACCCTGGAGTACACCGTTTGGTTTGAGCATGGTTTGGGTGTATACAAACAGATTTACCCAAACCAAATTAGTGCAATATATAATGTGTCCACCATATCTCAAAATGGCTTATTGCGTTCACACTTGGCTTTGGAAGGCATGACAATACGGGCCTGGGTTTTTCATCATAGTGGGGAGAAGGATCGAGTGGTTTCGAGGGTTACTTACACGGGCCAACAGAGGCAATGAACGAGGGTTCAGACCCGGACCCAACGAAGAAGGTTCAGACCCAGAAAACGTTGTTATAATCTCATGGTCTTAGATTGCTTTGTTAGTGTAAGGGTTTGGCTAATCTGTATTACACTACCTTCAGTTAACTTTTACTTATAGTATTTACTGTAAAGATTTTCAGTTTAGTAACTACTTAGATATATACATTGTTGATACTTTGGGAGTAATGTTTCTGAATTTCTTGTATGTGATTGCTAGCTTTTATTAACATTAAATATCGCTTCAGTCAACAACTCCGCCAATACCAAAGTTATTATCCCTCCCTCTCCAGAGTTGGCTTGAGTCGCCCGCAGCACCGAAAAACGATGCCGGGGCATGGGCCACCAAGGAATATCTTAGCGGGCCTCTGTGCAATTCTCCTGGGTGTACACCTGGAGTTTCACGGGGGGACAACCCCCTTGGCCTTCGCCGACACTCCTGCTAATTGTTCGTTCGATCTCACACAGGGCCAATGGATGTTTTACATCGGACCGGTATGTATGTTTCGATTAAGTTTGTAGTTTGACATTGACTAGCACACAAGCTGGCCTTCAATAATATGCTCATAAAAGCATGTTATGTGGTGGTTGTGCATGAGACAAAAGTTCCCCCACTGTTGGCAGCTACCTTTCACAACAAATGACAACTACGAGACCCAGAAGCATGTCAATAAAACGAGAAAAAACTAAAACAAAACACAAAACAAAACAACACAGCGAAAGTATTGGACATGGTAACGCAAAACAACGGACGATAGTCGGAAGAAAAGCAACATACATGTTTTTTGTTAACCTCGGTGGACACAACTCAATGCCCCCCCCCCCCAACCACCAATCCGTCAACGCGTCAACAGCAATAAATAAAACTTAAATTAA